>CM059339.1:379495-440709 GCA_030340685.1 Protosalanx chinensis | reverse complement strand
CGCCGTCTCTCTCTAAAAAACAAAAAGCAATGGGTGAGAACTCCTATCGCAAAACAACCCCAACCGTCTCTGGGTATGACACTATCTCCCAGACGGGCTGATCTATGGTTACAAATGTACGGCTACTGTAATATATATATATATATATATACTGTATATATGCATCTTTTTGTGGGCTGGCTTGCGACGGATTGTTCCAGAGGCCGCTGCTGTCTTCTAGAAGGTTCTAATAAAGCATCGTCAGGCAGGCTTGTTGGAATACGAGTCTGTCCGTGAAGTTTCCATTCTGACAGCCGGTGGTCTTTCGCTCTCTGTCTGACCCCCCCCCCCCCTTGAAGGCTCCCAGCGGTGCAATGAGAGACACAGAGAACCATCCTTCTCATTGCTCATACTTGGGAGGGAGAGGGGGGGGGGTGGCGATCAAATGGCTGCGCTCGGAAAAACAGGCGTCCGAGAGACCGGCACAGCTTGCCAGAAGTCCATCTGACATCTCTCTTCTCTCGCGCACCCGCCCTACACGTGGAGAGAGAGAGAGAGAGACCGCACCAGGAGACAGGCAAGCTCCCGGGAATCGAACCGGGACTCGACCCCGCGGTCTGACGTCGGCTGCGGGTGATCAGTCGTGCTGACGCGGAGCATACTTCCTGCGAGGCCTGTTTGACGGGGCCAAAGTCAATCCCAACATTCACCGCGGCCTCCTCAGGTGGCATACCAAGGCCACATAACCCCACCCCGAGCAAATCAGATGGTGCAGATAAGGACTGAAAGCTTCCTTTCAACACTTCCACAGCGAGATTCCTTTTTCCCTTTTTTTTCTCTTCTACAACTCTTTCAAGTGACGTGGCATTTACGCACTTCTGTCAGCCTAATGGCCCCAATGTCCATTGTCGGCGGTTAAAAACGAACGAAGCGATCTCTCTCCGCGAAGCGTTTTTGGCTATTAAAGCAGACAGTGCTTCCAATCTTTCTCCGGTAATGAGAGCGTATGGCAAGCCTTTAAATAGAGTTTCTTTCCGTACCTTTGCGATATTTACATTACGACTTGTAACTGCGGCTGAGCGGCAGTTACCAAAACATTACGCATGCTAAGTAAATAAACATCCAGAACACCATTCAGTGCCATGGAGGCCCATTTCTGCTGTTTATATCTACATCCCTGCAGCAGGACGCATTCCAGAAAGCACTGCAGTCTGCTAGAGGCAGAAAACACTGCAGTCTGCTAGAGGCAGCCGTTAGAGGGGAAGGGGGAAGGTATGGTAATGTAGAGTAAAGTACAGTAAAGTACATTACCATCCGTCACCTCAGCCATGATGGATACAAGTGTTAAATAACTAGGACCTACTAAAACTGCCTGCCAACACGCCCTTCTGTAGTACATGATGACGTTCCACCTGATCCAGTTCTACAAGACTGGAAAGACTGAGATTCGACTGGACTCCATGCAAATAAAATCTGCCATGTTCTTTTCAAGATAGCTGTGAGGTTGCCTTAATGAGAACCACACAGGGCCGGTCCACCGAGATACGTCCTGTTTGGGGGGGGGGGGGCTAACACTAGGTAAACATGTCAACAAGAACCTGGACTCACTCCCCCCCCCCCCCCCCCCCCTCCCCTCCTGCTCCTTCTCCAGCCCAAAACAACTGAGTAAACAACTTTAATAGGGCTTCCTGAGACGCCTGGCCTGGACAGCCTTGTCAGACCCTGGAGCCTCGACTCTGGAGGCAGGGGACCACGGGGCAGACTTGACCCAGGCTGAGTGTGTCATCTCACAGTACCCCCACCCCCCCACCCCGGGCCCTCAACACGGGTGAAACAGGGGTGAAGCGTTTTGTCTGAGTGGGTTTGTCCGGGTTCTCTTGACCCGTCTGAAAGGATTTGGAAGTGGTACATTCCGACCAGTGCTGTTTCTGATCGTTAAACGTGACTGTACGCTAATGGATTGAGAAAGGTGGGGGTGGGGGGCTGGGGACGTACGAAATTTACATTACGCAAAACAGGACACGCAATGTGAATGAGAAGAGGAAGAGAAAGAAATTGCTTAATTGGAAAATAACGGCTCTGATTCGTCCCAGCACAAGCGTAGCTAACGAGTACTGAACTACTGTTTGTACAGTATGTCGCTACTGCTATGATATGCTAAGCAGTAGCTACATAGCAGTAGCTTTTGCTTTGGGTACCTTGGCTTATTGTATGGGATCCTATACTGTATGTAGATCCTATATTACACCTAGTATATAATTGTAGCAATTCAAGCCAAACTAAACCTCGAAAATGTTATTTCAGTCCTCTCGTTAATAACTTTGCTCCTTTCTGAACATTAAGTCATACCATTTTCTCCAGTCGATGAGCTTTTAAGCAGCTGTACTTTTCCGTCAACCCCCTGGCAACGCAGGACCTGTCGGATTCAGGATCTTTCAAGACAAACAGCGTCGGGAAAATCTGCAGTCTAAAGACTCGGTGTTTGGTATCTCCTGTTTTGATCTTTAACGTCAGATACCCCCTTCAGCAGCCGTGGACTCTTTACTGGACCGTAGAGGAACAGGTGAGATACCAGGTGAGATACCAGGTGAGATACCAAGCTGACATGTCTGAGACCAGACATGGCTCTATGGAAGTGAAAGAGAAGGCGACGTGCGTAGAACCGGATCGCGCGGAAACACAGAACCCGGATCGACGGCTCGCTTTCACCCCGAAGAGATTCCATCTCAGCCTTACTTGAACACTTTTTGGGTTCTCTCGGGCGTAGAGGGAGAGGGAGAGAGAGAGAGACACGGACCTCAGGTATGTGCTAGTTTGTTCAAACCCCAAACCCTCAAAGATAAATAATCTCTTCGGAGAGCGGGAGAGCGAGGAGAAAGAGCAGAGCATGGTAGATAATGGAGGCAGAAGGCGAGGTGAGATTGAAATCAAGGTGGACGACAAACAAACAATGGAGGAATTCCGATTCCGGAGATGCTGGGGCATGATAACTAGAGCAGGCGTGGGCGGGATCAGGTTCAAACTTAAAACACTTCGCAAACTTGACAGGCTGCCCATGTAAAGTCGTTTTTTGGGGGTTGGATACTGACAGGAAATCTTCCATAATCAGATTCAAGGGGCCAGCATACAATCAGAGGATGATAGACAGCATAACCACACAACTGTGATAGTCCAAATAAAGTCAACAATGTCCACCCAGAGAAAAACCAAAATACTGGCAGCCGTGACAGATTTCCAACCTAAATACGATGTACGGGGATCGTGTAATGTGCAAACACGTTCATTTTTCGCGTTTTCGTTGATCCCTTCTTCCAACTACCAGAATATTCCAAACCCCTGCATGAAAAAGCCAGCATTAATACAGTCATGATAGTCTGGTCTCTTTTGGCAAAAAAAAGCACAGAAATAGCATCATCCGCTTCCCTCAAGCCACCTTTGATGTAACACAGACATCAGAATGAGTTTTAAGGTGGGGGTATTCGTCCAGAGGAGAAGGGTGCGAAGCCATGTCTTAAATAAACCAGTTCCAGTGTGGGGTGGCACGCTCTTTAGACCTAGCAGAGGGATTACATATCTCTGGCTCGTTTGTTCATGCCTGGGTCTTGCCAACTAAAGCAAGGGAAATGATGAGAGTTGAACGCCAGCGAGCCCCTTTACTATGGGCAATGAAAGAAAGCTCAAAGTTAGAATTCCATAAAAGTAAGACGTTTTCGAAATATAAAACGGCATCTCAACTCCAAATCTTTTGCCACGGAATGTCTGTTTTAATCGTCTCTCGGACCAAAACATATTCTATATCGAGTATGAGAAAACCGGGCAGATTTTTATTTTATTTCAGATGATTTGAGGGAAGTCCATGTTTGTGTAGATCCTTCTAGAAGATTGTCTTCAAGAAGCAGCGTGTGCGAGTCAGTAGGGAGACAAACAGCCTACAGGCCTGTTCCATCTTAGCTACTTGGCTCATCAACTGTTTCTATCTTTCCCATTCCTTCCAGCAAACTCTCTCCGGAAGAACGCAGTGCCATGTTTCCCAGAAACCCCGTAAACAATGCTGTAACATAAAACAACAAGACCAGACGGTCGTATTGGCTCACCAAATACCTATCTGATGTTGTTTTCCAAGCCCAGAAATCATGTTTTTCTGATTATAGTTTTTTTTCAGCAGACTTGCACTTCTAGAAATGAAAGACACGTTCATGCGAGTGATTTCCTCTGTAAGCATTCAATCATGTCACCAAATCCAACACACCAACAGGCCTCAGACAATTCTTTTGACAGTAGTATAATAAGATGTGTAGTCTGAAATATTTTTTATTGAGTACTACTTAACATTCAAACAAAAGAGAGAGGCTGTCCAGGCCTTCAGCCAGAATAGGATGAATGTCTGGCCCCTGCAGCACCTATGCTTGGGATGATTTCCTGCATGCATTCAACCTTCATACAGCTGCGTTTAAATGGGTGCATTGGTCAAAGGCTTCCTCAGTGACAACCGAATGCACCGCATGCATAGTTATAACATCAACCCCCCCCCCCCCCCCCCCCAAAGTACCTTTTTCAATAATGTGGAAGTCACAAATCATTGGAGTGTTTTCTTACGCTCCCCCCCCCCCCCCCCCCCCCTCCCTCCCTCCCTCCAGGCCATTTTTGTATGTTTGTAGTCCAAAATGAAAAGGACAGCTTCTCATAACAATTCCTGCCTGGATCACCAATTGCAGAACAAGACCAACAGATATGTAATTTTCTTTCCTTTCATAGTCGGGAGGCATTTGGGGGCCAAAATGAAAGTTTGTCCGGGGGCTAAACCATAAAGCTTTGTTCCAGGTGCATCAGCGAACCTGGCGGTGGGTTTGTAAGGGGTCAGAGTTCAGAGTTCAGGGAAGTTCAACTCTTTCAGTAAATCAAGCGGGGCTGTTGTGACAAGTTCTGAGTGATCCTCCAACATCTGAACAGCTCAGCAGCCAGAGGCTGCCATCGCCGCTCTGCAGGAAGCAAATGGAATCTCTTTTTTCTTTTCCTTTTTTTGTTGTTGCTAGGAATACTAAATCCTTGATGAGTTTGCCTTGACTTGAGTTGTTTCCGCGCAGCTTTGGAATGCGTCGTTTGGATTCATTCTTCATCTTCGACAATGGATCTTGTATTAAACAAACAATGGAAATGTAATTAGCGAAGACATATGTCCAGCATGTATCTACTAAATTCGTTTCCAGTCAAAAGAAATAAAATGTTCTGTTCTGTTTTCGTCCTCATGGGGCTTTTCATATTACATCTGTAAAGCCAAATAAAACAGGTCATGGTGTTGGATCACAATCTGTGCAATCTTTATATATGTCATTTAGGTTAATATACCTAGTTATTTTCATATTCTTGGGAGATTCTGGGAGCAGGCCAAATGTTCTAGGTCAGCGGTGGATGTAGTCTGCAAAGTGTCAACTGTGTGAAGCCGACTTCTTTTTACGGCTGTTTGACATCCGTGTACCTCACGTCAACGCTCACCAATAGCTGTAAAACACCCGTTTATGAGACGGAGGGGAAGGAGGGAAAACGTTGAGCAGATATGAAAGCAGATGACCGGCCTGTGAGACAGAGAGAGAGAGAGAGAGAGAGAGAGACAGAGAGAGAGAGAGAGAGAGAGAGAGACAGAGAGAGAGACAGAGCGAGCGTTCTCACCGCTAAGGTACGACGCAAGCCTCATGCTGACAAGCATGGATGATTTGTAAATAACGCCTTCAAAACCCTCTAAAGGCTTCCGATAACCCAGACGTTCACTTAGCCTGTCTTACCCCTGCCGAGGTACCAAAGACAAATCTAATTGTCTGTGAAAAGATTGAAACGTTTCAAAGCCCGGTAAACACTGAGGCGGTCAACCACAGTTGTAATTACTTACCCGCAAATATTTAAATTTGTGGTTGAGCGAAGGAGCATGTGATACTCTGAGCAGCTGTACAGTGAATAGGAAGCCTTTAACAGGGCTCAGTAACGGCACTCGCCCGCAGATATTGAGAGTTCGGCCCTCGACAATATATAAACATATCATTTTATCAAAGACGGAGGGGGGGGGGCACAGCAGAAATGATGAGGAACAGGGATCCAGATTGTATGGCCGGATTAGGTTACAGCGCTCCGACCCAAGGCAGTAATTATTTCCATGTGCTTCTTCTAAATGTACAGTGTTCCTTCACCACTATCAGTTACCATGAGTGATGGCATGAGGATTCTAGTAAAAGAGATGAAAACGAGACGAATTTGAGGATGTAATTATCTGACAGTTATACGGTCATTACCATTCCTCTAATGAAAAACAACATACGTTGGCAAGTATACAGAAAGAGTGTGGAGGTCCTGGACTTGTAATTACGTTGGACTATAATGCAAACGGATTGTATTCACTTTGCGTGTCCAAATCATTGGGCGCGTTATCCTGGTTAACAAATCCCACTTTGAAATCTTTACTTTCGCAGAGGGCGTCGTTTTGGAATGTACCAGAACGTTTGACGAACGTAGAGCAGAAGAAGACATGTCCTTCCATCCATCTGGGGGTCGGATGGCTCAGCAGGTTAAGGCGTTGGCCTCACGATCGGAAGGTTGTGAGTTCGAGCCCCTGGCTGTGGCTATATGATGTTGTGTCCTTGGGCAAGGTACTTCACCCTAAATGTAATTGAAATGCTGTAGCAAGGTCTTAAGAGAGCCACTCATGCAGGTCTGCCAATCAGCTGGTCCGTATACAGGACTGAACAACAGCTTCAAACCAATGAGTTCAAGTCTATGCTGACGAAGAGGTTGTCACTAGCCTTTTCATTTCACAATAATGTAATTTTTGAATTTAATAATCGATACAAAAATGGGTTTAATCCGTTTAGATTCACAAACTGTATGTAATACCGTGTACCATTGATCTAGAAGCATGTTAAGAAGTTTTGTTAGCACCAGGTGTTCAAAATTTTTGCTTGGAAAAACATAATTTCTCTCGCAAAGTCAACGTTCCCTGTGGAGCACTTGGAACGACATCGATACAGTAAATCCACAACCGACAGCGCAGCAAGACACAGACAAGATCTCCTGTGATTAAAGCAGTTTGTGTTACAGTCCCAACAAGTATCCATCTTTTGACCTCATTGCTTTTCTATCTGCCAGCCAATGCGGAGCCAGAGGCTGGCGATGGGCTCTGGGCAGTCCGCCTCGTGTGAACGGGACAGTCGACCGGTGCCCCCCCACCCCCAGAGTCCCCCCCCACAGTCCTACTTTGGCAGTCACCATTCTGCATCCCCCCCCACCAACACCACGGAAATAACATTCTTCAAATACCGATTATGCATGCGGGAAAGACAAAGTTGAGGAAATAAATATATAAAAAGAATCCTGGAAGCGAGAGTGCGAGTATGTGGGAGTTTGTGTGATGTGTAGGAACGTGTGTGTGTGTGGGGGGGGTGATGTTGGAAAGACACGCAGAAGGAAAGGAAAAACATCTTTAAAGGGGTAAAAAAAATATGTTTGGGTTTGGCCGAGTAGCAGACACGATGACACTAAACGACTTCCAAGATGCAAAGCTCTAAACTCCTACAACACTGAAGTATATTTAGATTAGATTAGATAGCTGAGTATAGTGTAGCACTCAGAGTACCAAGTAAAAGTATAAAAACACAGTAAGACACAGTAAAAAATACAGTAAAATACGAAGTGCAAGATAAGGTATCGCCCGTTAAGAATAACTGCACATAGTAGTTGAAGAACGTAAATGAAGAATATTGCACGTAATGGTTGCAAGCAACCGCATAATATTGCGTTATAATAATAATATTGCACATGGTTGTGGTTACAATAATATTATTATTATTATTTCTCACCATGCTAGCAGATGAACCAGAGCAATTTTTCCATATTATTCACTTTGGCATCCAGATCTGATCTTGCCTTGTCTGCTCAACTCTAATGGCTGTACTGTGAAAACCTCAGTATAAACAAGAAAGTTCCAGCTTCCTTTACGCCAAATCATCGACAATTTAAGTTTAATTATTTTCACAGACTACGACGAATCGAATGTAAGGAAGAAAAACAATCTGGATTTCACCAGATCAATCGTCTCCTCGACTCAAAACGTAAAAGTACCTCCAGTGTCACGTCACTGTTCTCCACAGCTACAAACGTCACATCAAAAGATCGCCAAGAAACACCCAAACGTGCTTCTCGGAACGATCACAAAGTCTTTTCCTGACGCTCTCAAAACCAAAGTTTCAGATGTTGCCGATCATTTTGAACGCGTGCTCCGGCCTGTCTTTCAGGACACGACCGGTGGGACGGTGAGAGGACATGAGATGGGGCCCCCCTGATAAGGACCTCGGCTTCACAGCTGATGTTACAGAGCAAGCCAGGGGGCCCTCGGATGAAGGGCTCCATTGTGGACGGGGGGCCCGTCTCTCACCTTTAACCCCTCTGGGGAATAATTAAGGACACGTTTCCCCCCTGTCGCTGCGGTCTGTAGCCGAGCCCTCTTGATAGGGAGCACGCTGGCCTTCCATGTCTGAGGGTGATGCTTCTGGGCGAACGGTCGGATCGGTTACACTCACCTTATTGGCCGAGGTCCTTGTTAAATACCCACAGGGACGAGTCATGAAATGTAGTCCCTGTTAGACGTACAAAGCCAGGAGTCCGGCAGACCTATTAGGCGGTCTCTGCTTTCACTCCCAGACTTCCTGAGAAGGCAGAGAGCTCAGCGGACTGTGAAGACCTCTGCTAGCATTTAGAGCTGCCGCTGTCCACAGAGGAGCGGACTGCTGCTCTACCCTGGGTTCGGCTGATAAAGACGATGAATAGCTTGTATGTTTCCCTGGTCAACATCAGCATTTGTGTATGCGGGGGCGGGGGGACGTAGCACAGTCGGTTAGGGCGTCTAATAATCAGAAGGTCTCCGGTTTGAACCCTCGGCTGTGCCAACATGACCTTGTGTCCTTGGGCGAGGCACTTCACCCTACTTGCCTCAGGGGGGAACGTCCCTGTACTTGCTGTAAGTCGCTCTGGATAAGAGCGTCCGCTAAATGAATATGTGAAGAAATCAATGCTAAATGGCTAAATGTTAGCGGCTAACAGGAAAGTCAGTACAGCTTTATTTCCGATGGACAGTGTTTGCCTCAACTCCAATCTCCACTAGTTAGTCTATACAAGATCGCATCAGACGTTGCATCGGTGCAGTGCCCTGTGAGGTGTCAGCAGTCCAGGTGGTTGCATAAAAGAACCCTCATTCCATCATCGAAGGAAGTGCAAATAACACACAAACCCGTCACGACTTTACATTTAGTCATTTAGCAGACGCTGTTATTAGGGGGGGAAAAAATCAACACAAAAGTGTGTTTGCTTTGCTTAGATACACAGCTGCCCAAATCTCGGCGTGGTTCTTATCAACGACTCCCTCTGTTTAGCTTGAAATCCCTTATCAGCTGCTCAAGAAACGAAAGAATGCCAACACCTAATCCCACAGAAACACTCTTAGTTAATATTATCTATGAATCAAACCCGCCCTGTTGCTGACGGTGATCGTTTCCAATCGCGAAATCTTAAATCAAGACCGCTTTCCCAACTGGGAGGCTCCAGCTACGATATTAAAAACGACACAAATATGCCGTAAAAAAAAAAGGTGAGTACGTTTAAATCGGACTATTTCCTGTGAGCCATTTGTCTCCTGAAGCAGTAGGTGAACGATTAACATTGTCTAACGGCGCCCAGAAAAGGGCCGACAAAGGGCCGACACGCACTTGTAAACCTGCGTTCGGCTGCGAGATGTGACCAGCGCTTTGGCCATTGTTAACTGGAAAGGTGACGTCATCCCGATGGAGGGCTTTTCGATTTCACACCTGAGGCAGGCGCCAACTTTAAAGTCCGGCGCGCTTTTTACGTGCGGCTGTAACGTACGTGATTACAGATGGGGCTGGAGAGGAGGAGGAGGAGGGGGAGGGAGGGGGAGGAAGGGTGGCATGGCGATAGGTTCTCGCTCTGGAAAGTGCCTTGGCAGGAGGAGAGACTCCAGTCGGCCAAAGAGCTCAAATCTCCGTGAACTCTACGAAAGTTCACGCACTCCAAATCCTTCAACGTTATCTGCGTCCAATTTGGGGGTAAATAGAGCCAGCATGGCCAACGTTCCCCTCCCCAATAAAACTGCTATACAGACTTCAGAAAAGCAGAAAGTAGGGAGTCGTGTAGCTAAACTGTTGGGGAGTTGGTCTTGTAATCCAAAGGTACCCAGATTGAACCCTGGCTGTGACATGACGTTGTTTATTTGGGCAAGGCACTTCATCCTACTTGCCTCTGGAGAATGTCCCTGTACTTGACGTAAGTCGCTCTGGATAACAGCGTCTGCTAAATGACTAAATGTAAAATGTGAAAGCCCAAGTCAAAGAGGACGACAATGCTGATTAGTCAAAGTCCCGTCTACTTAAATCTAAACGTCCCTGAGCTGATAAACCCTTCCCAACCCGGGCGGGGGTCGTTTTTCACAAAGAAAAGAATTTAAGTCGTTTGTTCTAAGTAGCTCAAATCAGATTTTTAAAAACCTTTTTCATCGAATTAGGTTTAGTCAGCATTCAGACGACCCCTGACTGAACCGTACCGATTCTGGGACTTAATCTGTTTGCGTAACAACCGAGGAGTCAGACTACAGAAGACCGACCTGCTCCGAAGGCAAAGAAGAAGCTCTTGTCTGGATGCTCCTCCAGGAGGGTCCGAACTCTCTTCCCCATCCGCTCGTTGCGTTTGTAGATCAGCTCCTGCCTGAAGTAGCTGTCGATCTCCTGCGCGGTGATCTGCTCGCTGGGGGGCAAGGTGACGTTGTTGAAGTTGGGCACCTGGTAAAGCAAGAGAGAAAAACAAGTTCTGCCAGCGCAGGAAGAGCTGCCCTTTGCTTCAACTCATCAAAGTTCGCTGAAAGGAGTTCGAAAATGGCATTCCAAACGATTAAAAAGGGCCCCCCAAGAGCTGAAACTCACCTGGGAGCTGTCGTGGTTGAAGATGATGGAGTTCAGGTCTCCACAGTTGTAGTGTTTGATGAGGTCTTCTGTGGTGTAAGGTACCTGGACGCTGCCCGCACGAAGAGACTCTTGCTGCAGAAGGGTCTGGTTCAGGGCAAATATAACCTGGTAGAGAACGCAAACATTCAAAATGTTAGCCGAGTTTTCTTCAGTCTTGGATGCTAATGTTTGGTTAGCCACTGGAGATGGTTAAATGTAACTGGTTTATCCTTTTGCTGTAACTTAATCATGGATGAGAATCGTGACTCAGACTACTTTTCTTGGCGTTCTAAGTTTGCTGGCTCAATACGCCAGGTCATTCATCAACCGAATGGACTCTTAATTGGCGAGCAGTTAGTCTTCAGACTACGCTTGGACCTGTCTAAGCTCAACGATACGAATTCGTGTTTTCGAGACACGCATTCGTCAAAGGCTTCGAACGTCTCTCCCCCAACGCGCCAGAACGAATGCGGTCATTTGTTGCCGAAAGGCCTTGTGGATTTTGGATATGCATCACTTTCCGGATCCCGGACTGTTCCAGGGTCTAACTAGCTGCATAGGAAGTATCACAAGGTGTCAGGTTTCGTTGTGATATCGTAGATTCAGATAAAAACACATGGACCCAAAACATCATGTTCTGCACTGGATGACATTTTTTTTTTTTGCTCTCACTCTACATATATAACATATATGTATGTGAGTGAATGAGTGTGTATGTGTGTATATATTTTGTTCCTTTTCTTTTTTTCCCTCTTCCAAAGAGTCAAGTAAATGCTAAACATTAGGTGAACGACCCAGTAAACATAAGAAAAAGCATGAACTGTATTTTGGAACGAGGCTGAGCTTGGGAATCCATAACATAATGAAGCTCTGCAGCATTTTCCAGCAGAACCCCCCCCCCCCCCCTTTGCGAACAGCCTACTATTGTCCCCGCCATGAAATTCTCCAGTGTTTCCTGAGCAGCCAAGGGCCATGCCGGCTGCCTCAGAACACCGGCGCACATGAGCACCCCCGAAGCTCTTCATCGTCCATCGTCCACCCCCCCCCCCACCCCCACCCCCACCCCCGGCTCTCCCCACACAAACACACACAAACAACACGTTGATTTGTCTCTGGACAGGCGAGGGTCCGTCAAGGAGCCCGTGTGCCTGGCCGCAGCTATGTGTGGGCGTGGACGAACCCCTGGGAATCCATGTGAAATGTATATTGATATGCACGTCCGTACACCAACTGGGTCTCCTTTTAATGTGCTGTTTTCTACAGTGTTCTGATGACACTTCTTTCCCCCTTTGGCGGCCATTGTTGAAGCAGTGGTAAAGGAGGAGAGGGCAGCGCTCAGCAGATGCCTTCTTGTCAGGAACAAAGAGCCCCCCCGCCGTCCACTCCACTCCCCGCACTTTCATCAGCCTCCGATCAAAGTGCCACTCTGCATATGAAAAGGGGCCGGCTTTATGCTGCTCAAATTAGCCTATCGCCACCCCGCCAGCATCCGAAACTCCTCAACAAAAACTCTCACATCTGTTTTCTCCGAACCTCCTCTTCAGGGGCTTTTCTCAGCCCCAAGCTCAGAGAGCCTTTCAGCCCCTTAAATTATGGTTGCGAGGCAGGGAGAGAGAGGGGGGTGGGGGGGGGGGTGGGAGTGAGGGAGCGTGAGGGTGGGGGGGGGTACAGATCACTCATAGGGAGCGGGGGGGGGGGGGAAGGAAAAATAGGAGGGTTTGAGAGAGAAGGAGAGCTGAACGAATTACATTTCTTCCTGTGATCCCCTCTCTGTTGTGGTATCGCTGTGGGTCAGTGGGTGCGTCCCCCCCCCCACCCCCCACACACACACACACACTCAGTCCTTTGCCATTCATGGCCGGCAGACTGTTTCATTTGTGATGGCGGTGCGTGTGCACCTTCCACCACAGCTAGCTCGTCCCCAAAGCCGATGTTGTTTGTTGTGGACCGGTCACAAGCTGGGTTTAAGCGGAAAAAATTTGGCACGAACAACGGCTTTTCAAAAATACATCTTTGGCACCTGAACCATTTCCAGTTCATCTCAAAGCGTTGACAAACAATGTAGAACTACAAGAAAGGTAAAGGCAGCCCGATTAAAAACTACTAGAAACTCTTTGGTTAAGGAACGATGCAAACAGCCTGTGTCTGTGCACTGCAGACTTAAAATAGATCAGCCAATCAACTCGCGTCTTACACAAACATAATAGCCAAAACCACCTGATGACATAGCACTTAATTACAATTACGCTAGCTAAGCCAAAAGCTGGTACTGACTAATATCCACACTCCAGATGGGTGGTCTCAAGGTTTTAGGGAAGCTCGAGGGATGACAAGACCCTAAGAACTCTTTCCAACAGCCAAACAGCTGAATAGTCTTGGCAGAATTCCAAAGATGAATGACGTTTTTTTTTTTACTGACTGTCAGGCCTTAATAACGTTATCACAGAATGCCCAACCTTTCTGGCTAGACAGTACACAGTTGCATTTTTTTCTCCCCCAGTTCAAAATAAGAAAGCTCCGGTTATTCAATAAAAACTAAATTGAATTATGCTGGAAAACAACATTTTTTGGCTCATTAATGGCGCTTTTCCACCGCAAATGTAGCACGACTCTACCCGACTATACTCGGTTTGTAGTAAACTCCGGAACCCGTGGGGTGGTTTTCCACCGCAAATTGTACCTCAAAAAGTACTTCCTGGTCGTCGGCGAAAGGGGCGTGACGTAGGCCCTTACGTCTTTTTGTACGCGACGTAAATAACACCAACGCAACCCACAAGTGGACAGAACCCACATTATAATTTTAGCCATGTTGACGAACTAGTCTTTTGTAACTTATCTGACTTTTAAAAAGCTTGTAGACTGTTGGTGTAATGGACTGTATCTGATAGTAATAAGTATTAGCTGCGGCGCTGTTGCTTTAAGTCGCTCTCGTGACTTCGTCACACTTTCTGGCCAATCAATGGCCGGCCGGCTGCCGACGTCACCTTTTAGCTCGACTTAAGATCGCCTGGTACCTAGAGCAAGAAGGTACCAAAAAAGTACCCGCTAGCCAGGTAAAAAAAGTACCAGGTACCATGGAACTGCGGTGGAAACGCAAAAAATGCGAGTAGGGGCGAGGCGAGGCGAGCTGATTTCATGCGGTGGAAAAGCGCCATAAGTCAGGTTGCAGGTTTTCTCTTACACTGGAATAAAAAAATAACAAAAAGTGTATTTTGGTTGCCAGAAACATCGCTCTCCCTTGAGTCGGTGCAAGGTAGAAGGGGCTGACCGCATCGTGTAGTGGTTGACCCTCCTCAACCTCTAACGACTGCAGCCTTCTCCAAACTTGGCTTCTCACCTCATTTACTTTCACTTTACTTTCTTCTAAATCGATTAATAACAAAAATACATGACATTTTAGGCTACAACTCCTCCGAAAACGGGTAGCGGAGCTGAGGGTGTAGCGGAGCTGGAATGTAGCGGAGCTGAGGGTGTAGCGGAGCTGAGGGTGTAGCGGAGCTGAGGGTGTAGCGGAGCTGGAATGTAGCGGAGCTGAGGGTGTAGCGGAGCTGAGGGTGTAGCGGAGCTGAGGGTGTAGCGGAGCTGGAATGTAGCGGAGCTGAGGGTGTAGCGGAGCTGAGGGTGTAGCGGAGCTGAGGGTGTAGCGGAGCTGAGGGTGTAGCGGAGCTGAGGGTGTAGCAGAGCTGAGGGCCTGCATGGGAATGGCTACCGTGATTCAGGACCACCATGCTAAAGCTAAAGCAGCCCCTGTAGCACTGCCAGTCAAAGCGTAACAAACCCGAAGGAGCTCTCTTGCTCCCTTGTCAGTCAGCCCAACCACCACCACCCCCCCCCCCCCCCCCCCAATCTCCCCTCAAATAAATCTCTCAGCGCCCCCACAAGAGAGAGCTTTCCCTTTTCAGGTCCGCGAGCGCTTGTCACCGCGTCCTGTCGGCAAAGCGTCCGTTCCAGGGGGGGGGTGGAGGGGGCTCCGCGAGGTTGGTTCGGGGGCGAAGGGAGAGAGGGCGACGCCTCGGCAAGGGGCCCCGAGGTGAAGCGGGGAGGTGTGCGCTGCTGCCTGTTTGCGTTATCTGCAGCCTGTCGTCTGCCCTGCCTCTCCATCCTCCCTTTGATCCTGGAGACCCCTCTGCTCAACGGGTCTTGAGATTTGACCCCTGCATTCCTCCGGGGGTCTAATGACTGCAGACAGCCCGGGCTCGTCATTCTGGATTACTGGAGACGTTTGAGCTCCCACATAAGGATGCCTTTGAAGATTTTTTTTTTAAATTATAAATCTTTCCATTTATTACCAAAGGGGGAAAAAAATATCTGGACCCAATCGGTGATCCAGATTCAACAGACCGTTCCACTACCACCAAATCCTTCGATGCACCTCAACGCCCTTGGACGCTCGGGCCAACTCAGTAGCTGTAGAACTGGATCTCCTCTCAGAAGTGGCTTTGTCGATTGAGTCCAGAAAGTTCCATAAATACATCGGAGTATACACGCATAAGTAAAAGGTAAAAGATGGATATCTGACCAGAGTAAACAGCTTCAGAGCAGGAACTCAACCTTGTTTGTGTGCACTGGAGTGGTGGTCTCGCTTTCGGTCATGGTCATATGAGAGGGAAAATAAACCTGCGCTAGACTACTGCCTGGGGATGGGCACGACTCACACTGTACATCCACACAGGCGGAATATTCTGGAACTGTGGGTCCGTATGGATGACAAACAGGGGACGCTGGGGGTGCAGACTTATTGAAAATGTGCGGAGGGGAATATTAGGTCACGTGAGGCGGTGTGGTTGGGGGGGGGGAGCTAAAATGTGGTGGGGAGGGGAGGATGGGGGTGGAGACCAGGGGGTTATGGTAACCTCGAGTGAGACCGCTACATTCCCCAAATCACGACCGTGCGAGTCAAGCTCAAAGTTATTTGTTCGCGCCCGAAACAAATAACGGTCTTTCGGGCGAGACCATGATAAGGGGGTAACAGACACGACGCTTCATCCAATCTGAAGCGTTTTCCGGAAAGCGCCTGGGTTCCTCCCCCTAGTTTCCAAGGACGACTTTCCAGATGGTTATGAGTAACCAAAGCATCCGACAATTCAGGTTAGGACAGAGGGGGGGTAAGGGGGGAGAGAGTGGGGGGGGATACTGAGGTGGAGTAGAAGGGGAAGGAGGGGGGGGGGGGCCCTGAGGTGAAGGTGGCGTTCCTGGGATCCATCTACTAGGCTGAGGAGCGCCTGTGATCCACGCTCTTCCCGCTTCTCCGATATCCCAGCTGCCACTTGCTGCCGGAGTGGAGCTCTGACTTCCTCTGCGCCTTGGAGGGACCGTGGGCTGATGTTACACCGTCACCCCCCCCCCCCCCGTCACCCCCTCCCTGGTGCGCGCAGGCTGAGCGAAAGCATTTCTTGAAGACGGCCGGGGGTGTTGGAGGGGTGAGGGGGGAGGGGGATGTGGGGGGGGGGTTGTTGGCGGCACGTTTACCTTGGTGCATGGCTGCAGCCAAATATTTTGGCTGTCAAAGTGAATCATCCTCTCAAAACAAGGGACGGGGGGGGGGGGGAATGGGAGGTGTGGGGGGGGGGGGCGCAGTGGCAAGACCGACAGCTTCAATAACTGCCCCCCCCTCCTCCCCCCACACCGGCCCCCCGCCGCCACCCTCCCCCACCCCCCCGTTCCAATCAAAAGTACGGGCTGGCGGGCCACCTTCCCCCGCAGCAACACCTATCAACGCCGCCCCCCCCCCCCCACCCCCCCTGACAGAGAGGGGACAGCAGGAGAGAGGCAGGAGAGGCAGGAGAGGCAGGAGAGGCAGGAGAGAGGCGGGAGAGGCAGGAGAGGCAGGAGAGGCAGGAGAGGCAGGAGAGAGGCAGGAGAGGCAGGAGAGAGGCGGGAGAGGCAGGAGAGGCAGGAGAGGCAGGAGAGGCAGGAGAGGCAGGAGAGAGGCAGGAGAGGCAGGAGAGGCAGGAGAGGCAGGAGAGGCGGTGTGGGGGGGGTCACAGGGCTCCTTCACATGCCCTTTCCAAACACACAGAGAGTGGAGCGCCTCGATTCAACAGTCCGCTGAGGACAAACATGAGAGGTGCAGGCGGAGTGGGAGCAGAACAAATAATAATCATTCTTCTTTTTAAAGAGAGAGAGACCTCTCTTCGCCGTGGAACCAAAACACGCATCGATCTTACGCTGGATGTTGACGTCGAGGGAGCTCACGTTTCGTCTCGGGTACGCTCTAAGACTCTCCGTACGAAACAGGGAAGTCCTTAACTGAAAGGAACGATCTTCTCTTCCTATTCCAAGATGGTCGTGTTCTAAATCAATTCATCAATGGGTCAAAAATCGGTTCAAGGCTCTCTCTTGCAGAGGCCCGTCTATAAATGCCTGTGTTGTTTGGGGTGATGGTTTGACCTCTGTGAACTCCAAAAGTCACTAATGCACTTCCTAGCTGAACCGCATGTGTATAAGAAGGTCAGATAAACATGTTCTTGCTCGATTAATGCTTTCACATCACACAGAGTTCAGATGGGTTTTTTCCAAACTTTTGGCCATGTCCAGTTCTTTAGATCAAACCAGTGACGGGGGGGGGGGGGGGGGGGGGCTTCACGGAGGATGAAAACCGCACATTCACTGTTACCCACAATCTCCAAAGACTGGCCCTAATTCTGCTTCAGGCTTCCTGGCAAAGGTTTCCTTTAACGAACCTAAACTGTGGATGAGCACGACCCCGAAAAATGTGTCCATCTCGCGGAAAACAGCAGCATGCGAATCCTGTACGTCTAAAAACCTCAGAGGAGTTAATTTGCCGGAGGGATCGAGACCGCAACCACAGAATTCTGAACACGATGCGAAAACATGACAAATATTCATCTAGTTACATTTCGGAAGTCGCTTTGCATTCACGTTCAGCGAAATGGACTACTTGACTTCAACACAATAATAAAGGGAAAGACCCAGTGTTGGCCTGTGTGGAAGAAAAAGAAATGAATCGCTCCGAGACATGAGAGTTCAAGAACATGAATAAGTGAAATTGACTTTTATTCAGCGCTTTACTCCCCTGACAAGGAGAAAGTTTGAGTTAATACAAGTGGTCGGGGGCACAGCTGTGGGTCTGCTCACATAATGAGAGTGTGGGGCTTTTAGAGAGAGAGAGAGAGAGAGAGAGAGAGAAAGAGAGAGCGTAAGAGACAGAGAGCCAGAGAGAGTAAGAGCAAGAGAACAAGAGAAAGAGAGAGAGGGGGGGAGAGAGAACAAGAGAAAGAGAGAGAGAGAGAGAGAGAGAGAGAGAGAGGGGGAAAGAACAAGAGAAAGAGAGATTGGAGGGAGAACAAGAGAAAGAGAGAGAGAGAGTTAAACAGAGAGAGAGGGAGACAGAGATGCAATTAACTTTGGTCAGACAGGAACACTGGGCTTCTTGTCAGGCGTCCACAGCTTTTATGATGTCAGCTACCAAATCCAGACAAAGACACACCATCACCAAAGACAAACACTCTTTGGGTTGAAATGACCCTGAAAACGCAGGCTGTTTCATCTGAAGAGTGTGGAATTCTCTCAGAGTGAGGACAAAAAGTAAACAATACATGGGGGGTTTGGGTTGCGGGTTAGGGGTTGGGGGTTGGGGGGGTTGCCCTTTCACTCTCCCCTGCCCCAGCGCGGACCTGAATGCAGGAGACAGATGTAAGAAGCTAGGCCGTACTCCATTCTAACACTGTAAACATGATTCCCATGATGGCAACAGAGAACAAAGTCTTGGATTATGTGTATTTTGGGAAACGGAGCGCTGCTTCGGACGAACCGCGCAGGGTTTGCAAACGTCACCGTCTTCGGGTTTATAATTCCCAGCTGCGTCGGACTTGGTCTGTCAAGTAGCGAGCGCGGCCCTCGATGTGTCCGGGAACGGATGGCTGCTGTAAACCCAGGAGATCGTTCTAGAAAGAGTTCCCGCCCACTGCCGCAGAAGATTTCCACAGAGGAAACGTACGACTGTTGTTGTCACTCAGAAGACAGGCCTGAGAGAAAATCCTCCCATAATAACAGGGTTCGTCTTTCTCAATAGCGACTAGGATTACAGTCCTACATCCCACTGAAGTCAAGAATCTACCTGAAGCGATGTTCCGGAACGCACTCGGAAATATGTCCTTCCATAGCTGGGAGGGCAAAGGTTGACGTTACATTTATGTTTAGTAATTTTAGCAGACGCTCTTATCCAAGGCGATTTACAGCAAGTACGGGGGACATTCCCCCCTGAGGCAAGTAAGGTGAAGTGCCTCGCTCGAGGACACAACGTCATGGTTGGCACAGCCGGAAATCGAACTCGCAACCTTTCCGATCGCTAGCCTGATCCCTTAACCGCTCAGCCACCTGACTCCCTTAATATAACCCCTCAAATCCCAGAAATGTTCCCCATTAGGAAAACACCAGCCTTAGGAAGTCGATTCATTGAACAGGGATTATCTGTTAAAAGGGCCAATATCAAGTGTGCCAGTGCACAAACTCAGGGTGAGTTAAAAGACGAACAGTGATTTTGTTCTTTTGAGCCCAAGCAGCAGACCATCACATTTCCAATTATCCCAAATCATAGCTATCTGTCTAAGTGGTACGCTATCATCTGTTCTTTTGTCAAAGGGTTGTATGCTCTATACAGAGCTGAATCCCTCAGTGAAAGCTTGGAAAATCTATCCTTCAAACCTTTCCACTGTCATTCTGACGCAAGGAGTCTGACAAGTTTCTCGGCCTTCAAATGTCGGACCGTAAGTGCTTTTCCGTATTTACAAATGTCACCTGGGTGGAAGAAGGAGACGTGAATTCCGTCGGGGTGTCACTATGGATACAGGCGTGTGTTCAACATGCATTACGCAGTCCAGATATTTGCTTGTCAGGGGGCCGGGGCTATTACGGGTCCTGAACGTCTCGGATTGAGCAAATACATCTGGCCAGGCTCTCAGGTGCGATTAGTTCCTGAGGAAAAGTCGACAAAGGCGGAATGCTGACGTATTTAACATTCGGTGTCCTTTCTTTTCAGATTCTCAGAGTATGTTTAACAGATGGTCCGATCAGATTCATATAAATAAGCAGTTTAACGGTTTGGACTGTTCGGACACTAACGGAGTGACCGTCCTCCAGTACAAACAATAGAAAACGGGATGTTTTCGACTGGTCTTGGATGTTTGAATGGCCGCGGTTACTTAGGTGTTAATCCATTCCCGATTTACGCGTATGTCTCCATTGACTCAATCCCCCTGTACTTGCTGTTACATATGCTAATGGTGATTGGCTGTAGGCTGGTGCTAATGAAACCCTGGGGCAACTGTTTTAGTCTCTCAGCAGTACGGCCCTGGGACAAAACCTTGAATGACAGGGTTTAAAGAAATTGAAATTGACTGTTAATTACTTACATGTTCCTACACTAGGGGGTTTTACGATGACAGCAACAGCCCTCGGTATGAAAGTTGGGCTGCGATTTTCACTAAATTATGAAAAACTTTGAAGACTTCACGGAAAAACGATTGTTGAAAGAAACTGAGATAACCATAGGCCTATCTATAATTACATCTGGCCTTATATTTGGTGCTGGCTTTTTATTATGCTTCTTTGAGTTACTGCACTTTATTCTGGCAGTAATCTCACTAGTGATCATGAACTAACAATATTTAGGTGAATTTCTGTCACTGCAGCACCAAAAAATGCTAATCTGGATGTGAGGGATGGCGGATTTTATCGAAGTGAGACTTTATTCTCGTGTCAAATTCATTCTAGCTACTGTTCACTGGACATACCGTCACAGCTTTCGGCGATTTAATGGTTCCATTTTCAACAACAAATTCGTATAAACCTTGAGAGAAGTCCAAAAGTAGGTCAAACCTGACCTTCTGAAGCGTGCGCCAGGCTCAAGGAAGGATCTTGAAAGGGACCGTGTCGTGTATTTCCGCTGGAACTACAAACAGCCTAGCTTGTTCGGTCCCCTACGTTTACTACGTCTGACTAGAAAGCGCTGGTCTCTCTCCAGTCGGCTCTCAGCCAGCTTCCCTGGGCTCTGCACATTTTCATGACCTGGTGTTAAAACAGAGACAAGCTATTAAATCCCCATTTGAGCTACACAAGCTTGTGTTACACAACCCGGAAAAGGCCTACAGCGCTATCCGAGAGAGCAGCCAGTATAACCCACCTTTTCACGGTTCAGGCTTATACCCGGTGATGGAGGAGAGAAAAAAAAATGTATTGGGCAACTGGGCTACGATTATCAGCTTTCATGCATGTTGCTATTCAAAGTTATGAGAGGGTAAATCAACACAGAATGCAATGCAAACCGCTGCTGTAAATGGGGTATGTGAGATGTAAATAAAGCTTGCAGATTCATCCATGGTGTACCTTGACAGAAAACACCTGCAGAATGTGTGACATCTAATATCTGGCTGTTTGGTCAACACAACTAAGGAAACCAGGCACCTCCTTGTGAAATGTATCCAATTCTGAAGAGGATCTGTGGAGACACGCTCTTCCATCCGTAAGGAAATACTGCAGATGTGAATATGGGGACGGTATGACGACTGGGGACCGTGTCGCTCATCGCTCTTTTTTTCCCGTCCAATCATGAAATAGTTGAACCGGGGCGCTCTGCCTAGGATCGTTAGATCGAAGCGTATCAAACTTCATCCAGAAATGAACAAAGCCATATCACAAACAGAGCAAGACTACCACAAGAGGAAAGGGGGTGGGGGAATCATTTCAGCATTTAGGAAAATATTCTGGAATCTTCCTAATCAGGAGCGGGGGGGATAGTTTGCTAGTCTTTGTTCCATTCTGAGTTGAAACATCGCTCATTAAGATCTAATCTGATTACCAAGCGGTTCGGACAGACTTTCCACTGTGGGCAAACTCAACCAATCAATGGCAGCTTGCCCAAACACTGCCCTGCAGAGAAAAGAAGGACATCTATTGTATTTACAAAGCAGTGGAACTTGCATAAGCATTACACTTCACTGAACAACAAAAATGTATATAAATAGACAGTGGTCATTTTTTGAAAGACATAAGGGGGAGAAAAAAAAAATGTATGGAGGGGATAATCCGTTTTTTTTTTTTTGTCCTACCCTCCATCAAGTATTACTTATTCTTTTGATGCTGTAAAATAATCGAAAATTCTCTTTATTCATTCCAAAAGGGCCACCATCCGAAGTTTCCAAGCATATTGAAACATCACAAAGGTCTGTTTTGATCCTGTGTGGCAGGGCATTCATTAGAAAATGTTGTATAATTCATAACAGCATATAAGTGGAAATATAGGTCAATAAGTTTCCCTCTTTCATCTGATTTTATTATGTCAAATATCGAGAGGAAAGTAAAAAAAATAGCCAATCTATGAAACTCACGTTCAGTTCATTTCTGAACGACACACTCTGCCCTAGTATGCCTTCAACTCCCTCGTAGATGTACGCCGAGACAGGCATTCATCATTTCTCCATGGCCCATTACTCCCAATGACGGGGAGAAAGAAAACATTGCTTTCAATAGCAGGCTATTTCGCTGAAGTGTGGAATGTCTACTTAGTTCCAGAGCAGACAGAGAGAAAGGACAGTTCTTCATAAGTCCATTGTTGTCTAACACCAAATCACTTAGTGTAACGTGCCAGGAGGGCTTTTGCTACACAAGTTCTGAACGCAGCGTTAAAGCGCAGTCATCCTTACTTAAAAGGCAAACGCAAATGTGGAAATGAAAGGACCTTCTCTGTCAGAAATAAAATAGCTGGTTTTGCTCTGGGGAGCAAACTCTCCTCTCATACTTTCTCTACAAAGTAGGCTAGCTGTTGGTGAAAATGTCATCTTTCCACTGGGTCTATAAATCCTTAAAAGTGAAAAACAAATAGCCGTAACATTGTGCATTGGAGTTTACGGACTTCAACTGCGAAGACCTGATTTAAAATAACATTGCTTTGGCTTCTGGGTGTTAAGTAAAATTGCCATGTGTAATCCCCTTAGTTCCGAATGAGTATTAGCAGAAATTCCACAATACTCAACATGATTTCATAGCAACTGTGTGCTTTGAAGGACACACATAATTGCAGGGGTCAAATTGGCTGACACACAGCCTTGGTTAAACAAGTTTTTTTTCCCTGTTGAATTCAGACGAAAACCATTAGGTTCAAGTTTTTTTCTTAATAACGGAAGACGCTCGCACAGCAGTCTATTTGTTCAGGTGATCAGAGACCACACCTACCTGAGTGTAGTGAAAGAACCATGGAAGTCTTTCTTTACAGTCACCCACCCACCCCACTAAGAAAAGTGTTTTAAAGGGTAAACTATGAAAGCTTGTTAAAAAAAGAATTTTTACAAAGTTTTATGAATTACATTTATAACTTTCCATCTCACCTGAGAGAAGTTAAGTCCATTCAGAGGATGGCATTGCTCTTCAACCTTCTCCACAGCGCCCGTCCTCTTCCTCATCCGCTCGGCCTCCTGCGCCAGGTACAGATCCAGCACGGGCACCCCCCGCGTCTTGATGTCCGCCTCGGTTAGCGAGTTCACCATGAGCATCACCCACACGGGCCTCTTCCTCTCCCAGTTCCCGGCGATGGCGTTGAACAGGTAGTCCGCGTAAAGGCCTTTCCCCCGCTGGTCAGGGGTCATCCATGACGGCATCATGAGCTTGACGTACTCCAGGTGCCTCTTGAGCCTCAGGTAGATGTCTCTAGGCAGCACGTCCTGTAAGTTCTCCCCCTGAGGCAGGAGCTGACAGCTGGTTAAGGCTGATATGGTGTAGGGGTCTGTCAGGTCCAGCTCAAAGTACACAATGCTGCTTTGCTGGAAGGCTTGTTTTGAGTTCTCAGGGATGAAGTCCCAGACTCTGGTGTAGGGAACATGAATGGTGCCATAGAAGTAGGATGGAGGGTCCCTTTTTATAGTCCATAGGAAGGAGTTTAAGTCACTCTGCTGCAAATGAGACAACATAAGTGCGATTATTTTGAAGGCTGTGGACGAGATGGGCTACAATTTTTTTGTGAGAAATAAAAAGCAGGGTATTGATATGATATGCGTGGTGTTATTCATTTCACGAATCAAATCTGTGAATATTATGCCAAGTAAACGTTGTCTGTCTGTGACCACCACACTTCTATTCAGGAAGCTGTTGAGTCAATTAATGCCAGCGCTTAAAGACTGATGATTTCTTATTCATGGGGCACTTAAACATTGGAGGCAATACACATCTACACTGCGCGATCTAAACTTTGTGACCAAATTACAAATATTTATATTTGGAAATGGGTGAAAGCAGCCAAATAATCATTACCCACCATAAAGTACATGTTAAAATGTAAGCGAGATAACTGCAGTATTTTAGGGGGTTGGTCGGTGTGTAATACTTGATGAAGTAAATAATACATACTTACTATGAATACTTACTTTTCTATTTAGCTCACAGTTAGACGATTCCCTGAGACTCCACCGGTCAGCTTTCACCAGCAATAAGAAGAAGGCTTGAATGAATGCGCCCCGAGTGACCAGCATCGTAGCAAAAAAAACAAACGTTCACGGTCTTTTCACAACGTGTTTGCAGGGTACTCAAATCCCAAATCCACCGGGGCCACCACAAGTTATTTGCCTAATTTCCATTCAATGAAATGACTTAAAACACAGCGGCAAGTACCCGCCATACCAGTGGACAAAGTCATGTTGAAAATGCCGTTTTCGCCTGGGGTGAAAGTTTACTCTGTCACACACTCGTCCTGCCGGTGACAGTGGACATCTTCCCCCAACGTGCTTTCGTGATACTACATCAACATGAACCGGATCGTTTGGAACTTTTTTTTAAGGTTGTAGATTTCTCCCAAAGTTGTAGATGCTCGCCAAGGGGGGAGGCAACAGGTTACCCGTGCGTCCTCAGAAATGCAGCTGAGAAAAGGTGATCGTGTGTCAGCTTTCGACTCCCCCTCTTCTCGGCAAATGGAAATACGACCATCGCTGATCGAAACGTGGAAGAGGGGCGGATAAACCTTCGTCCAAAGTAGACCTCGTGTTCGAAGACGTCCAACAACAACAACAACAACAACACAAAACAACAAACACGAACCAACGCTTTCACATGACTTCCAAGTCTTAACAACTCCGATCGTGGTTCAGAAAACTCACGATGTTGCTGGGGGAGTGAGCTGAGCATCTCTTGTCAGACCACAACCTACATTGCCCCCCCCCCCCTCTCTCTCTCTCTCCCCCCCTCCCCCCTGCGCACTCTCACACTGTGCAATAATCTGATTAAGGATCTGCATATGCCCCCCCCTTCCCCCCCCGTGGATTAGAGCGGGTTGAAGCGCGCACAGAGGCTGCTTCCACGGGTGGATGTTTACAGAATTCAGTGTGGTTTTTTGGGGGACAAGTTATAATGCCACATTGGAACAGGACCATCCAAGTCGCCAGCATTGCGGAGACGTTGGCACTCAGACTCCGCAGTGGAACTATGTGGAACCGTCCCTGGAGGAGGGGATCCCTCACTGAATTGCTCCTTCCAAGGTTTCTTCAATTTTTTCTCTCCCTATAGTGAGTTTTTTGGGGGGGAGTTTTTCCTTGTCTTCCTTGAGGGTTTAGGTTGGTTGAGGGGGCAGTTCTATGGGCATATGTGAATCCCTTTGTGACATTGCTTGTAAAAATAAATGTTGATTTGATTGAACTATTTGTCAACTGAAAATATGAAACGGTTTGTTGTTTTAAACCATGAAAGGAACAACTATATGTTTAAAGTGAACTACACCTCACACACTGTTGGTGACGTTTTGAAATGGGAGGTTAAATTGGATTGTGTCTTGGTGCAAACCAGCCTATGGGTCTACTCCAAATTACCAAGACAATCGAGGCCTATTGTAGTAGATATACCTTTCTGCTTTGGAGGACAATGTTCACAGCTAAAAACAAGTTAATGCGTACTGACACGTCTGTGCAAATAAATTGACTTGTTTAAACAGTCCGACGGTAAATAAATCGTACACGTCCAAATCAATGGCCCTGATTGCCATGATCAATAGATACGAGGCATTAGAATGGCCAGAGGGAATAATGTTAAGATAGGATAAGTAGATTTGGAAACAATCCATCCTGATAAAGGTGTCATTTGAATAGATGACTTGGAGTAGATCTGAAAGAACCCATCCACATCCCAAGGGCCTTCGCATTCGTACAAATAACCTTCAGCATTTTTTTTTATTTTTTTATTTAGCACTCCACTACAGCCCGCAACTTAAAGGGGTCTTAAAAGGATTTAGTTTGGTTCAGTAAACTCCGAAACTCCCAATGTGTTTCCTCGTCCAGTTTTCTATAGGAGCACCATCTAGTGGTTAAAATACCTCCATTAATGCCAAGTGCTAGAGTTGGAACACTGAACCTATTAAACTAAATAAAAGTATCTTACACTACTCGATGGTTGGGATCCATGTTTTAATAGTAGACTCGTTTTGCTTGCCAGCCATTGGGAACTGTGAATGTTAAACGTCTGATTACATTTTGGTTTCTGTTCCGATGAAAAATGTGTTTACTTCCAGTGTAGTATGTTTATACCACATTAATGTTGAGCGATAAGAAAACCTCAGAAGTGGATTGTGTGGTCTGGCATGGAAGCAACACGCTTGTTTTCCTCCATCTGGGTACACTGTTTCTTAGTTGAAACAAACAGGAAATCAGAGTGAATTCATCTGTTACAGACAGATTTAGGATCATTTCCAAACTACAAACAAGGTAACAAGTTCATAGTAAAAGATTAAGACAGACTTTTACATTTATTGTGATTTTATTTTAACACTAGGATGGGAGGAATCATGGAAAAACGTAAAGCGGAATTGTAACTTCGAACTTTTTCAATGTAGTTTGCAGAATGAATCGGATGGTAAAACAGGGATGGATCACTTAAGCGTGCTTGTGTGTGTGTGTGTGTGTGTGTGTTTGCGTATGTGTGTCAATGGCATGACCCATAAAGTACAGTAAATACATTTTCTGCGAATTCTCCAGAGACTGCTGTGTTGATCAAGGTAACCATGGAATCCATCCAATAGATGTTCCCACGAGACACTGATATTGTATTAATTAAAGTCTTTCTGATCTTTGATCAAACGGTCCACAACGAGCACACCTTTAAAGATGAAATAAATGGGAACTGTGCGAAGTCTAATCGAAGAAGATCCGATGGAAATATGCTCGTTTGCAAGTGTCCTGCTGACAGATTTCGTAAGTGTTGAACGAGACAGAGGGAAGGAGATGGGTAAAAGTGTCCGTGTAAACAGAAATAAAACACTTGTGTACTTTGAGCCGGTGTCAGCGACCCCCTGCAGTGTTCTCAGTCTGGGCAAAAAAAAGTAAGACCAATCGCGGCCCTCTCAGCACATGAAGGCTTCTAATGAATTCTCCCCGGCTCGGGTTGTAAAAGAGAGCCAGTGTTTGCTAAGGAGACCAGACCGTCCGTCCCCACCCCCCCCCCCCCCCCCCCCCCCCCCCACCCCCTCCCACTGTTCTGTTTCCGATTAAATCAATATTATTTTGGATCCCAAGCTGAGCTGTAGAAGTGAGGATGTTAGGGCTCCTTTCAGGAGGACTGGTTTATGAGTTACGCTTCACTGCTGCGTTTGTAGATGCCAACTGAGAGAAACACACACACATACACACTCGTGGCGTTTGCTCAAACTGGCAAAGAGGTTGCTTGATTGGTCGTCTCTCAAACCAAGAGTATCTCATGGCCCGACCATGAGGAAAACATTGCATTTTGAGGGTCTCGCAGTTGAGAACTTACCTCCCTAGTCTTGAAATGGCACCGTGAAAATTGAACCCCTATTCTAATTCCTTCCTTCCTTTATTTCCAGGGCTGACAGAAATCCCAGGTAAAAAATAACCCCCCAACTCTATAAACCATAAGCAAATAGAGAAATCTAAGTCGCATAAAAACATTTAAATTGGGGTAAGATTTCCAAATTGTCATGAACCAGATGGGACAGATGGGACTGTGAAACTGGAAACAGATGTCTTGTATACATAGCTGTTTCCTTAAAGTATAAATATATGTATACAAATATATAATATATATGATATATATAATATTACATATGTATATAAAAGCAAATTTAACATCATAAGAGATTGTTCTCATTGTTAAATATATAAAATGCTAAGATTTAAGTGGAGCATCATTCGACTAAAAACATGCTGAAGTAATGGTTCCATCTAGTTTATGCATCCTCTTTCAACATTGACAGCGGTGTTGTTTCATCAAGTACTGGGTTTCCTGTTCTAAAACTGTATAAAATACATCACCACAAACACTCTTTTTGTTTTTGATCAAACTTGGCTTTTTAGGGGGGGGGGGGTGGATTCATTTTAGTCGGAGGATTGTGTCAGTGAGCACATTATGAGAATAGTCTGTCACCTTGCTACTTTTTCTCTTTGTTTATATTAACATGTTGACACTGGCCAGAGAGCAGAGCGGTTGAGAGGGTTGGATAAAAATATACACAGCCATCACTTACGGCAGAACTAACAAACAAAATGAAAAATGTAATGATAATGACTATGATGAGAACCTTCTACATTAGTGTATTTGCTTAAAGCCAGGAGTAATGGGATAATGTTAGGTCACATGCAGAATTCCATGTTTTGGGAAGCTAATTGCATGACCCATTTAGTGTAATAACAAATATTCTGTGGAAATTTTGAACAAGTTATGACTTAACAATAACGGGATGTAAGAAGTCAAGG
This sequence comes from Protosalanx chinensis, assembly GCA_030340685.1. NCBI lineage: Eukaryota > Metazoa > Chordata > Actinopteri > Osmeriformes > Salangidae > Protosalanx > Protosalanx chinensis. The sequence continues at coordinate 412,040 of CM059339.1, read as the reverse complement.
ATGTTATAGTTATGTGTAGTTTGCTCTTTATCCAACAGAGGGAGACACTTTCCATCACAAACTTCTGAGTTCTGTAGGATCTTAGTATTTCTTTTATTACTGCTTATTAGTCAGGCAGCTGAGCGGTTACTGGGCTGGTGATCAGAAGGAGTTCAATTCCCAGCTGTGGTCACATGATGTTGTGTCCTTGGGCAAGGTACTTCACCCTTCTTGCCTCAGGGGGAAAGTGTTATGGATAAGAGCGTCCTTTAAAGGCCAAATAAAAAAAATGACTTAATGCAGTAAAAGCCAGAAGTAGATATGAACCTGTTAAGAAGATGATGTTTTTCATGGCTGTTTCTTATTCTAATAATTGTATTCTGAATGAAGACATTCTCAAATGACTTCTTCTCCTTTGTGACATTCAGCTTGTTCCTCTCAGTTCAGTTCAGTTCAAGTTTATTGTCCCCTGTTGAAGGAAGTTGAACAAGAACATGCTGAGTTCCAATGCGACATCCCCCCCCCCCCATCCCCCCCCCCACCCCCCCCCCCCCCCCCCTCCCATCCCCCCCCCCCTCCCATCCCCCCTCCCATCCCCCCTCCCCCCCCCCTCCATCCCCCCCTCCCATCCCCCCCCCCATCCCCCCCCCCCATCCCCCCCCCCATCCCCCCTCCCATCCCCCCCCCCATCCCCCCTCCCATCCCCCCTCCCATCCCCCCTCCCATCCCCCCCCCCATCCCCCCCCCCATCCCCCCTCCCACCCCCCCCTCCCATCCCCCCTCCCATCCCCCCTCCCACCCCCCCCCCTCCCATCCCCCCCCCCCCATCCCTCCCCCCCCCCCCCCCCTCCGCGCTGTATCCTGCTGCGGTCCATTTGACCTCGACCGCGCCGTCTGAGCGGTGAAAGCCGTCCGGCGGGAGACGACATGCATTAGCGAGACCACCCAGGGTCCTCCCCCCCCCCCCGGCTTCTTCATACCTAGACGTCAAGAAAATTGTTTTCTTTGAGAACCCCCCCCCCCCCACAAACTGCCCCTTGCCTCCACGGCAGTTCTCGGAGGGAGCTCTGACAAGCCAGGCCGCCTCTTTTAAACAAACACCTGTGGTCGTTCCTCCGCATCACCCCTTATCAAACCCCACCCCCTCCCCCAAAACTCTCCTAAAGTTCTCCTTAACTAATCTATGCTCACCTCTATGGTACGTCCCATGAAAGGGGGCCCTGGCTAACCACTACAGGCTCCCCTTCAGCCGCCACAGCCTCCCCCCAGCCTTCCCCCAGCCCCCCCCCCCCCCCCCAACCTCACCAGACCCAGGCTGCTAAACAGGCGGAAAGAGGCTAATGGTTCTCTTGATTCCCCCCCCCCCCCCCCCACTACTAGCAATATTTGTACTGCTGTCTGAACACAGTCTTGTGTTTTAGCCTCTTTAGGGAGCGCATGGGCGCCCATGCATGACAAGGAACAAAGTCTGTATTTAGCGTTCCGTCCCTCGGGCTTTGATCGTCGGGGTCGAAGCGTTGGACACGGCACGTCGAGGTTAACCTGACCCGATCTCCCCGTACGATCTTTGAACCCTCGGCGCGTAATTGTTTTTCGCTCGGGGCGTGTCGTGGACGCTGTGAGGCGCTGGATCTGTATTCATCAGCAGACAACAAGGTCACCTTCTGTTATGCATTCTACTGCAACATTAAAGTACATCACATTTACATTCATTCATTTAGCAGACGCTTTTATCCAAAGCGACTTACAAGAGAGAGCTTTACAAAAGAGCATCGGTCACTAAAGCATAGCAACGTGATAGACCCCCAACATAGCAGGCTTAGATTATGAAACATACATCGTGAGAACCAATAAGTGCCAAGGGAAGAGATATAAGAGCTTTTCGCCAAACATATTTAAGGTGAGTCTTTGACAGACAGTAGTCTACTTAAGGGACTAAGCGAGTTTCCGCACAGGGATTAACAAGGAATACGTTGGGCACCGATCTCGGTAGTTTTAGAGGGTTAAAACAGGCACCTAGCCTATTCAGGGAAACAGGTTTGCGGCAACATGGCAAATGGAACTGAGCGCCCCCTGTTTCCATCGAGCGCCGAAAGAGGTTTTCAGCACCTTTCAGATGACGATCGCGCAAATGCCCGCGTATGTAATCCTTATGTTTAAACCAATATTTCTACTTGGCTTGAGACTGAGGGCCTCTCTCAGGCTTCACTCCCCGTGATTGTCAGGTTATAAACAAATGAACCATTTGGCAGCTGCAGCGGGGCCCGTTGGGTGTCAGTCACGTCGAAGCGGGTCAATGGATCTTATTCAGCAGAAACATCTTTATTGACGAACGGAAATGCATACAGTGAGTTTGAACCCTGAGTCATGACCGTGGCTGTTTCTCAATTCTTCACCGCAGAATTTGTCCAAGATTCCCAAATGCATCTTCTGAAGGGGGGATTTAAACACAAGCTTTGAGTATCTGCAAAGTTTGGTTCTCAACTGAACTAACTGAGGTTTATGTGGTAAATTCGAATGAACGTGAACCGAAGCCAAACTTTATTGCTCCAGAACAGAGCAAACAACCATTAAAGATTGCTCAAAGCAAATTTCTCACAAACGACATGACGACAGACATTGGAAACCGATCATGCTGTGCCATGCTATGACGAATCGATACCTCAGAAACTATGAGAATGGGAGATAGTTCTTGTTTTTGTTACACAGAAGACTGTGATCTGCCTCCAGATGCGCCAAAGAAAATCCTTTCTCAAGGTTTGAGCCTCATGCTTCTTCTAGTTCTTTGAACGCTTGAAACGTTGGTCTTCAAGTTCCGCTTGCTACATCCTCAGTTTATTTTTCCTCTCTTTCCGTGAATTGAAAAATAACTAAATGTATTTGTTTGATGTGGAAGATTGACATGGAGAGAACAAGCCACCCCCCCCTCTGCTCTTCGTCAAGACAAAGCAATGCGTTGGCGTCGACAATTTCCTGTCAGCTTATCGCATCCCTCTCTTACTTGGTGACTGGCTGCTGAACATTTGAACAACATTAACATTCCCCGGTGTAGTCTTTGGCTGCGTCTGCTGCAAAGTCGTTCCCCCGTAAGAACCCTCTCCCAGGCATCCAGCCTCAGTCCTCTTCCACGACTCTCTCTTCCCCCTCTCCAGAACACAAGGACGCTACTGATACACTTCGAAAACGAGTCCGTTTGGACTTGTGGAACAGTCCCTCTGTCTTTGAACTCCAGATCTGCCCCCTCTTCTCTCCCCCACAGGCCCGTAGCGGATGAGAGCCTGCCTACATCAGAGCGCGGCCTCTCTGGGGAGATCTGCAGCCTGTGGTCCTGTCATATCGCCGTGGTTCACTGTGTTAGCTGGCATCGTTAGAACGGTTGCTTCAGAAATGGCACGCTGTGTTTGGAGCCCTCTTTTTTTCACCAGCTTCTTTTCTGCACTATTACCCCCCCATCATTGTACCAGCAGCCCTGTGGCAGATCAGCCCTTAAATCCCTACTGATATAATGCCTTGTTGGGTATTTTACCGGTTGCTTTCAATTGCAATGTAGCATACTGAGTGTATTGTGTTCTGAATGAAGTGAATGAAGAGCACATTCTGTGTTATTAATGGTATCTGCGTCACTGGTTGCTTAATGCCTGCTATAGAAATGTGATGCTGCAGTGTTCGTTGAGTCTTTCTGCCATGACGTTTACATTGAGTCATTTAGCAGATGTTCTTATCCAGAGGGACTTACTGCAAGTACAGGGACATTCCCCCCCTGAGGCAAGTAGGGTGAAGTACCTTGGCCAAGAACACGTTGCACAGCCACGCGCGAAAACCAATTCCTTGGGTGCCGCTGAATGGCCAGACCCTTCAAAAGAGCCCGAAAAAAATATAGATGTTTAACAAACAATTGAATTATTTTTCCCTTAATCGCTTAGTTGCATGGTGAACCAGTGCACTGTCGCCTTATAACAATAATCTTTACCCTGATTTGTGGGGAAATTGTGCTTCTCTCTGTCTCCCTCTACAGGCTGCTCTCCGCTCTGCACAGGGGGCCCAGCTGGGCAAGAACTCCTGGAACGATCCATCTCTCCTTCAGACCTGCTGTGGACTTGGCAGTAGACCTGATACGAGTGATCAGTCTTGTATGTGTTTCCTCTCAGATGTCAGGTTACGAAGCACTGTTTTTCTGTATGTTCATCCATTTCCTGTACTGGCTGTGGAGATCATCAGGTCCAACAGGATTTCCAGTCGTCTTCAAGCCTTGGTTTTTCAGCTGCGTTTAAAATGCCTTACTCTGTGTTTGACATTTGCATCCTGTCGTCTTGCCCAAGCTTTTCGCTCTCGTCACAATTCAACGGACAGTTTCTGCTTGTACCCTTTTACAATAATCGTGAGTGACATGGTGGTGAAGAATAATGTAGAGACTGGCATACCTGCACTAAATCAATCCCGCGAGGGGGTTTCGTACCGGTGTTTAACATCGTTGTTGGTTGCCTAGGCAACAGAGCTGGAGTGCAAAATGCCAGGAGCGTGATGGCCGCCACGCCTCAGCGGCTGATTACTCCAGACTGCCACGGTGAATCCCTTTGGTTGAAGTAGAGACGAATTGAACAGAATAGAGTCCCGATAGAGAGTTGTGTGTTATCGCTGTTCACGTGAAGCGTTTAAAAAAGAAGGGAAATTTTTTTCTGGGGTTTCCGGAGAGTTCCACAGATTTCTATGGCTCAGGCAGTGAAGGACACTCAGCACTAGGTGGCATGCTGAGTCAAGAGCTCTGATGGTGAACAAGCACAAGGTAACAGCTGTGGTACATGATAACCGTGATAACCTTCAGAATCTCCAGTGCCGGTACGGTCCTAGACATCTACAGGTGATGTCAGAGGCTGCTCATGTGGTCTTCTATTCATCTGATTGGGTGCTGCCCTTTCAGGCAACCAACAGCCAGCCAATGAAAAGAGAGGTTAGGAAGTTCAACAGCGTAGCAAAGGCAGCCCTTGGGTAAATTAGGATTCTCTACGGTCTGAAAATGGGACTTTATCTTCTCTCAGGAGTCATTTCACATTTGGGGAACTCTCTATACACCGGTAATCAGCTGTGTTTATCCACTCCACCCCCCCTCCGCCACACACACACACACGTGTGCATACTCACTACACAACCATGCACACACAAGCACACATCAAACGCAACCCAGGATCTCTCAGGGGTCCGACACTGCTTTGTTTGATTTGTCACTGCTGTGGAATAGCAACGAGCGCAAACGACGCCGTCGGTTTGAATGTTTGCGACAAAGTAGACCTGCAAGGAAGGTGCGATATGAAGTGAAATTGAACACGTGAGATGTTTCGCTGTACCTGTAATTAGACCTAATATTTCACCGTCTGGCGTCCATTCGTCACCTCGCAATCTGCATCGGCAATTTCCGGTCTCCAAATCGTTGGGCTTGGTTCATGAGCAGACGTACGCCTTCCCCTATCAAGTCTGCTTCGTACGTCCCAATTTTTGCTTGGAGTTCTGTCACTATTGTGACTCAGAAGAAGAAAGAAATGATCTCTTATTAGTCCCCCAGTGGGAAAATTTCACAGGCGCACACATATTCAGTGCATTAGCCTGGATTCGAACCTCCACCAAGAATGAAACTCAGGCCTTCTGACATGGTAGGAAAGAATCCTACCACTGAACTGCCAGTGTTGCCCAGCAAAGACGAGGGGGTTATCACGTAGCTTTTCATGACAGTAAATAAAGGGACTTGGAATCAGCCACTCTTTATAAATTCATGTCTTCATTTCAATCAACGAAAGTGGGCACTTCGAGACACTAGGTTATGGAGTGTGTGAATATGTTTGTCTTGCCTCAGGGAGAATGTCCCTGTACTTACTGTAAGTTGCTTTTGAAAAAAGCGTCTGCTAAATTAGTATTTCTTTATTTATTTCAGCAGAGTATCTCAGTTATTATTCCTCACATACTTTTTAGACGGGTACAATGTTTAGAAACAAACGAGGTTGCTTTGCGAGCGAATCGAACGGCGGCTTTGTGAACCGCCAGTACAATTCGCTGAATCTGACCTCAGGAAATCCAAATGATCTGCGACATCCAGGGAGAATGTCTTTGTGAGACGTTTAGCGTTGAGTTGAGTTCTCGATCAGCTTTAACAGAGGGATGCGACTGCATTCTGCTCGGGAAGGAGAAATAGGTCCACACAATCGTAACGTGCACACTCGCATAGCAGGGAGACCAGGAAGGGGGGGGGGGGGGCGCTTAATCATTGCTTACCGGTGAGAGCAGTCTGTCCTGCATGTTCATATCGGTGGTCTTTCGTGGAGGAACCCCCCCCCCCCCCCCCCCCCCCATTTGAATCAATCAAACCCATTACCTTATTGTTATAAGGTGACAGTGCACTGGTTCACCATGCAACTAAGCGATTAAGGGAAAAAATAATTCAATTGATAGTTGAACATTATCTTTTTTCCGGGCTCTTTTAAAGGGTCTGGCCTTTCAACGGCAGCCGAGGAATAGTTTTTTTTGCGCGTGGCTGTGCAATTTAGTTTTGTGTTTCTCCGCGTGCGCATGCTTTCCATTCTGGAAGGTGACATGGTCTCGCATGGAAAGGACCGGAACTTTTGACGGAGTCATTTGCACTTTTCCAACACCTTTATTTCGCAACCCTGTGATTTGGAGCTGCACTTTTGTTCTGAACTGTGACACGCTGTAATAAAGTCTTTCTCCCCGACTCGAGGCTTTGCAGTTGGAACGGTATGAAAAGCAGCGACCATCACCACAGAGAGCCTGTTTCTAGAATGTTCCTGAATTCACTGGGAGGGTTCTTTTACTCACTGTACCTTGGGTCCAGTAGAGTAGCTTTTTAGTGTCGCCTCGGACCATTTTTCAGACAGATTCGTCCTGGTCGCTTTGTCCTTTCTTTAGCTCTTCAAGGTCTTTCCACAACCACCCTAGACCTCCCCACCCTCCCACCCTCCCTCCCTCCCTCCCCACCCACCCTCCCTCCCCACCCACCCTCCCTCCCACCCTCCCTCCCTCCCTCCCTCCCTCCTTCTCTCCCTCCCTCCCTCCCACCCACCCTCCCTCCCTCCCTCCCTCCCTCCTTCTCTCCCTCCCTCCCTCCCACCCTCCCTCCCTCCCTCCCCACCCTCCCTCCCTCCCTCCCCACCCACCCTCCCTCCCTCCCCACCCACCCTCCCGCCCTCCCTCCCTCCCCACCCACCCTCCCACCCTCCCTCCCTCCCTCCCTCACCCCTCACCCCCAACCTACCTCATCCTTTCCCCTCCTCAGTCCATATTCCTTCTGGTGTCCCAGTCTTCGGTCGGAGCCATGAATAAATCAAAAGATGCAAAGCAAACACAAGGTTGGCTGTAGGACAAGGGAGAAGCTGATTAAGGACATGTTATGTCGCAGCCCCTCAGATGGTACCTGGCGTCAAGGTCACCGGGGGTTAATGAATGTGGATATGACACTTTCAAGCGTGGCGCACACCTGTTCCACCTCCCCTGACCCCCCAGGGGTGGGTGCACGAAACCCGGGGGTCCCCTCCCCCTCGCCTGCTGTCCTGCTGTCCACGCCGGCCGAGCTCCATCCATCACAGCGGGCCTGCCCCCCCTCCACCCCTGCAACTTAATCATGAGATTACGCCTGTCCACCATCGCTAGGCCACTTGAAGCTACCTCTGATCTACGTAGATCCCCTCTTTGTCCCGGTGTTCAGAATCTGTACATTTCCAGAGCCTAAGATTGAGTTTCGGGGGGGGGGAAATGACTTTTTTTCTTTTCTTTTCTTTGTCCTTCCTTGTCATATCCATCTCTCTCTGTCCTCCTCTCCGCTGTTAGACGTCCTTTATGTAAGGACACTGAATCTGCTTAACATAACATAAGTCCAGTGCCGCTCGTCCTATTGTCATACTGCTGATTGATTTCCACCTCCAGGCGCCGTGGTCCGGGACAGGACTGAGCGGCAGGAGAACATGGCTCTCTGCTCCCCCCCCCCCCTCCCCCCCGCCCGGTGACAGTCCTCGTCTCTGGGTTTTGATGCTCAGAGCCCCTGACAGAGCCCTATTAGGTCGGGGGGCTCGAGGCCCTTCTGACGGCTGGCCACAGGAAGCCCCCGCGGTGCGGAGAGTGACGGGCCCACCTGCTAGGAGACGAGGCACGCAGCGACAGACTGACACCTCTCTCTCTCCCTCCCTCTCTCTCTGTCTCTCTCTGTCTCTCTCTGTCTCTCTCCTAGCTCCACTCCTCTCTCTCCCTCTCTCTTTCTGTCTCTCTCTCTGTCTCTCACTCTCTCCCGCTCTCTCTCTCCCTCTCTCTCTCTCTCTGTCTCTCGCACTCTCTTTCCCTCCCTCTCTCTCTCTCTCTCTCTCTCTCTCTCCCACTCACTCCTCGCTTTTTTCAGAGGTGCTGCAGAACCCCCAGGCCCCAAAGGCTTATCTTAATTGAAGTGCAGCACGGCATCGCTGCATCAGTCTGACGTGCATCACGCATCGCTGCTGTCGCCACCGAGCTCACAAACAAACAGGTCGCCCAGGTGGACACAAGAAGCCGAATTTGCGACCATTAGCATAATCATATAAGCGCTGCGCTGAATGACCATTACGTAATATAGGCTTTTGTACTGCACGGAAATGTCGCCTTAATCTATTTCCTCTGCTTTCAAGGCTCTTGTGAAGGTGAACAACTTTGGCCGGCTTTCATGTAAAGATCGCAAAGGAGAATAAAGATGGAAGGCTCATTAGCATACATGACAACTACAAAGATGATTAAAAATAGCTTAGCGCTCTTGGGGAGAGGCCTTGCTGATCTGACGCCGGAGCGCTCAGTGTTAATCCCGTGAACGCGTGTGGAAGTTAGAAATGCAATTACAGAGTTATTCTGGCACAGGCCAAAAGGTCGTTTCTTCTTTTTTTTTTCAAGGCTCAATTTGAACGCCTGTCGGCCAAATATGACACGTGGTCTTTATTCCTGGAATGATTAGCATGTGTGGAATGATTGTCAGTTGTTGGCAGTTTCTCCTTCGTTAATTTACTCCCCTTGATTGTCTCTTCGACTGTCCGTTTCTTTCGGTCTCTCTCTCTCTCTCTCTCTCTCTCTCTCTCTCTATCTCTCTCTCTCTCTCTCAGTGTCGTTAAAGTACGTTTAGCAACAATTCACCACCCCTTTTCTGGAAACTTCCCACTGTCCGATCTTCCTGCCTTTGTTCTCCTCGGCGTGTCGGCACACATTAGGGGAAAATCTGTCGGCGACATCTGGTGATGAACCAAGCATCGGCGGGCGCGTTTTCATTCGGGGCCCCGCGAGGTTGATGGATGCGCTGGAAGCCGCGAACGAGGCCCTGTTAGGGGATGATGGGAGGCATTCAGATCCTCCCACTTAGAGCCATCGGACCCCCCCAGCCCCCCCCCCCCCCCCCCCCCCCCCAGCCCCCTAACCTCGCAGTACGCCTGACGCAGATGTTTGGCCGGGCCCGCCATTTTGAAAGCACAATCGGAACCCCCCCTCCCCCTGCAGGCGCTGGAGCCCACTCCAGAGATTCCTGGCTCAAATCCCCCCCCCCCCCCCCCACCCCTCTTGTCCTCTCTCTGTAAACACATCGACGCCAGACCCCCCGTTTTTGCTCTTAAGTACAACACATATTTGCAGTGTTGATCCGGCCCTGGGATTTCACGTGATGCATCCCCCCCCCCCCCTCCCTACATTAGGAATCTGGCTTCGCGTAATTTATGCGGACCTGTAGCCGTGTTGGCTTATCGCGCTCGTTCACCCGCAGCCAGCCTAGTGCTCATCTGTCATGGTGAAGTGGTGGGGCTAGGTGACTGCCTGCCGCTAATTAGATTATTTTCTCCCGCTGCTGTTTACGGTAAATACAGGATGCGAGCGGGGGGGGGGGGGGGCTAAATAGGTACAATTTACAGGGATTACGCTGTCGTGTCTGCCGATTTCCGGTTTGGAAAACGCAACTGGTGAGATGAGTTCAGTGTCACAGGCACGGACGTGCAGGTAGACGATGGGAACGTTCGATTTTCTCCTTCTTTTTTTTTCTTTCTCCTGAAGCCAGCCGTGCTAGACAGCGCTGTAACCGAGTCCTTGCATCGCCTGGTAACCCGTAAAGGAGGGACGGGGGAGGGAGGAAGCTCATGTTCTACAACATCCTGAGAGACGCACATACGTGTGCACATACGTGTGTCAATCGCACCCATCGGCTCGCAGACACGCGACAACCGCGCGCCTCTTCGCCTCGCCCCTGCGCCTCCAACGCACACCCACACCTTTGTTAACCTCGAATGGGCGCATATTTAAATGCGTCCGCAATCAACGATGCAGATTAGGATCGTGCTGAAGTGTGGGTGTGGGTGTGTAGCATCATAAAGCACTATGCACTAAGCATTATCTACCTCCCCATCCGAGGCTGTGCTTGGACAGAAGGTTTGAAATGGGTCCCCGTCCATATAGCCTGATCTCTATCTAACTAATAACACACGGCTTGTATTGCTACAATACCGCTGCAGGTATTGGGATCATTATTCATTCGCAGCTGACACCAGCACTGGGTGGACGCATATAGGAAGTATTTCAGCATTTTCAGTATGACATTTTCACGTACCGAACGGGCACTTTCCTGCGGTCCTTTAATGCGTGGAAGCGGTTGTCAGCGGCGTAATTAGACTCGAGCGAATCCCTTAAACATGCGATGACATAGGGGGGGGTCACATGCGCCGTTCGGGAGCCCTCTCAGCCTCCCACCAAGAGATTCCTGCCAGCCGTACCTAAAACACACCAGACACCGTTAAAAGTCAAAGCTGTCATCTGCCAGGGACCTAATAGAAAAGGAACCCGGGGTATATACATAATTTACACCTCGCCCCGCGCGGTAATTGTCTTCTCATAAACGATACGACCGCTGCATTTCTGCATGGCTTCTCACATCTCCCTGACTTGATGGCTGGCTGCCTTTGGGAATGGGCCAGGCTTTAGATTGGATCCCCACCGGTTCATCGAGTCCCTGGGGGGGGGTGGAGGTGGAGGGGAGTGGGGGGGGGCGGCGGCTGGAGGCTGCCACTCGCCCCTCCTCCCCCCAACGCCGTTCCGTTCCATCCCCCTCGCCAGCAGCACGTAGGCGACCTGTAAGGGACCCCTCCCCCCCACGCCTTCCTCGCCACCTCGGGTCACGGAACGCTCGCCCCGCCCCGACAACCCTATCCGGCCTCGGGGTTCACCGGCTGGCGTGTTGACACAGTGGCGAGATCACGGGGCAGTTGAGGGGATGAAAACCGCTGGAACCATATTAGAACGATGTCTCCATGGAACCCCCCGACAGTGACTATTATCTCCAGATTACACCATGTTAATCTATGTTTAACCCCCACTCATGACATAGTTGGAATATCTCAGCAGATTATAGTATATCGTTGCGTATTATGCTAAAGATAATACCTTCTCTCACGGCTGGGAGCGTACAGACGCATTAGCTGTGGATGACTTTGAGTGAAAACGCCAGCCCATTGTGACACTGATTGTAGTTATTTTGGTCTCGTTTCCTTGATTTCTTTCACGTTGTTTAACGTTTTGTCATTTATCAGACGCTCTTATCCAGAGGAGCGAATGACACCAAGTACAGGGACATTTCCCCCTGAGGCAAATAGGGTGAAGTGCCTTGCCCAAGGTCACAACATCATCTGGCGCGGCCAGGAATCTAACCTGCGACCTTCCGATGACTAGCTCAATTCCCTGACCGCTACGCCACCTGATTCCCTCTCTGTTTTAGAACAGGTGCTGGAAGCGCATTCCAACCATGCTAATGAGAGGCCTGGCTCTCAGCTCGGGTGGGGTGGGGGGGGGGTGATGGCTGATTTATCACACCTGTCAGACCTGGGATGGCTGGCTGACCGGAGAACAGAGTGGACTAATTGATTGCTCCTCCTCCTGCGTCTTTCAACGGAATTTGTCGGCAGAAATCTATCGCGAAAACAAATCTGGTGCTCTGGGATGTGTGGATATCTGGGGTTGTGTGTCTCTGTATGAATAGCGCGTCGGTGTGTGCGAGCGTGTGTTTGCTGCGTGCGTACGTGCACGCCCGAGTGTGTTTGCTTACCTTACGCCTCTCCTGATGCGTGTGCACGAGCTTGTGCGTACGTACCGTGTGCGCGCACCGCTCTCGCATCTGCACGCTTGCTGCTGCAGTGCAGGGGATGGTCCGGGGTTGAGAGCCCTCCCCCCCCCACCACCACCACCATCCCACCCCCAAGGCTCCTCCCCCACCCCCCCACCCCTCCCTGACCTCACATGCACATAACAGAACCCCAGCACCATCTCTATCCTTCTTTAGACATTCTTTAAGATGTTGTCAGGACCCGGCGCAGAACCAGACCCGACCGAGAAGAAAAAAATAAAAATAATAAATCAAAGTTCCCTGGTATGAATTGCTTAACTAGCTCCACTCGATGTCTCTATGGATGCTGGATGTTTATTTAAACCCGGCTTTGGGTATCTTTAAAGCAGCTTATTTTGTCAAAATGGCTCCCTCCCCGGCTTAATATTTCATGGCTTGATCATTTGATGCCTGTTGATGAAACAGGGGACCTTTGTTCCTTAACGCGAGAACGCATTGCTATCCATCACCGCCCGACGTGCACAACAAGTCATTAAGACAAGGCTCCATGTGGGTCCGTACGAGGCTCCTCCCACACTCTAGGCTTGTGGACGCTCTTCCATTCGAGCCCCTGAATGAGGTTCTTGAGGTCCAGCTGGGTCGGAACCACATTGCCCCTCCGAGTTCACCAGGAGGACAGCAGACTGCGACGGACCAAAACGGCTCGGTGGTCGCGACGAGGAGGTTCGAGCTGTTTGGATGTGACCGGCAGCTTCCGTGATTCCAGGCGCTCGCTTTTAAATGTCACCGAAGAAACATGACTCCTCCTCGTATTGACTAACGGTGTAATGAGTTCAGGGATTTCCTCCACCGTCCTCTTCATTGATCTCCCCTGCTGCAGGATGGCTTTCACAGAGAGGCAGAGAGGCAGAGAGGCAGAGAGAGGCAGCTTCCATGCGCCGAGCTGGGATTTAGAGGACAATTTCAATATTTACAAAATAAACAACAACAACTATCCCAAAAAAACATTTTGAGATCTGTTTACGGTCTGATAAATCCATCGATTTCTAGAACACCAGAAGGTACTGTTTCAGGATTGTACTACAGAGGCTAGTCAATAGCTGGTCTCGTGTGTCATCAATTACCCAAATGAAGGTAAAGTCCCTCCAGGGATTTGGCCAATACTGTAGACCTTTGGGGAACCAATCTATACTGATTTGATGACGACAGCTAGTGTGCCTACATTATCCCTGGGTCTCCGAATACAGTATTACGACCATCCCGATCCACATTATCTCCGCTAGCCAGCTTGTAGAAGGATGAAATTATGAGCAGGCTACGTAATAGAACAAAGAAGGTTCTGGCTGCAAATGACGAACGAATCGAAAGCAACGTTGTAAATCAAACTTCGTTGAGAAGACTTCTCTGCAAAAAAGGGTATTGACAGAGTCGAGAACTGTGTCTTCTAAGTGTGAAATATGAAAGAAAGTTCCAGAGTCTGTGTCCACAGGTCTACGAGGTGTACGTTGATTGAGAGGTGTTGCTTCAGTCGCGGATCAATGGCCTATCTCCTGCTTCCACAGTGACATGTCATGCACGGAAGATAGATTACCTTTGAACCGCCTCCGAAATGGTCAGGTCAGCATATCGAATAACTATTACGACGGAGCGACATCAGAGAGCGATTTTTTTCTTCTTCTCGCGGTTTCAAAAACGAGCGAATAATTGGAAATTTGTCCGGACTTGTGCGGCGTCACTGCGGTGAGGGCGAGGACCACGTGGCCTTGAGGTGACACAACGTCAAAACCCTCAGAAGCATTCGGTCCTTTGCTGCATGTCTTCCCCATTCTCCTCTCCCCCCCTTTCCTGTCATGCATAACTAGTAAACCAGCCAGTAAAGCGTTGGGGAGGCAGGTGGCTGAGTGGTTACAGCGTTGGGGTAGCGAACCAAAAGGTTGTGAGTTCGATTTCTGGCTGAGGCAAAATGACATTGTGAGCCAGGTACTTTACGCTACTTGCCTCAGGGGGAATGTCTCTTTATGTGCTATAAATTGCTCTGGATAAGAGCATCTGCTAAATGACTAAATATAAATGTTATGTAAATGCATTGATAAAGCTACAAAAAAACGCTACTTGTCTTATGTAATGATGTATACATACAGTACATATATATGTATAATGATGCAGTAGCGTATAGCTTATATAGCCAGGAAGGATATTCCTGCTTTTTCTGCTCCTATGCTGGGATACAGCGCATGACTGTGAGTCTTAAGTGAATTCACATAACTCACCCGGTAACGCTGACAATCAACACACCAAGCTGCTGACCTTGTCTAGACTTGCAAACACAACAACATCCGATATAATGACCCCTGCTTACAGTTTCAGGGTCGGCAGGCTGTGTGTTTCAAGTCGGAGGCGTCTGGAGACAAATGGTGTTTCTCGTCTCTGGAATAGATTTCACTGCTCCAACCAGGAGGAAGCGGGCAGGCGCTGGCTTGGCATTCAGGAGCTACGTTTTTTGTCGCTGCCTAAATCCATCATATCGTAGGTTTAACGTTTAACGTCTGTTCGTTTAGCAGACGCTTTAATCCCAAGCGACTTCCAAGAGAGCGAGCGTTGGTCACTGATCATAACAATGTGATGGTCAGATTATGTAACGTACATCATAGGAAACAAACACATGAGTGCCACAGGAGCGTTCAACCAAACAAGTTACAATTACGTGGCATGTATCTCAAACGTTTTAAACTGCTTAGGGCCCTAAAACATATTGCCACAAGACACTCTAACACAGGGGTGGGCAATCCTGGTCCTCAGGGACCACAGTCCTAAAAGTTTGAATGAATGATCATTATGAGGCTTTCCACAGAGCTTTTGTAACGACTCATTCATTCGAATCAGGTGTGCTAGAGCGGGGAATCATCTAAAACCTTCAGGACAGTGTGGTCCCTGAGGACCAGGATCGCCTGGGAGTCATGGAGTCCTTTCCAAATAAGCAAATAAGACATGGAGCAGAGCAGTGGTCCCCAGCCCTGGTCCTCAGTTCCCCCTACTGTCCCTTCATGTTTGAGATGTTTGCCCTTCCCACACGCCTGATTCTAATGCGTGTTCGTTACCAGGATTCTTCAGCGCTTGCTAACAACCCATTCATGTGAATCAGCCGTGTTGGAGCAGGGAAACATCTAAAACAAGCGGGACAGGTGTTCCCTGAGGACCAGGATTGGGGACCACTTGATCAGAGTCAGGACGCACACTGACATGATCAAAAAAATGGCTTCCTGTTGCTGACACCTAGTTAAGATGAGAACCTCGGGTTTTCTGCCTTCGTAAGTTCTGGCTTTTGGAGGTCTTCGGCCTCTTAATGAGAATCCTCGTTAGGTTCTATACCGTCCACCTCTGCATCTCTCTGTCCTCTCAGCCTTAACGTCAGCACGGGAACGAGAGGAAACACAACCGGTGTTCAGGAATAACGATTCAACCTACAGTCGTGAATGATGGACCTGCGGTATTAGCACATCTCAAGGCTTTTGGGTGTTCGGGGGGTGGGGGGTCGAAGAAATCCCTTCACGGGGTACCTACACCGAAAACCAGAAAGCAAACCGCAAACCCCGTGATTACCTACTTAGCAGCGGCAGGTTATTCAGACTAGAGAAAGGGGGGGGGGGGGGTTCATTTGTATTCACGGGCGTCAACCCCGTCGCTCCGCGTCCACGAGTGTTTTCGTGCATCGTCGCCGCGCGTGTTTAACAGCGAGGCCCGATTTGAGTCGAGTGCTCCCTCAGTCGCGCACTCGATGAACCAGGCGACAGAGGGGTGCGCCTGGCCCCCTGCCAGAGAGCCTCTACTGCACAGAAGAGCAGCACTCAGTCAGACCTACTATATCTCACACACACACACACACACACACACACACACACACCCCTCTTCAATATATGATGAGGTGACGAGGGGAGGGGATCTGGAACGGTCACAGAGTACACTTCAATGTTTCATGATGTGAAATGGAGGTGATGACTATTGGGTTGGGGGGGGTGGGGGAGTGGGTAATTGGGGCCCAAAAAAAGGGGGGGTTTGTTGCACCAATTTCGGTGGAAGATGGAATTTGAAGCACCCTGCGTACTCACAGGTGCAAACATGCCCACGCAATCACAAGTACACAAAGAAGCGCGTCTCTGTACACACACACGCACACACACGCACACGCACACACGCACACACACACGCACGCACACACACACACACACACGCACGCACGCACACACACACACACACACACCTTGTTATGTTTTTGTGTCTTCAGCTGTGAATCCATGTATCCCCTTAAGAGTCCTCGTGGATCCTTCAAAACCAAACTGATGAAATGCAAATTCGAATCGACGTATTACGAAAAGCCAAGAAAACATCACGCTCGTATAATCCTTAAAAAAAATATATATACAGTTTCAGAAGCTCCCCCCCCCCCCCCCCCCCCACACACACACACAAAAAACATTTTTTTTTTATAATAATATTTTTGCCTTTGTTCAAACTCCAATCAATACATTTCATGGGGAACAAAATGGAGCTGGAATATCATTTCACTTCAAGCGGGTAGCTCGTGCCATCCTCGAAAGCACTCCATTATATGGCCGCGCAGACAAAGCTGTACGCTCGGAGCTCTAATGACTGCGAATGAGAGAATACGTCTTCATTGCAATTCTGTTGCAGCTTCATCACATAACCATTTCATCCTCGGTCTCATGATTTATTGCTTTCTATCTTTAGAGATGGTGTATTTCTATACAGCTCCAGGTCATTTTTTGTTTAGCTCTGTTGGCTCAGCCTAATTCCTCATGACAGCACCTCTAATCTGCATTGATTCAAACAGTAGGAAACATGTCGGTATGCATTTAGGCTAGCTATATGTGTAATTACTCTAAAATAAGATGACACGGCTAACTCATTTCATTTGTATAAACTGTCTGCTCCCCAGAGTTTCCGGCTGGAAGATGGTTATTCGATAAGATGACAATACCATCCTTCCTTTTACTCACGACCTATCGTCAAATAATGATGAAACGAGTCGTTCGTTAACGACCTTCGTTTCCGAGACAGAACTGTCTCCCGCCCTCCCAAGTCGGCCGTTTCGTAGCTCAGCACTTATCAAATGACCCATTTTTGTACCCCAGCACAATGTCAAAGGGGGCACCGTGGCCATCTTACATTTAGCAGACGCTCTTATCCAGAGCAACTTACAACAAGTACTCAGACATTCCCCCCTGAGGCAAGAAGGGTAAAGTGCCTTCCCCAAGGACACAACGTCATGTTGTCACAGCCGGGGATCGAACCCGGTACCTTCTGACTGCTAACCTGACTCCCTAACCGTTCAGCCACACAGCTCCCTCTGGCTAGTAGTGTGGTTGTTCCTCGTCTCCTGCGTGCGGCTCTCCACAGGGAGGGAAGAGCAGGGGAGCCACTGCAGAGGGAGATCAGTATTCTGCTCCAGTCTCTCTGCCACCAGTGCTCATTGATTAGGTATTTACCTGCATGTTCTGATCGAAAGCACCGCTGTGGATGGGCTGCTGGTGCGTGGCTGGGATGGCAAACAGCCTCCAAGCAGCTGGCCCTTTCTGCCTGCCTGACAGCTTGTTTGTCTGCCTGCTTGGTTAGCCTGTCTGTCTGCCTGCTTGTTAGCCTGTCTTCCTGCCTGTCTGCCTGCCTGCCTGTCTGCCTGCCTGCCTGTCTGCCTGCTTGTTAGCCTGTCTGCCTGCTTGCTTTCGCACCTGCTGTCATACCCCTCCCCCCCTTCCCCCCCTTCCGCTTCCACAAATTAAGGAGAACTGTAGGCAGCCAGTCAAGAGCATGAAACATTTTGGGTCACATTAAGGTAAGCTTTAGATTAACAATCTAGTACAATATAAAAAACAGTAGCGAATCACAGTTGTGTGTCAACATTTCAAGTAGCATTTTCTGTTACATTGCCTTAACTGTATTCTTAAGTCCTTTGAATGCACAACGCTCTATTAAACAACAGCCAGCCAACATGAACGCACAAGACCAGAAAGTGTGTCTTCTGAGCGAGAAGACATGTTGATAGGCTCCCCTTTAAGCCCACCAGTTCCACTACAAGCAGAGGGCAGACTTGGTACAGTACGCTGCTCGAGAGCAGGAAGATACATCTTCTGGAGCCGACAGCTGCAGCCATGGTGTGTTGTGATGGAGAGGTGGCTAATGGCTAGTTTTCTAGCTGCTGCTGCAACATGACCTGCGAGGTCAAAGCAATAATGAAAGCGTCCGTAGCCTTTATCTCCCCACTCTGTCCTTCGTACCCCCGGAACTCCCCTCTCCAGCGTCGCTGGTTGTTGGGTGGAGACGCCACGGAAGACCGGAGAAGAAATAGGTTGAAGCGCACTGCGCTGACAGAAACCTTCAATCTCAGACACCCCCCCCCCCCACCCCTCCCTCGGACGTGAGAGGATGTTGCCGTGTCGTCGACCCCCGGGAGAGCAACGTCTCCGGTCTGTCAAGGGACAAGCGATGGTTCTGATATTAACAGGACCGAGCGCCTCCATCACATCCACTTTGAGGAAGTGGCCATTTTAGCGCATTTTTGCGCATTTGAGTCGGAAGTGTTCTGTTCTTGTCAGGTCATTGTTCAACATTACCAACCCTGCACCTGAACAAGACAAGGAGCACAACTGGAGTGTGACCGAGACAGCTAACGGCGAACGCAGCCAATTACATTCGCACAACAACCACATTAGCGCACACGCTCTAGGACATTATTCTAAATTACGGCTAGAAAGTACATTTATTTGCACAAAGGCATGTCCTCGATGAAAGTGGTTACACTAGCATGTGTTCAAGGCTAATAGCGCGTTATTACGTCTCAGGGGGCGACGTGCTTCGCTCCCACTCAGCTAGTTCGCGCCACAAGTCCTAGCAAGCACCTGCCGCATCAGGTGAGGCGCCAACAGCCAATCAGGGCGGACGTGGGGCAGGTGGAGCGGCGCATCGATACACCCCTGGGGACTCGTCAAAGGCGTTGGAGGAGCGGGCAGCCGCGATTATCCCTCCCCTGTGACGTCGACAAGAGCTGTGGGCAAATGTTCTGTCCTCTTCATAGCTGTGGAAACGATTTTAAGATGCAACGCTCCTCCCAAGGTTTCTTCCATTTTTTCTTCCGTTTTCTGGGAGTTTTTCCTTGTCTTCCTTGAGGGTTTAGGTTGGTTGAGGGGCAGTTCTATGGACATTTGTGAAGCCCTTTCGTGACATTGCTTGTTAGAAGGTCTATACGAATAAATTTTGATTTGATTTGAATGGCATGGATACCTGATACTTGGCCTTCGTCTTCCTGCCTCCAGCACCTTATAGCTACTCTAAGTAGCCCATAGACCTAAACTATATTGTCTTCCTTTATGCACGAACACGCTCACACACTTCACATCACACACACACACACACTTTCAGACAGCATGAAGCCCTCAGCTCCATCCTTCACGAGAACTGTCTGCTCACGCCCAAAGACGTATCGCAGTCATGGCCAGTCTGGTAGGAGGACGCTACTGGAGAGAAGCCTTGAAATGGCTTGAAGACCCACGATGGAGACGCTCTTGTAGTCCAAGGGGGTGGGCAGTAACATCGGACCATTTGAGAGCTCTTGTGACAGGGCCAAAAAGGCCTTTTATGCTTCCAGCCCCCTCCAGGGTCCCCCTCCCCCCCAGTGTGAGAGAGATGCTGAGAAAATGGGAGGCAGTCCAGGAGGATCGGTTGGGATTTGATCCTCCAGGTACACAGAGCTTGAGTTTCCAACAGAACCAGCCCCCCCGGTTACAAAGCAACCCTTCCTGGTATAGACAAGCTGCTACATCACTGTTTATCTGCTGAAGGCTTCAACGCTGTGACGATACATCCCAATCTGATATTTGACGTTCCTACTACCGAGAGTTGATCTGATAAAACGTTGTTCGAGTCTAAACTTCACGGCTTGCTTTTCGTCAGATTTTGTATTTTTTTTCTTCCACGTCCGCCGCACATCTCATCGCATCTCATCGCGAATGATTGCGAGCTCTCCCATTCCTCTTCAAAGGCAACGGGGGGTTCCTCAATCTGAGAGGAATTGATAAAAGCAGTGGGCTCGGAGGTGTGCAGAAGACTTTGGTGTTTGATAACACGTAATATGCCTTTACTGCGTGTGTCCCCCCCCAACCCCTCCTCTCTCTTTTGGACATGCGGACGCTCATTTGTCATCGCTGCCTTTAATCTAGGAAGAGAGAGGGCGATGAGAGGAACAGAGAGAAGGGGAAAGAGTGAGGGAATGAGCGAGAGGGAAAGAATTAGGGTGAGCCCCCTTTTTCGCCAATCATCGGGAGAAATGAGAGACTGGATAAAAGAGACGTGACACAATAGCATAGAAGAGAAGCGCACACAATTCATCTGAGAAAAGATTTAATCAAGGCAGAGGATACTTCTGTGTACTTATGCGAAACTGAAGTGTAGTCCACCTAAGGTTGTGGTTTTCCTGCTTTCGGCAATAACTTTTGTAGCCAATAAGCTTCCGGCTGAAAATGACTTTTTCAGAGTTACTTTTAATAACTTGAAGCATCCTAAAGCAACGTACAATTGTTTTGCAATCAGTCGCACCGTGAACGCACGTTTGATTTCTCCTCTCCAATTAATCGTAACCCAAATGAATCATTACTTAGCTGTCACTTTTGTCTCCAGGGGTCAGGAATTGAATGAATGAACAAGCTGGAGGTTTGGAACAAGGCTTTTCATTATTCTTTGCTTCAAGAAAGTTCTGTTTTGCAGAAATACTGACTTAAGAATCATCCGCACTAATTTAATGGGTACTCAGGATGTCAGATGGCTCAGCAGTCATGGCGTTGGCCTCATGAGCGGAAGGTTGTGAGTTTGAATCCTGGTTGTGGCTATGTGACGTTGTGTCCTTGGTAAAGGCACCTCACCCTATTTTCCTCAGGGAGAATGTCCTTGTTCTAACTGTAAGTCGCTTTGGATAAAAGCGTCTGTTAAATGAGGATTTGTTTATTTATTTCATGTATTCACTTAGTGAACTTACTAGTATTGTTCATCACAACAAGATTGGAAGAGGGGTCTTAAAAGAAAGGTACTGGGAGATGAATTGAAAGAAAAAAAGTGTAAATGTAAGACTTCATCCCGTTCTTTTGGTGGTTTTCATCTCTGCACGTGCAAACAAACACCAGTGCATGACCATTTGATTAAGATCAAATTAGACGAACAATGCACTTGACAATAAGTTGACAAAGTGATAAAAGGAATCGTATACCCAAACAAATGTTTCTGAACGAATTAGCATGTTTCAGCTTTGTTTTAAGGCACAAGAACAAACAAATAGGAAAAAAAACACTGAATTTAATTAGTTGCGACTACAAATAGCACCTATGTTCTTTTTGTCACAGTAATGTGGTTGTTCTAACAAGTTCCAACATGAGCCTGTTTTACAGTTCGATAGAAACAAGGATTTCTAACGATGGTTCTTCTGCTCAGTCTTAGACCCCATGGGAGGGATGTTCCCTGCGGTTCCAGTGGTACTACAGACTCCTCCACAGGATACTGACCCCGAAAAAAGACGCTAGGGTACCAAGGGACCGTCCTTGGGGTCAAACTGAAGATAAGATCTTTCTAAAGCAACCATTTGTTAAACTCTTCATAGTGTTGTTAGCCAGACACCTTTGTTCACCGTAATTAAAACCCTCTTCGATGGGTTGTGATTTCCTGCGAGGAATATAAAGGTTTGGTAAACAACCACGCTGAACGAGGAGCGAGTTTAATGGTCGAAAGAGACCCGGCGATGGCACTTCGCGGTTTCGGCTGGAAGACGCTCGATCGTGCTGATGACAGTCGTCGCAATCGCCATTTCACGGCGGTAATTGTCCTTGATTGGATCAAGGGTACGGATGGGCGGTAAAACGGCCCTGATGGACGGAAACTAACTTTAATAGTCAGGCCTGTCCTTGCGTGTTACGCCTTCTGTGACCCCCCCGTGACAGCGAGACCCCCCCCCCCCCGCACCCGCATCATGACCGTAGCTTCTAATTATTCTGATTACCGAGATGCGATCCGTCTGAGAGAATACACTCGACCGTGTTGATTAGAGACAGCCATTCAAGATCTTGGAGCGTCGCCATGGCTACCTGAGTGGTCCAAAGGACTCCGGGGCCGTGCACCCTCCTGGGCTCCCCGTAGCACCAGCTGTCCGAGGGACAGGAGGCGTGGCTAATCACCGCCATTATCAAGTAAAATGGCATGGCGAGAGTCATTACTTGCGGCCACAAGACACAGGTGCTCTGAAGAAGAAACAAAACTACATGGGAGATCTTTAAATCAGGCCCCTGTAGAGGAAGATGGGGGGAGGGAGGGGGGGGGATAATCAAGGAGCGGAGGGCTACCGGGACTGGCGCGAGGCCTGGGTGATTTTCAATAGGAAAACGCTCCATTGTGTCGGACGCGGAGGTTTCATTTTCGTCACCTATTCAGTCTTGGGTTCCGGCGTTAATATCCGCTTCTAGATTAACGAAGCATGCCGCCTCGCCGTCGAACCTGCTCTTTGGCGGAGTCCTTAGAATTAGCCGGCGAACGCTAATATTGTTAAGGCACCTTTTTTTCCTTTGAAAGCATTAGCCGTTGAATCGAAATCCGACCCCCCCCCCCCCCCCCCCCGGAATGAGTTGGCGGTGGGTTGCAGGGGGTGTGGGGGTGGGTGGGTTGGGGGAGGAGGGGGGGGGGGGTAGTTGAAAACAGTCAGAGCTGCAGCGGGAGCCGATGTGTCGAATGTCGGCGCGCCGACCAATAACCTTTGAACGGCGGCTCGGCACTTCATTGAAAAGAAAAAACAGCGATGTGACAAGGTGGACCAAGGAGATGACAACCCTTCACCTGGCTGCCATTCTCTCACAGTTTTCTTTCTTTGTCCCCATGAATGGCTTTGAAATTCCATATCAACTCGCTTCAGCCTGAGATATAATTTAAACAGTCCTTTCGCTGTGCAGAACCCAGTCGCAATTATAGTTCTTCTGTGTCATATCCTACTTTAATTTATTTCTAATTTTTTAACTTGTTAGCCTTTGTCACTGTGTATGATTCAAACTTGTTTTGTACATTCTCAGTAGTGGGAATTACATACGATGCTTCTTTGGGTGGGATATTAAATATTTACAGATATGTTTGTTTTTAATTGAACAGGATTAAACCGATTTACAGACTAAAAAGGTCAAAAGACCGGGGCATTGCAACGTACCTACATTTATTTAAAGTAGATGTGGATGTCAACCAAACTGCAAGTGGCACAATTACACAATTACTGACTGAATTGCTTCAGTTAAAAGTATCTGGCGACCATTATGTCAGCTGAAGAGAGACCACAGTCTCCAATTCAGTGACACTGACATTCACAAAGCCGAGGGAAAATGCATGTTAGCGTCTCTCCTGTAATTTCTGATGTATTGAGCTGTTCCATTGAGAACGAGCCATGGGGTCTGCTCTGTAGGACACTGTACCTAATTAGATGTTTAGTTCACAGTTAATTCAGAGTCTGATAATATCCAATTAGGTAATTCTCTCTTTCGGTTGTGCTTTTATCTTGCTCCCTCATCAGACACACGCTGAGGCCGATAAGAAAAGGCGGGGTGATGGCATGAATGAGGAGGCTGTGTTATTAATGTGTTGACTTAAGCATTTCGCGGGCGGTTTTGGTTTCCCATAATTGTCCCTCTTTGCTCACCGCTTTTCATCTTTAGAAGAATAGAAGCTTGAATGAGACGGAGGGGTGCCGGAGCTGATTGACATGTCTGAGAAGTACAATACAGAAGAAGAAAAAAACGGACCACTTGTTCTTACACCAATGCAAAAACGTACAGTAGCCTACCCGTTGGGCACAAGTTACAACTAATAAAGTGATTTTTTTAATGGCGTGTAGGAGTATTTCTAGCCGAGCGCATCTGCATTGATGTGAACAGCGACTTCAGATGAATATTCAAGTAAGTAAAGTTGATCTATACACCAATTTTGTGATTGCAGAGTGATTTACATAAAAAAATTATTCATGCAGAAAATACAAAATTGCAAATACAGGCAGAAAAACGTCAAGAAGAATAAACAATAAAACCCCTCACCTCACTAGTGCTTATTTACCGTGCAGTTCTCCGTGTGGCCAGAGATGGCAGGCGACATCAGTTACTTCACCATACGAATCCAAGAGTTTGCTGGGTTTGACTTCATGGGACTCGATTGTTCAAATCCGTTCCGTTGGAGTTTCTACCGGTCTTTAGCTCAAACCCAGCTTTAGATCCATTGAATTGGCCAGCACACCCCCACTCCAGGCGCACAGCGAAGCGCTGGACATCTCCGGGTACCACAGAGGCTGCGTGCCCCCCTGAAGTCATTCTGGGGTTTGTCGCCAAATTGTCTTGGACCACCAAAAAAGAGATGGACGACTGACGATTAGAGTTGGGGGCTTCATTGCACTTGGAAAGTATCGCATAGTCGGCTGCAGTTTTGTTCCCATTGTATTTGCGTTTTTTGGAGGGGGGGGGAATCGGTTCCGTTGATTTCGGCGCTCATGAATTGATAAGTGCGCGGTGCGTTGGACAAATATCTTCTTTTTTTGGGGTGGTAATTGTGGACTGTCGCTCGGAAGAACAATCATGGATGGTGCATTTGGATGTATTTGGCTGAAAAGACTGTCCGTAATTGCTTGGTTGTGCTTTATTGCGGGAGACGCAACATCATATGGTAAGATGAGACTTAAGACTTAAGTTTGAGCTCCACAGCGTTGGTTTATTGCCATGCATGCGCATTTAATCATGATTTTGGGGATCCACTGCGGGGGTGACGGGGCTTTCAGAGTCTGGTGATGAGGGGTCCCCTGGTTTGCAGAGTAGCTCCATAGATGCAATCATGTTCCCGAAATTGTCTGACACAATAAGGCTACTTAAGAGGTGCTTTTTTCATCTTTTACGGGGTGGTCTGGCGTTTTTGGCAGATATGTACCATAATTCTGTTTTTGCAATCCATTACACACACAGAAACATACCCACACACACATACACATTCACGTAAAACACGCACACAGGCGCACAATCTCTCTCCCTCCTCATTATTAGACCTTTGAAATAATTGTCAGGTTGACAACACAGCAGGCTACACACTGACAGAGTACATGTGGGAAGAGGTCACCTTGTTGAAGTAAATGTATTCCAAAAAATATCTACTGTATATATGTTTAATTATATTTAATCAAGGTAGCTCACACGCCCACCCACCCTCCCACACAGAAACCCACAGTTATACACACCGAAAATTGTGCACAACCGTGTTTAGGTTAAAGGAAGACACTTGAGAATGAATGGGCCGGTGGCGTGGTCGAGTCACACTATATGAAGTACATATCTTCTTGCTGCAACTTTGGACGTTCAGGTGTGTCTCCTTTGTACACTTATGCTTGAAGTGCTACTTTTTTTGGGTGGGGGGGGGACTGCAGTTGAAGTGCCCCCCCCCCCCTCCCCTTGTCACCTCTTCAGCTTCTCAGCCTGTCTCTGTGCTTCGCCCTCCCCAAACGACTGGCGCACGGGTTCCTGTCACGATCCGACCACTAGAGGCGCATCCGCTCCGTTCCGTCCCTGTGAATAGAACCGTCTGAGAGTGACTCACTTGGCACATTGAGAGATTTCTGAGAGAGTCAGACACTGTGAGGAGGCTGCGTTTAAAATGCTGCTCATAGCCAACCTGGCAAGCTGTGCCTGCATGATATCAGTCCTTTTGAATTGAATTTTGCTTCTTGAACGTCCACCGAACACATGCCTTGTCCATATGACTAAATACTCTCTAAAATGCAGTGTAAGAAAAACACACACACACACACACACACATCCTTCCGTGCGCTTGCTACGCATGTTGAGCTTCGTTTGTCATCAGCGTTCGGGAACTTGTGCGTTTGTTCGTTCTTTTGTCTGCTGGTCACTCACCTGTGTGATCATAACTATGCTCGTAGACCTTCAAACGGCATATATGCATTCTTTGAGTTGCAACCCTTCGTCTCCTTCACCTTCTCCCATGGTGGTTGAAGCTGTGGAACACAAACAGGCCAGGCTTATAGTTAGACCAGGATCCTGTACCTGTATTTGACGTTAACAAGGTCACTTCAGGTTTAACCCTGTACAGAAACCTGAAATGACCTCGTCAACACCAGATCTTGATTTGTAGTACAGGCCCCAGGTCCTCGAGGGCCACTGTCCTGAAGGTTGTAGATGTTTCCCTCTAGCACACCTGATTGAAATAAATCGTCATCAAGCTTTGTGGAAGCCTCATAACGACCCTTCATTAGAATCAGGTGTGCTGGAGCAGGGAAACATCTAAAACCTTCAGGACAGTGACCCCTGAGAACCAGGATTGGACACCCCTGGGTTAGACTCTGACTCAGGTCTATAAGTAGACCAGCGTCCTGCCCTGACTCACGGTTTGACGTGAATCACCCACCGATTTCCTGCCAAAGTTAATTCTATGTTTGTTAACCTTGCATAGTGAATAAACCCCCATTCTGATGTACGCGACAGTGCTGCACAATCATGCATAATGCTTTCCAATGTCGTCTAGAGATTATACCCCACTTGTTTGAACAGGAGCAGATGTTCACTCAGATGCTTGTCGAATCACAGATTTACTTCTTTTTTATTTCCCCCCCCCCCCCCCCCAAATTGGAATGCCACAAATATGTCCCCATTAAGGCTGCTGAATGAATATTCATAAGGCTTCAGATAGAACTCTACACTGTAAACTTCCAAGATTCCCATTCTATTGGTTATTTGTCCTTTATGGTTGGTATGGTTAATGCCAAATGCCTAGTATTTTTAGGCTTACAATATCATTTTCAAATTCCAGGATAACAATAGGCATTCAGCTACCACATGTGTGGTGTTTTCATGATGGATTACATTTGTACTGGTCCACACCACTGCACAAAACAATCAATGTGGGCCACAACAGGCGTCGACCGATGACTTCACTCTTTTGATGCTTGGTATGCAGGGAGCGAGAGAGAGAGAGACAGCGAGTTAGCGTTGCCATGCTAATGCACTTTCAGCAGTCGGGTCCTGATAAGAAACCCTGATTTTCGCGGCTCTGTATAACGCTGACACCCGTGTCGTATTGACTCTGTAATCCAGCCCCGAAGCCGCAGTATTTTTTATGAGCGTCTCTCACTGTGTGCGTTCATCAACGCCGTGGTTCTACGCCACATGATGGCTCAGCGGGGTTAAGGCGTTGACCTCGTGAGCGGAAGGTTGTGAGTTTGAACCCCGGCTGTGGCTGTTTGATGTTGTATCCTTGGGCAAGGCACTTCACCCTACTTACCTCAAGGAGAATGTCCCTGTACTTACTGTAAGTTGCTTTGGATAAAAGCGTCTGTTAAATGAGTATTTATCTATTTATTTATTACATCGGGAACCCACCTGTTTCGTGCCGTACGCGTTGCTCTCCGGCTTTAATGAAATATTTAAACGGCGTTTTGTGAAAGAAAACCCTTTTCAAGGTTTAGGTTGTGAACTGCAACTGCTGATTTCTTTGCTGTTTGGCGTTAGTCCCCAACTAAGCCACTTTAACAGCCAGAAGCACTTTGTACTGCATATTGCACTGGTGTACTCATGCCGTCGAGGTAGAGGAGGGTGAAAATGTTCACGTCAACCAAGCAGCTTCACCAGCTGATTTGAGTAGAGAAGACCTGCACCCTCTTGGCCCTCGATGGCACGAGTTTGACACCACCGGCATATTTTAACTGGTATGTTTTAACAGAAACATTTACAAATAATGTATAAGTCTACGGTCGTTTCCATCCGGGGGCAAATACTTCTTTTCTAAGATGATGGTAAACTGGTTGTAGTGAAATGCAAATATCGCTACTCGCAATCCCATATTAAGCTCTCCATGTTATTAAGAGCACACGCAGAAATGTGTGCGTCTTCAAAATGTTTTGTAGAAACGCTCGGTGATCCGAGTCATTTCAGACGTGTCCACCCATTAAGAGCCGCTGAAACAGGCCTAACGAATGAACGTGCGATCGCACTAACCTCTGAAGTCAATAACAAGCTCATATCAGGGTACTCTCCTTAATTAAACAGCGGCTCTGGCTATCGTGTTGCATGTCTGAACATGTTCCTGTCTACGACCCTCTCGCAGAACAGACCCAGGCTATTTTCCGCCACGAAACATCTTAACGAACGCATGTTTACAATCCCCCAGATGGTGTTGGTCCTGTAAATAAGGTCTGCTTTGCTGTACCTAAACAGTGAGCACCTTGACCCCTGTTAAATCCAACATGAAGATTGCTTGCGTAACTGTACACCGATTTGCTTTAAAGACAAGCCCCTGCGAGGTATCGGAGCGTCGGATCCTCAGGAATGGGGTGGTCGAATAGAAATGGTGCATGGGGGGGGGGGGGGGAGGCGTTGCTGCTGGGTGCATCACTAATCTTTATAAGTGGCTGTAAATTTAACGGACACTTTGCTGAATTATAAAGCACGACCACAGGCTCTGGTACAGTGCTTTTCTTGGGCGAGGGGGGGGGGGGGGGGTATATATTCATTGTGCTGGCTAAACAGTTAAAGCTTAGTTTATTTCAGTCATGTATACCCTTTCGCTGCTGTTGTTGAAGGGGGTGGTGTGAGTTGCCATGGCAGCATCTGAAGCCAAGCCAACTGTGTGTGTGGGGGGGGGGGGCGGGGGCGGGGGGGGAGGGGGAGGGTCCCCTGAGGGCCACTCTCCTTAAAGGTTTTAGATTCCACAGAGCCTGATAACGACCCTTCATTAGAATCAGGTGTGCTGGAGCAGGGAAACATCTAGACCCTTCAGGACAGGCCTGGACAGGCCCTCCAGGACCAGGGTTGGTTCACCACTGCTCTAACCTTAACCACTATGCTACGATACTTATTCTTAGTCGTATACATTCAAACCGCACCAGACAGCTCACCGTCAACACACTGCTCGGATTGAAATCAAACTCACAAACAGTCGCTGTTTTGTTTCTCCAAAAAAGCCGGACGATCTACCTCAAGAGCGAGCAACGTCTAGTTGTGTTTTTTCCGTTCTGTTGATGTCCGCTAACGTTGTCTGACAGTTCTCCTGAAGCGCTGGAGGGTTCTGACTGGAACTTGAAAACAACATCAGGGGTGGCATGGCTACAGGCTGTGTGTGCTGTCCTGACCGGAATTCAATTAGAGGCAGTCTTTTACACTGGACGGAAGTAAACAGGCTTATACAACGTGACATTGGAAGTTTTTGTCTTTTAGATACAATATTGTTAAACTTAATGATTATATGCATACGCTAATCCATGTGTTTCCAAGCTATGGCTAGATCACAAGTGAAGATTTAGTGTTTAAATTCTGATAAAAGCGTCTGCTAAATGAATACATGTAGATTTGCAGTGAAGAATCAGCGTGCATTATCAACCAAAGACAATGTTTTCTTTTCTTTTTGCACGCTTAGAATGTTTTGCCTATGGGAATCCCTAGTAGATGTTGTCTTGAAATGACAAAAGAAAGCTTTGAAGCTAAAACTCTCAAACCCGTGTTCGACAAGCCCTTATGGGTTTCCGTTGTTGACATTACGTCTTCGTATGTTGAATGAGATGCTGTTTGCCTGTCGAAGACTCTCGGTGCGAAGGGCTTGCGTGTTCGCTGCTCGTCATGAGGGAGGAGTCCTACTTCGGCTCGCTACGTTCAGTTTCTCACGCGTGAATCGAGACAGCAGAGGTCTTTTTCGGGGAGATGTTTGCCCCGTGTTTCCTCAAGTAGAGCGAGTAAGTGGGGAGGTTCAGTCCTAGGATTATTTGGTTATCTGTTTTTTTTCTTCCAAAAGCCTTATCATAACAAACTCAGCGAAAAACCACAGACAGCCAAGACATGAGCGACTCGTTTTGTTTGAAGAGAAGCTTCTGCTTCTGAGGCTTAGCAACGCACACACGAACAAAATCTGTTTTTTTCATATCCGCTTGCGCTGTAAAGTTAACTCTTACGGGGTCTTCCGGATAATACGTCGCGTCTCGTCAGAAGAACGGTCGGGAGATTTCCCTGCCGAGTTTTGACGGCATGTCGACCGTGGCGGGCGAGGCTTCTGGCAATAAAAATTATACAGCGGTCATCGATTTCAGCAGGGGGAGACCCGACACTGGGCACCAGAAAGCATCTCGGCTCTTCAGCCAGCCTATGGCTAGGTTACCGTCATTAATGAGCAACGAGCTGAGTGGCATGAAGCGCGCTAACCCTCAGGATGCTGGTTGCGATGTGATGGGGGGTGGGGGGTGGGGGGGGGGGGGAGTCAGGCAGTATGGAAGGAGACAGGCAAGGGCAACACTTAGCTCGATTAGCATGCTACAGTAGGCTCTGGCCAGAAACACCATCCATGAAATGGTTTTTGGTCCAGCAACATTGACACCCCCCCCCCCCCCCCGAAACCACGTCACGGTATGGGGGAGGGGGGGAGGGGGGGAGGGGGGGTGGTTGGGCCGCACAGTTGGACGGTAAAAGATGAGTTTGTGTTTCACAGTGAAAATGTCATAGGGGTGGCGGGAGCAGTATGTCTCAGACTTTGGCGGGTTTGATTTTCAGTCGAGCTTGCGCGCGCATCGTCGCAATGAGGTGGAGACGGTTGGCGCGCCTTTCGAACGCTTCAGCGCTCCGCTCCTTATCTCTCCTCTTGGCTCTCTTCCTTCAGGCCTGGTTAGCTTCGCGGAGCGCCTCCCTATCGTCTTTATCTCTCACGTTCGCTTCCCATCCGTTTTCTCACCGGGTATTGTGCTCCGTCACAGAGAAACAACCGGAATAAACTGGCCTCATCGCCTCCTCCTCCTAGTACACCCTGCTGGCCATCAATAAGCAACTGACAAACGCTACTGGGGGTTTGAGTCTGAGAGAAATACAGATTAGAGGCCGAACTGACCACGGGAGGTTGGAGACGAATTTCGGGATTTCCACATTTTCGTTCAGTTCTATTGCACGGACCCCGTCGAGTTTGGCCGGGTTTTTTGGGGGAGCACTTGCGCGCTAACGAAATTGGAAGATTCGCAGCGTCAGATGAAGCCAAATAGGCCAAGTTTGTCTCTCGGTGCAGGAAACAGGATTGAGGCTGCTGTCGTTGTGACTCACTAGCTGACAGGAATTGACTTCTGGCCACCTTGGCAGACACGCTAGCCCACCCCTCAGATCCCCTGGCATTTGCCTGCCTGATACCCGTGCCAAAAAGCTTATCACCCTAATGCCTCCTGCTGGAGTGGGGGGGGGGGGGGGGGGGGGGGGGCTTGGATACCACCCCCACTCTGGCTCTTGATATCAGAATGACTGGATCATTGGCAGTGAAAAACGGGAAATCTAATCTCAGATCTTGTGGTCGGACACGGCCGCTGAGCCTCGCGAGTTTGGTTGCGCCGTCTCAGCCGGGAATGTGCGCTGCGTTCGCGTAGCGGCGGATCTGGTCAGCTCTGGGGCCGCCAGCCTCTGCTTTCAGCTCTTCTGTGGCTCAACCGCGAGAGCTACACAAGGACATCATCACCAGAGAGAGGACAGAGGGGTGGAGGGGTTGTAGAGGGTCATGGTAGCCTGGAGAGGCGAACGGAGCAAAGAGGGGGGAGGAAGGCACGGGCTGGAATACCAAACAGCCCCCCCCCCTCCCCCCCCCCCCCCCCCATGCGCACATGTGGCACGACGCAAACGAAGAGAGAGTGGCGGAGCCAGCAGCGCCTCGGAAACGGTGAAAAGGCCTCCTGTGTTCAAAGGGGGTCAGGCCGCTCATTTCCATGACAATCCACCCTCACTGCCCCATCTGTCCAAGCCTGAGTGGCCAGAAAGCGTGGGGGGGGGGTTGTATGTGCGTGAGGGTAGGTGGGTGTCTGTTTGCCCCCCCGATGCTCACATAGCTGCTGTCTGTCCATGATTGCGTCCCGGACGTGTGTGAGTGTGTGTGTGTTTTTTCCGTGTGGGGGGTCAGCGCACGGGTGCTCCTCCTTCCATCAGTGTCACGAGAGTTCTCTTCATTAAGTGGGATGCAAATTCCACCCCCCCCCCCCCCCCCGCCCCCCACCCCCCCAGCAAATGATTAACATTGGAGTTCATGCTTGAGGTTAATTTGACAGAGACTGGAACCTTTCCGCAGTTAAATGTAGTCAGGAGCAGACAGCAGGGGTGGAAGAAGCAAGAAGACATCGTGGACCTGGCCTTGATGACAATATCAAAATGAGCAACTTTCAATCTTGGAAAAGGCCTGGGAAAGACACAGCCTGTTTTTCTTTTCTTCCCTCCCTCCCTCCCTCCCTCTCCAACGCCATTTTCCCAGCCAAAGAGTAGGGCCGTCCGCAAAAGACCCTGCAAAACTCACAGAATTGCGCTCATTCGTAGCGTTTTAGACAGACCCTCGCAATTGCGGACGAGAGGGATGTAATTCCATCACCTCCACCGGTTCGTCCCCCTCAGAATCGGC
>CM059339.1:326819-378995 GCA_030340685.1 Protosalanx chinensis | reverse complement strand
CTAGTTTGCATATTTCAACAGTCGCAGGGTAAAAGCGATCTCTTCTACAAGGAGGGTCATTCAGTCACGTTTATTTTTCTTCTCAATATGGACTTGAGAGATTCATGGAGAGACTTAAAACAGGAGATAAATGTGATTTTAGTTTTTCTCAAGTAAAAAAAATAAAACGAGTAGATTCTTTTTCATGTACCCAGCATGCCTTTATCAGGATATATTTCAATTCATAATTGCGTATTTAATCCAAGGATATAATTAGAAGGCTGTCATGCTATGTCATTGTACTAAATTCAATTAAAACACTTTAAACGGAAGACCTTTTAAATCGAGCAGAGCTAATTCTGCCGAGGGAATAAAAATAAAGGCTTTGACGGATTTGACCACGTCCATGATTGCGCTGGCAAACAAAAGTAGATGAGAAAAAGGGGGCCTGTTTGTTCATCGGCGTTCGTCGGCGGGAAGAGAGCGTTCGATAGGTCAGAGCCACGTGACGCGAATGTTTGCCAGGAATTCTGACGCCCCAGACTTCGCCGCTAACGGACAAGCGATCGGACAGAGGGGGGAGGTGGGTGGGGGAGAGGATGGGGGGGGGGGGGGGGGGGGGGAGCGAAGCCGAACTAAGGGTGAGTTGAGGTTGCAGTGGTGTCGTGCCTTTGAGCGTCCCTACCCTCCTTAGCATGCGCAGGGGGGGTGAGCCCCCCGATCCGGGATCTTTGCTGCTCTCTTATCCGATGCAGCTCTCCCAGCGACCTTACGAATAACAAGCTGCGCATGTAATAAGAAGAATAAATCCATTCTCCTTGTAAGGCGTCCATGTGTGTCTCTTACCTCAGCGACGTGCATCCAGGGACATGAGCTGTTCACCAGATCCTCTCTGACGCTTACTTAGCCAGAGGTACCATTCAATGCAATATGCAATACTGCATCCAGCCATGCATCCAGCCATGCATCCAGCCATGCATCCAGCCATGCATCCAACCCTGCATCCAGCCATGCATCCAGCCATGCATCCAGCCATGCATCCAGCCATGCATCCAACCCTGCATCAGCCATGCATCCAGCCATGCATCCAGCCATGCATCCAGCCATGCATCCAGCCATGCATCCAGCCATGCATCCAACCCTGCATCCAGCTATGCATCCAGCTATGCATCCAGCCATGCATCCAGCCCTGCATCCAGCCATTCATCCAACCCTGCATCCAGTCATTCATCCAGCTTTGCATCCAACCCTGCATTCAGCCATCCATCCGATGCTGCATCTAGTCATTCATCCAGCCCTGCATCGAGCATGGATGGTGGTTTAAGACTATGTATTCCAGTGTGTATATAATGTATATTTGACAGTATATGGCAAATAAGTAACAACTGTCTATGGTTCAGGGCTCACTGTGTCCTCTTCCCTTCTCTCAAACACAGTCTGAGCAACACAGAGCAATCAGGCCCTTCCAATCCAGTGAAGCACCACTAGATAGCAGCAGCAGCAGCAGCTGGGGCCCAATGAGAGGGGGAGACTGAGGCTGAGATACTGTTGGTGGCTGCTCTGATTGACAGGTTGTCTGCACAACCTCCTCAGCCGGCACTCACACACACACTCACACACACACTCACACCCACACACACACACACACACACTTCTCTCTCGGACGCTCGCGCTCGCTTGGAATCTCAGCGAGAGTTTGTTAAGTATTTAATGCAGCGCCGATCGTATGCCCCCCCCCGATCGAAAACTGCCATACGGCGCTAGAAGCGATCAGGAGCGGCGCCGATCACGACACGGGGGTCGGACCACCGGCCCCTCCCCCACGCTGGCCCCTCCCCCACGCCAGCCCTCCCCCACGATCGGTATGCAGCCACGAGCCAGCGGGTGGCATTTACACTCTGCCGTCCTCAGCGTGCCGCGGCTCGGAGCATGACATGTGTTCAGAAGGTGGAATGGAGCAGAGCAGCCTCTGCGTTTTTCAATAAAGTCCGAACCCTGCATACCAATCAGCCTCGGGCAGGAGGGGGGG
The DNA here is from genome assembly GCA_030340685.1 of Protosalanx chinensis. NCBI lineage: Eukaryota > Metazoa > Chordata > Actinopteri > Osmeriformes > Salangidae > Protosalanx > Protosalanx chinensis. The sequence goes on along the minus strand of CM059339.1, from coordinate 376,987 downwards.
GGGGGTTGGGGGGGCTCGTCATCGACTCCCCCAGCCCTGCAGGCTTTTCTTCTCAAACAGTGGGCTGGCTGTTGTCTGCCTCGCCTTCTCCCAACCCCCCCCCCCCCCCCCCCCCCCCACACACACACACACACACAGCGTTTATCCAGAACAGCCGGACGCTGACATGCAGGCATTTGTTTTGGATTGGGGGCTGTGGGGTGTGTGTGTGTGGGGGGGGGGAGGGGGGTGGGGGGTGTCATCGCTCTCGTTACGCCCCGTCACAGTGATGGAGCGGGCCCAAGGAGGCGATGGCGTGCACGCTCAGACCTGCACTGGTGTGACGAGAGGCCTGGCCGCCACGATGTTGAGCAGAACCGGCGAAGACACTTTGCCCCCTTGAGGATGTGGAGGTTATGTGGTGCTGAAGCAGAGAATAAACAAACCTTTCCTTCTGCGAAGAACGAGAATTGAGAGTTCGAGCTTCAACATGCAGCGAGCGCAACTTCCTTTCGCCTCTTCTTTCGACTCGGCAGACGGTGGCAATTAAGTCAGCCCCAAAACAAAGAAACCTTGACGCCACGCCGTTTGACGCGAATACATTTCCTCACATTCCCCCTCAGGCGAATCCCGTTTGAAGCTCTTGTCAGATGGTCTAGTCTGGCTTCATTACTACAGGGGCCAGGATGATAGGTAGAACCTACATCTCTCATCCTCAGTTGAATCACAGCTGGATTCGGTTCGTTTGATTCCAGGCAGACATTTCTGATCTCCTGTGATTCTTTGAGATCAGGCGGTTTTGATCTGTCGTGGTCTATGTAGAACGCTGTACCAGAGAAGACGTGGATGCGTCTAATCTAATCAACCAACAAACACTCCTTCGGGGCTAAAATGAAGAGAAATGCTGTCTAATTAAGAACGTGCAGTCAGGTATTCAGCAGTATCTTAATCATTCATCCTGTTGTTCCTCGAATCTTAATCGGATCTACTGAATAAAAGGGCCTAATTGCCAAATATAATGGCCGTCCGGCTGGAAACTTCAAAATATGTGCGCCGGTTCTCGAAGTGCGATGAAACGCTGAGAGATCTTTAATAAGAACGTGGCCGAACGGCACAGACGACTTCTGTTGGCATGGAGGGTGGAAAGCCAAGAGATTGAAAGAACACTTGCTGCCTGTCGAGCGTACGGTGGAAGGTCTGTCGTCACGGAGACTCGTATGAGCCGCTGTCGCAGATGGGGCTAGCTTAACCCCGTGCTGGCGACAGATCGCTGGTGCGTGTGTGTTTTCCGCTTCTGTGTGTATATTCCCAGCAAATCCATCTGCAGCCGAGGGGCATTACAAAGAGCTTCAACAGGAGGCCAACATGAATACCTCAGTCAGACGCAGTCAGTCCATCCTATGCTCAAAGAGAGCGGCTACTTTGGTAAGGCGGAGTCAGGTGGCTGAGCGGTTAGGGAGTTGGGCTTGTAATTAGAAGGTACTCTGGTTCGAACCCCGACTGTGTCAATATGACTTTGTATCCTTGGGTAAGGCACTTCACCCTACTTGCCTCAGGAGGAAATGACCCTATACTTGCTGTAAGTCGCTCTGGATACGAGCGTCTGCTGAATGACTAAAGGTAAAGAGGTAAGACCGGTTTCACAACTGGTTTGTTCTACTTTCGTGGATTTGTACAGGGATAACTTTGAACTCTAATCCGTATAAATAATATATGAAAGTGTGTCCTTTTGACCCGTTGAAAATAAATGCAGGACGAAGGTGAGGAGAAGAGAGTGCCAAAGCTTGGTTAATCTCCTTTCAGAAGCATGTCAGAGGAACGTTTCCATATTCAGTGATTATTATAATACACCAAATATTCGAAGGTAGAGGTCACCATGCTAATGTGGACATAGTGATGCTATTAGCTGAGCAAAGCAACAACAGGGGAAGAAAATGTGCTCCGGCATAATTTTTCCCCCCACTGAATACAAAGTTATCTTGGCGATAACGTCAAAAAGGCTGAGTGTGTGAAAATGTTTTTCAAAATAAAATACCAACATGGCCAAACCTCTTCAAAGGACATTGTTTTAATGGAGTACCACTTGCGCAGGGCCAACATCCAATCTCTCGATCCAATTTCGAGTTCCGAATGACTGCTCTCGCTGGCTCGCCGCCACCTGACGACATCACAGCTTCAAGTGCATTACGTGGTTGGACCAGGAGATGACAGAGACCAATCAGGTTCCAGAACAACAGCTCCTGTTCAGCATTAGCTGCACCCTGGCCCGACACACAAACTCCTTTCAGATCCCAGCCATCAAGCACATCTCATTACATGTTAATTATAGTCATTGGTTGCAGTGCTGATTGGATGAAAATGAGCATGTTTGGGCAGACAAAAAGCAGGCCAAGAGACAGAGAGAGAGACAGACAAGCAGATAGATAGGCAGGTAGACAGGTAGACAGAGACAGACAGGCAGGCAGGAAAGCAGGCAGACAGACATACAAGAAGTCAAACAAGCAGGCAGACAGGCAGATAGACAGGCAGACAGACAGACAGACAGGCAGGCAGGCAGACAGGCAGGTAGACAGGCAGACAGGCAGGCAGGTAGACAGGCAGACAGGCAGACAGGCAGACAGGCAGACAGACAGACAGACAGGCAGACAGGCAGGTAGACAGGCAGACAGACAGGTAGACAGGCAGACAGGCAGACAGGCAGACAGGCAGACAGGCAGACAGGTAGACAGGCAGACAGGCAGACAGGTAGACAGGCAGACAGGCAGACAGGCAGACAGGTAGACAGGCAGACAGGTAGACAGGCAGACAGGCAGACAGGCAGACAGGCAGACAGGCAGACAGACAGACAGGCAGACAGGCAGACAGGCAGACAGGCAGGCAGACAGACAGACAGGCAGACAGGCAGACAGGCAGACAGGCAGACAGACAGAGACAGGGAACAGCCTCCATCTGTCTGCAGCCCAGTGGCCAACACTTGATGATGTGGTGGAAATGAGGAAGTGATTAGTGTTAGATTTCATCGGCTAGTCTTAAAGCACATTAGGAATCCCCAGAAGCTCATGTCTGTCAATCAGGAAAGACCAGCTTGCAAACGGCAGACTACTGCCCTGATTAAGTAAATATATCATCTTTACAACGCTCGACGATTAGTCATGTCTGGTGATTTGAATGGTTTCGAGGACGGTCGTGAGAGCGTTCCTTTTACAGACGGCACAAAATTGAGCAGCGGGATCCCTAAAAGGATTTGTAATTAGATTTCAGAAGCGTTTAAGGGTAAATAGAGTGTTGAGAGATGAAGATGAAGAGCTACTCTCTCTCAGTTCTCGGATCTCCGATCAGAGATGGCTGAGTATGTCTGGTTTGGTTCTGCATGTGTGTCATGCCAGCCTCCTGCAGGCCATCAGGCTGGGCAACTCTGCCCTCGATGCTGGGCTCTAAAAACATGGCTGTGAGGGTGTGGGTGGAGGGTGGAGAGTACCTCCCCCCCCCCCTCCGGCTCGTTCCCTCTCCCCACTTCTCAGGGAGGCTGGAAATGATGATTGAACATCCCAGATTGTGGAAGCGTGGAGCAGCCGGCTGGAAGTGGCGCTCCTCCGAGGTGTGAAGGTCAGTGTTGGGCGGCGAGGCAGGGAAAAGGCTGGCTGGCTGCTGGAAGCAGGCTTTCCCTCGCCGCAGCGGGCGATGGCCCAGCGCGGAGAGTCTCTGCGGGGGGAGACAGTGAGGCAGGGGGACGCTGGGTGGTCTGTTTAGTGTGACTTGTCAGCAGTCAGGGTAGCAAACATACATGGTGTAGACTGACGCAGTGTACTGCACTCGTGGGTGTTCTAGTCCCTACAGCGGTACTGAGTACTGATATTCAGCAGGGGTAGGCAAAGGTGTCATGTCTACACCTATTATTTTCCAGCCGAGCTGGAATAAGGCTTTTAGAAGCAAGCAGCAGTGAAATGGAAGGATGGCTCTGCGTCGCCAGTACTGAGATGTATAACGTCGCATGTCCTTGCGGGACTTATGTTCATCTCGTCAAGAACACACAATCGCAGTCTTAGAGAATACAATTAGTGGTTCAAGTGCAAATCTAAATGTGGGGAATGTGGGGAAACGGCTTTCTGAAATGATTGTCCATATTTTCCATACCCTGAAACCTCTGAATTATGCATGTGTATGTTAATGCAGGCACCAGAGAACCATTTTTGCAATAACTAACGAGCAGTAATTAACGAGCAGATTGCTGTATTAAATGACTTCACAAGGATAAATGAGTTAAAATGCATATGTCTGTAGATCGCCGATGGAAATGCTACAGAACCACCTCTGCTATTAGGTTCACTGGGCTTCCTGTTTCCATGGAAACACAAGGGGGTCTGCCCAACCCATTGGAATGAGTAATTGAGGGTCCTGTTATATCTGGTCAAAAGTTGAATTATTTTGAACAGCCTCTCAGGATCTGTTGATTGCCAGCAACATCCACCATCGATATTTGGGGTTTGACGTTTTTCTTCCAGGGAATTTGCCAACAATATGTTTTCCCTCCGAAGCGTCCCCACACAGACGTTGTCAATGTCATTCTATTTACACAAAGTCTTCATTAGTCCACCCCACCCCCCCACACACACAAAAAAGAATATCTAATGCTCGATTTTGTAATTGATATTTTACGGCATACGGCTTTGGGAGCCGTATGTTTTTTGGAGAAAGCTTTCCCCAAATGGAAAAAAAACGGTCGCTGACTCCCTTGAACAGAATAGTGCCGTTTAACCGTCCAACCGACGACAAGTCGCCCGTCCGTACGACACCCGGCGCCTCTCTTGCGGTTGAGAACCCAAAAATGTGCATTCGCTAGCAGCCCTCCAGAGCCAGACCTTATTGAGATTCCCCGCCATGCCTCTCTAGATGTGAGGGAGCTAAGATTGTGCCAGTTGCCACAGCTTCTGCTAATGGAATTTCAAATGGAAGTGGCTTATTGCGGGCGGCCGCGTAGCGTCGAAGAAACCTCCTCTTTATGCCAGCCATGCATTCTTCACTGGCAACTGTGTTAGCCCATTGATCTAATCAATGGTATTCGCAGCGACGGCCCCTGCTGAACCTATTAAACCACCCTGGCTCGCGGTTAATGCACAACCCAACCGCCCCCCCCCCCCCCCCCCCCCCCCCATCCTCTCCCAAACCGTCACTCTCCATAGTGAGTGTTGACTATGAAGAGCTTTATCCAGAATGATGACGCAAGGCCCCCTTTCTCAGAAGAGGAGTCTGGCGAAGGAATGATTACACGTATCCACGAGGAAAGGAAAGGGGGGGGGGGGGGGCGATGGGCAATCGATAATCAATCAGAGCCGGCCTCGCAGACCTCGTCAATCACACCCTGGATGGGTGGGGGGGGGGGGGGGGGGACTAGGTGGGCCGCGTAGTTCGCCAATCGAAAACAGACCCCGCTTACAGAAGAAGCTCCGTGGACCAGAAGAAAGAGGCTTCGGTGTTGGGAGTACGTCTTATAGCTAAAGGTGGCCGGCGGGACCATGAACTGGAGACGCAGCGCTGCCGAGCAGCAGGGGGAGTTCATTATTTATTATCGACGCTACACAATGGGTGTGCAAGGCCAAGGACCGTGAAAAGTGCTGTGTAAAGAAAGACATCTGCTATTCACTGCAGCATCCTTGCACAAGCGTTTCTACGTCCTTTCTGTTCAAGTTGCCAACTCAGCCTCGCTTCTCCAGAAGCATTGGGTTGGACGCATCGTCACACGGGGGCCTCCGTGGTGGTCCTGAGCCGGTTGAGGGGGGAGGCAGTCGTTGTTTTGCTTGTCAGTGAAGGCTCCTGCGTCTCCTTTGCTGCTTTGCGGTGAGAGATCCAGACACATTAGCACACAATACCCCACAGGCTTCCTTCTAGTCCGTGGTAGGAATACAAATGCAGCGGTTAGATTCTTGCGACGAAACCTTTCTCTTTTTTTGGGGTGATTCGGTTTTACTGCGCAATCACGTAACGCCACGTCTTGGAAGCCAGTCATCGCTCATGTTCGGGAGCATGAAAAGTTGAGACAGTTCGGCGTACGGAAGCCATTGTCCTTTTTTTCTCCCTGTTCTCTCCCCCTCCCGTCTCCACTGGTTAGATCAGCTGTTATCTTGCTTTTCCACGTGGGCTGTCTATAGAGGCGCGTGCCAGCACGGTTAATTGGTGATGTATTCATCAGGAGCAGGAAGTTTACTTTAGTTTGAGCCTAATTCAGCCACGTGTCACCGCTCATTAATAAAGAAGAGGAATTACAGCACACATGCCGGCTTAATGACCGCCACTTCCTGCCTCAACCACCAAGAGAATTCCCCACACTGCTCGAATTTAGAAGATATATAGTTTATATATAAAATTTAAACTGGACCGCCATAAAGCTGCTACATGAAACAAGTGCCCTAATAAAAATAATGGCTAGTCTTTTTGTGAAATGACATAGCGTTGTGTCTTTGTGTGCAATCACCTACTGTCCATTTCTCCTCCGGTCTGTGAACCTTCTCTGCAATTACGGAGTTCCAGTAATCAGAAAAGGTTTCATGAAAAAATAAGACAGACAGTCGTAAGAGGATATCGCTTCACGACTAATTTGCGCCGTCTCGGGCAAGATGTCATCTTGTTGATTGATGCGACGTGACGCATGCTGGATGAGAGGTTACCGGCGGTCTACTTTCTGGGAAGAAAAGGGGAGGGGGCTGGAGTACGAAAAAGGGGGGGGCGGGGAGGGGGGGAGGGGAAGCTGGAGTGCTCGTCTCAAGGTCAGGGGATCGATCCACAGCGGTAGGCGTCCCATCTTGAATCCGGGCCTGCGGTGCTGGCATGGACCACCGCCACCTGCTCTTCAGGGAAGGCCACTGATTTTGCCGCGGAATTGCCAAGATGACTGACCACCGCCACTTTCCTTCAAGTGCAGCCAAATCTCCCCAATCTCCCCCCCACCACACAAAAAAAGACCTTTCACCATACGCCTGACGCCCCTGGGAAAACGTCCCCCCCCCCCCCCCCCCGGTGGCAGCTCCAGTCTGTCTTTGTCTTCCCAGCCTCGTCTCTGGCCTGTGATCCGAGACGGTGAGCAGACAGAGCTGGCAGTTTGTCGACGCGTATGGCTCAGAATCTCTCTCCTGTCTCTCCACATCATGATGCCCGCTGTTCAAAACTGTATTCCACTGGTGGCCTGACACAGTAGAGGCCTCACACCCAACCCCAACATAGGGAGGGGGTGAGTCATGTGATGCTGCCGGTTAGGGTGTTAGGCTGGTAATCGGAAGATCCCTGGTTCGAACCCCGGTTGTGTCAACATGACTTTGTGTTCTTGGGCAAGGCACTTCACCCTACTTGCCTCAGGGGGGAATGTCTCTGTACTTGCTGTAAGTCGCTCTGGATAAGACCGTCTGCTAAATGACTAAATGTAAATGTAGATATCTTAATGATGATGCTATAGCACACACTAAAAGCACCATTTTCCATATTACAGTAACCAGTTTAACAAAAACGAAAAAATCGACAAAACGGTTAAGATGTGAAAAGGCTAAATAGTTGACGACATGTTCGATTCCTCCCGAGCGTTATTGACTAGCCACACAAGTGATTTATTTTTTTGCCTAATCTTAGCAAGCAACACGTCTCCAAAACATTTACGTTTAGACTCTAGAGTCTCATCGTACTCTCTTTCATGAAGAAGACAGTGAGTTCTTCTCTGTTCTCCTCAAGCCACGAATGCTATTCTGTTTGGCCTTGCAGCAGCAAAATAAAAGATTACCTCCAGACACACCATTATTTTCTATGATGGCACCCATACATCAAGCCTGCACCCACTTGTGTTGGATGGAGGACGAAAACCAGGAAACAGAGCGAGGTTTTCCCTTCAAATCTGAACCACCCTCTGTGAAATTAAGAACTGCTACGCTAGACATGGACCCCCGGCTTGGGGGGGGGGGGGGGGGTTGGGAAAGGGTTTTAAACGGGAAGTGTATTTGGCAGATAAACAGTTGTTTATGTAAATATCAATGGCGTTCTGGTTAATGTGAAATGTGGGGGATTTGTGCCGATAAAAAAAGCCTCGAGGTTGTTGAAGGATAGAAAGGCCGGACGTGCTTTTCTGTGACAACAATGGCAGGAGGATTGTTTCTCGTTCAGATTTGCCCTCAGACTGTCCATCAGAACACTCTAGAACACACCTGTTTGTAGTCCTGTCAAGACATTCTTTTAATGGTGAGATACTATGTCATTGTTTTTTGTTAGACCTAGAGCTGGAGGGAGAGAGAGAGAGAGAGAGAGAGAGAGGCAGAGAGAGAGAGAGGGGCAGAGAGAGAGGGCCAGAGAGAGAGAGAGAGAGAGGGCCAGAGAGAGAGAGAGAGAGAGGGCCAGAGAGAGAGAGAGAGGCAGAGAGAGAGAGAGAGAGAAATAACAGATAAAGGCAGATTTGCGTTAAGCACGGATGAGTTCGTTGACAAAAGAAGAAAAGTCTTTGTCAGAGCCTAGCTGATTGGATCATTTAAAATTAAAATTCTTCCCCTAGGTGGATTTCCAGGCGAGCGTGCTTTAAACACACACAGCGGCAGACAATGGCTCATGAGGTTTTGGATCCTTCCGGCATTTTCTCTATGAATAGAATTGTATAAAGAACTGCGATGTATGAGAAGCCTTGTAAATATGCCACAGTCAAAGGACTGGTGGACTGGTTAAAATAAAATGACTTATTAGACCATCATTCTTTTATCGGTCCACCTAACATTCTGTGTGCTCTATAAACCCTCTGCATTACTTATACTAGATATATATTCTATTGACGCTCATATCACAAAACTGTCTCTTCATGTTATTTAAAGGTTGGTTGTTTTCAGCGGTTAGCTTATGGGCCATCCCCACGATAACTCTTTGAAGTAATTGAAAACAAGCAGCCCTAGGCACGGGCGTTTTTGCTGTCGGAACGATCTTGTTACGTCGTCTCAGTCTTGTAGATGCAGCACATATTGTTGTATTGATTCGTGAAAAAAGGCTCTTGTATAAGGCAGTTCATCTTAAATTTATCAGGACTTGCAAACATAGTACCTATAATAATACCTCGTTTAGCACATTTCTCTGAGGTAAGGTAGGGTGAAGTGCCTTGCCCAAGGACACAACATCACATAGCCACAGCCACTGCCAGGAATCGAACTCACAACCTTCGGATGATGAGGCCAACGCCTTAACCTGCTGAGCCACCCGACTCCTTGGAGCACACGACTCCGCCGGTCTAGCAAGCCAACCAGATGGAAGTACCTAAGCAGGTTTTTAGGGAGGTGTTACTCCCGTCAGAGCAGTTTCAACTCAGGCGTGGATCGGGCTGACCGGGGGTCCCACCCTGCATCGTTAAGAGACGACACCTTGCTTCTTAGCCGTCAATCCTCTGACAGCTCCCTATGTGGCAGATCGCTCAGATTTAACCCAACCCCACCGCCCTGGCTGGTTCATGCAAATACAGAGCTGACACCAATTACCCAGCTCAAACCCACCTGCCTTCACGACTTCCACAGACCCACTTCCACCTCTGGGCTTTTGATAGTTAACCCTTTGTTACGTCCGTCTTTCTCGAGGGGAGCATGTAACGAACGTGTCTAAGAAGTCTCTCGCAGCCTTGAAGGTGATGAGAGAAAGACTCCATTGTCAGGGTGACTGAGAGGACTGTGTCGATATTGGAGGAGCTTTTGAAAATAACAAGGTACGTTTCAGACACGACGTTGACACTAGTGAAATTGTTGGTGAAATTGCTGGTTTCTCTTCTGGTTAGTGCTAGGCATATCAAAGCACGGCATTTGTTGCAAATCAGAGTTAAAGAAAACCTTTAGGAAACGGCAACATACGTAGATCATATTGTGGTTTCAAGATTTCAACTCCTTTTCTTTGCACGCGGCAGGTTCTAGAATGTTTCCGTCAGACCTCTGAACTGCGCTCGACTCTCTCAGGGGAAATAGGAACTCTCTAGGTTGATATCTTAGAGCCAGTACTCATCACGATCTGAGAACACAATACCAATCAGATTAAGGCTTGACCTCTGCTGACTCCTACGGCATCTCAAGTGTGTTGGCAATTCCAAATCAAGACTACACGTGTCCTCGTGCAGGTCAGGAACTCAGCTGGTGTCGGCTGGCCACCTGGAGCGAATGGGTCAAGTTCTCATGACAACCTCGCCGCAACCCGTCTAGTCTGAAAGTGGTTGTTTCAACAGAAGTGTCGATGTTTTCTCCTGTTGACTTTGGTGCAGAAAGCCCAGCAAATTTCTTGAGCCAGTAATCATTTAGAGCCACGGAAGATTACAAAAGAGTGACGTTCACAAGCTATTAAACTGCCGTTCCCCTTTTGAATGGATTTTAAAATTCCCCTCAGGTACAGCAGCTTAAAGTGGGGAGGTTAAAAGAAAGTAAAAGCATATTTTATGAGCTAGCTTTCAGTACTCACAAGTCAAACATGCCATATATATCATCTATGTTTGCTCATTTCTGCCACAGTGAATTCTATGTTTGTTGATCTTGCATAGCGAATAAACCCCCATTCTGATTCTGAAACAAGACCACAGGTCTCGGAAAATCAAGTTCAACGTAGAATGTATCGTCGTTATTCCTATATCCATTAATAAAACCGCCTTCGGTGTTGTCAAGCGACCGGCTGAAAACAACACCGAATCTTTCCTCACGTCAACCAGCCAGCGAGTTCATGGAGAAGCGGCATCGCCTCGCCGTCCCTCTAATAAGCGCAAGGACGAGGCCTGACGTGCCGAAGGGATGCCGCGACCGCCGACGAGCCTTTCGTCAAAGACACCCTCCCTCTCTCTCGGAGGCCATCAATTTAGTTTAGCCGCATGTCAACAGGCAGCGTGCATAATTGCAGATCCAAGCACAATTGCTCGGAGGCTCCAATGTCATCGGCGCCTCATTAAAGAAACATGGGGAGCCGGTTGAGTCACGTAGCGAAGCGTTACATAATGAAACTGAAACACAGAGGGTACGTGTTCTTTCCTCAGCCGTCGACATGACGATTACGTGTAGGTGGTGGGTTGTGCGAGCGTTTGGGGGTGGGGGGGGTAGGACGGGGGAGGGGAGGGGGGGGCGATCCGATCGCTAAAACCATAGGCCGTTTTCATTAAAGGTGATTGGATTTGTGGCGTACCTCGCCGCGATATCAATCAAACGTCTGGTTGCTCGACGGCAGGTGAAGGACAATCAGCGCTGATTCCGCTGACATTGGCGCCGCGTGCTGAGCGGGGCGAGACTGAACTTGCGCCGCCGTCGACTTTACTTAACAGGACCCGCCGGAAGAAAGCTTAAGGTTATCGCCCCCGCGAATAAAGGCATGTGGCCGTTTATCAGCCTTGGAGATGAAGGAAGATCGCACGCCATCTAGAGTTATGGAGGATAAATGGCGTTTGTTTGTGATTGACATGAATTCTCAGTGGGGGAGACATTGGTCATCGTTAGCCCAGGTTTTTGAGTTTGAGGTTTTGAGGATGGCTGAAGCCAAAACGACTCGTCTGTCAGCAATCATTTGACCCGCAAGATCTTTACCGGAGAAGATTATACGCTTAAAGACGCAACCAATATATTTCATTCCATTCTCTGATGTTTGATCCTTGTTCCAATGGGCAGAGGTTTACGTTTATTTTTTTACTAAAGGGGCTCAAATGTGGCTCAGCAGCTAAGACATTGGGCTAGTGATCGGAAGGCTACGAGTTTGATTCCTGGCTGTGACGTAGGGTCACAAAACACTTGTCATGAATACGTTGCTGAGGCCCCGATTTGCTGCAGCGACGTTGCGATGATTCAGATCTATGAATAGCATTTTTGGGGGGGTGGATTTAGTAGCGTGAAACATCACGGAAGGGAAAGGCGAACATTGTGATGACGTTTTCCTTCCAGCTGCCTACAAATAACTTTGATTGCTGATCCCATGTCTCCCAATTCTTTGTTCTGTGTTTTTTTTTGTCGTTCCCTCAACTGTTATAAACGTATGTCCTCCTTCCTGGCCGGGAACCTTTTTGTATTCAGCATTGGGGGGACTAATCCCATTACATCACCACATTGCTTAAAATCCCACTGGCAGACACACATTGACTGGATTACATTTATTAGCCCATGCATCATGTGGGCTCCACTTTTACCATGTACGCCAGCCAGAGCTATTTCGGAGTTTGAAGAGTCATGGCTTGTCGCTGTTTGGCCCAGTTTAAAAAGTACTTTTCTTAATTTACGAATCGTAGATGCCGAATTTTGCGACAGCTTCGACGACAATACCAGCTGGCTCATAAGGAACAGCCTTTTAGTTGCCTGTAAAAAAGGACAGAAAAAAATCTTGTAATTCCACCGACTTGAGGTCTGTGTCTCCAAATACACGCACCGTGGCCGCGCAAGAGGAATGTGAATTAGTGGCCGTCACCCCGTCTCTATCTTCCATCTTCTGCTCAAGGTGGACTGTGAGTGAGAGTGTGTGTGTCTGTTTTATCGGGCTATGGGTGTATTTCTTCCTCATATTGATTTTCTGGCTGTGTAGCCGAAGGACTTAGCAACCAGCCTTGCCCACCTTTGAGAGCAGAGCTGGAGGTATATGAGTGGCTTCAGAAAGCCTATATTCACCCAGGCAGATGTTTCTTTGCCTCTGAGGTATTTTCTAATTTCATTTCTTTCCGATTCGGGCCAGTGAAGATTTTGGAGGTAGGTCACCTCCACTGTAATCACAGTAATGAGGTCTTTTCACGTTTCGCTGCCGGAGTCATCAAGGACTTTTTTACCATCCGTTCGTTAGGCCCAGCTTGAATTTCGTCGTTAATACCACGCTCGTTAGAAACCTTCATCAAAAAACGTAAGCGGAGGAGTACAGTGCGGGGGAACTTGATGAACTGTACGATGTTGATGTCCTTCCCCCTCCTCCGTCAAACCGACCGTGACCTCACTGATGCCGTTGATGGGAAGCGGGCGGATGGGGTTTCCGCTGGGGGGGCTTGGGGGAGGAGTACGTGCATGCCTTGTGATGGAGACGCTGGGGGTGAGTATGCCAGTTCTGGGTACGCAGCCTCGGAGCTTCGGCTCGCCGTGCGTGGGCGATCGGGACTGAGGGAGCCTGCTGGTGATGGCGTTGATGCTGCCATGGTGCCGACAGCTACCGCTCAGCCAACCAGATTTTCACCTCTGGGCTGCCAGGGAGGTTAGCGGGTTGAACCTTGAACGTATGCTGAGCCGGAGGGGAGGAGGAATCATTCATATTCATGTTGACAACCCAGGCTCGCTAACGGAACCCTAGGCTTTCGCTGCAGGAACCCATGGGGAACCAAGAGGACTCCTCCCCTCCCCCTCCCCTCCCCTCCCCTCCCCCTCCCCTCCCCCCCCCTCCCCACCTCCGTGTCATGCTTCACCAGCTCTGGGTCCACAAACACCCCAACTCGTGCTCGAAGGCCTTGTCACCCCCCCCCCCCCCCCCCCCGCCCCCTGCACACACAAACACCTCATCAAACGCACACATATATGCACAAGCTTTGAACTAAATTCAAAGCGTTTTGTTATTTTTTTTGCTTTTGTAAACTGTCTGTTTAGAGCCACTTCACTGCTGGAAGATGTCAGGGTTGTTTTGCGCTTTCAGTCATGCAAACAACTACATTCGATTCGATAAGATTACACTTTATTTTCTTACATATGTATAAATGCAAGAAAACTCAATACTGTTTAGCATCCAATCAGAAGTGCAAGACAAGCAGATGATTTAGATAAGTTATGTACAGATGAGTTAAATGCTGATTGGTTAGTAAAGGGCATTATACAAAAAATACACAGCATATATTTATTTTATGATGATTTCCTGATTATGTTTTGCGTGTGTGTGTGTGTGTGAATGACTGTTGGCTTATATTTAATAGTAGTCTCTTTCATATTAGCATTTGAATTCTCTCATGGCCTTCTCCCTTGGGATAAGCCTCTTCTCCCTGTGACACTCTGACACATGGTGCTCACCAAATGCTCAATCACAGGTCGACCCTTGACCCCAATCACCTAGCTGTGAACCCGACAGCCAGCCTATCACAGTCAACCAGAATCTACAAATCAGCATCCTTCCCTTCTTCCCATCTGACAATCGACAAACGGCTTCATCCGACCCAGTTACATTAGATCGAAGCGACTTTTCTTTCCAATTCAAGACGCAAGCAAAGTAGCTTTACGTGGCGTGGAAACAGATTCAGGGGGGGGGGTGGTCAGTCTGGAATTTGCCACCGACATAACAGAGGACAGAACGTAGAGAGAGAGAGAGAGAGAGAAGGACAGATGGAATGTGACAGTCACCTTGCGCTGAGATGGACTGCATATATTATACCTCAGGGCATCTTTTATTAATGAGCTGCTGAGGAGATGCGGCGTGTTATCGATCCCCCCAAGAACGTATTTACTGCGCTAATAAGTCTTTTACCGTGAACCGTTGCTCTGAAGACGAATGATCCAAGGAACCATTATGCAGAAGATAGCTCCCCCCAAAATGGAGCCTATAACCAGGCTCATATTGCTACTTATACTAACCCTGGGTGTGTTGTGGATGATGATTATGCCTTGTTATTTGGGTCTCTCGTAAAATGACCTCTGAAAGGGATTTGCTCTCACCCCCCTCCCTCAGCCACCCCAGCCCCCCTCAACCCCCCCCCCCCCCCCCCCCGCCCCCCAGCCCCCTCAGACATACGCGAGCCTGTCGGAGCATTAATGCGGGGCTCCAGCTCTACGGCGGGATAATTGCCGAGTCAGACAGAGAATGACCTGTGACCAATCACCTCAGCGTCTCCAAGGCTCTCCAACTGCTGTTCGCTGGGCGGACAAGAGGGGCCGGGGGCCATCCCCATGCCAGCCTGGGACCCTTATGGACCCAAACAGAGTGTGGAGGGGGAGTGGGGGGATGGGGGTGGGGGGTCCAGTCCGTGAAAAGAAGGCGTTTGGTCGGTCATCAGTCATCGGTCAGAGCTCCTCCGCGGCGTACGACGAGGGTCTCTGTCTTTTGTAAACACAGGAAATTAACAGGGTTTACAAGAGGTTGGGGTCAGCCTGTCTCTTGACCCAGATAGAGGGTCGTTTCCAGGCCGACAGAGAGAACTTGTAATTGGGGAGTGATACTTGTTTAGCTGTTACTTAAACAGTTCGGGACCCTAAGGGGAGTCCCGAGATTATTTGCGTTGTGTTTAGTTTAGTTTATCGGCTGCACCGTACTGTCAACACATTTCTCTCTCTGTCTCTGTCTCTCTAAAACAAAGCTTTCGCTGGGGCTGTGTTTTTTGAATTACCCATGACCTTTCTTGTATATTGGTTTCCCAAAAGGCATAAAAAACCCTTGTCCAAACCTTTCCTCGTACAGCCGTTTCCTCTTGGATTTTTCCAGAAACCCCCCAGGCTTCTGACTGGTTTATGAATTGATTTCCACCGCCGGCTTCTCGTCCAATCGAACGCACGTTTTTGCCGACGTTAGGATTACGAGGCAACAGGCCCCACGTTCCCTTGGAGGGTAAACGCAGCGACCGCCCAATCTAGAACCGCAGGATGAGGAGCGAGTCCGCGACGGATTTCCTTTCGCTTCGCACCCAGATAATGTAACAATATCAACGTCCAACAAATGTTGATATTGTTTTTCCTCCCGACCACTGACTTCTGCTTTTCTCAGGGTGGATTGTATTTCCCTCACACCTCCCCCCCCCCCCCTTGACAACCACAGTATCATCTGAGCCACTGCTCACCGACTCTGTATGGCCGTGAAGCCAAGTACAGAATTGAACATGGAAATGGAAAAATCAATGTGGCCATGATGGGCTCAGTAAAGGGGTTGAAATTTGAAACCTGACGCAGCCAGGGAAGCACATCTCCCCCCCCCCCCTCTTACCTGACGATGACTGACAGTCGTGATAGACATGTCCTCGGTGTTGCAGGAAGGGGACCAAAATAGCGGCGTTGACATTAGACGCCATTAGCGATGCTCCTCGGGCGAGAAATGAAGATTCTGCCGGTTCTTTTGAGCGGCTTTGTGTTGCGCTGCCATCTTTGGCTAGGTGGGGAAAGTAGAGAGAGAAGTAGAGTTAAAAATAGCCAAACCGACTGAATGTCTTCAACAAGCTTTCCGCAGATGGAAGTTTGTACAAGGCAAGGACAAAGTGATTAGGTACGCTACAAAGAAAGTTTCCAATAAGAGTCTGAAACTGAGTATAGTCACGGTGAACCGAATACAGTAAACTAACCTTCCCTCCCACCTACAGTAAGAGTATATAATTTTCCACATAGCTTACTCGGTATGCTAATTTGCACTGATTACTTCTAATCTGAATCAACATAGGAAGCTGGTGCAAAATCACAGATGTAGCATCATTAAACATCTGGGAGAGGAAATGTAGCTCTTTTCCTCAACGTATGCAAAACGTTGAGGAGGAGACTGACTTTGCAAGCCCGAGAAGGCATTTTAGACCTGGCTGCACAAGACAACATAACTGATGTTTTGTTGAAGACATTCAGTTGGTTTGGATATTTTTAACTCTCTATTTCCCTCGAGACATCATAAACGACGTCAAGTTTCCAATTGACAAACTGGGAAATTGAAACTGAAACGAAGAGCAACGATCTAACTGATCGACTTCACGTAGCATAATTTTTCCGCCGGCCTATTGATCAACATCAGCATCCCTTGTCAGTTACACATTACTATTTGAATAAATTCATTAGAGCTCGACTTCGCACTGGAGCCTCAAATGTAAACTGGAACTCAAAAATAATCTCAAAGGTTGTGTATCGACAAGCTTTTACCGTGTGTGGGAAATGTTAGTCAATATAACGTCAACATCATTGATTGGAGGTCCTGGAAGGTTAAGTATTGAGCATGTACTACATTAGAGGGTCTTAGAAAGCTCTGGAAGGTTTAAGCCACAAGTATGTCTTCCAACGTTATTTGTTAAACATACCTCAAGGTTGCTGTTATAGCTCTCCTCTCATACGCCATGACCTTAATGCTGAACAGCATTTCAAAGAATACAAGACCACCACCTTCGTCCCTCTGTCGGTCTTCGTCTGCCTCAGGAATCAAATGATTTGAACCATTTTAAGATTCAGAAGGACTGCAGCTCAAATCCCCAGAGGGTCGAGTGTTTGTATTATGCAACGTTTTCAAATGAATGGCAGTTCCGGCATTTTCCTTGGATGAAACAAAAGAATGACAAAGTTTCTTTGATGATGAGAGACGCGTGCAGCGAAGATGGTTGGTTCGGTGAGGATGTTGAGCATGCGTATCAGGGCTACCGCTCCTACTTTGAATTCGCGGGAATCTGTGCTCCAGCTAAGTGCGCCTCCTCTGACATAAAGATATGAATCTCCTGATCGATGAAAGGCGACACAGTCTGAAATCCTTGTCTGAACTGCAAGAAGAACTGTCCAACTGTATTCCAAAAAGTACTTCGGAAAGT
The DNA here is from genome assembly GCA_030340685.1 of Protosalanx chinensis. Lineage (NCBI taxonomy): Eukaryota > Metazoa > Chordata > Actinopteri > Osmeriformes > Salangidae > Protosalanx > Protosalanx chinensis. The sequence continues at coordinate 359,571 of CM059339.1, read as the reverse complement.
TTCTCACGATTGATCGTGGTTTGCTTTCAACATGAAAGGACGGCTGGCTGTACTGAATTAGTACATCATAACAATGGTTGTTTGTCAATACATATTTATATATACAGTGTATATTCCCGATAGTATTCACACATACGGAGGGATATCGACGTATGGTTGTCCTGTTAATTGTAGTTCGAGAGATTTGGGCAGTTTTAAGACAGATTTGGTTGGTGCTCTTCTAAGATGCTTTGTTGCAGCACTTGGACCGGCATTCGAACCAGTTGACTCACTCAGACAGTTCTGAGTCCTCGTCAGTAAGCGTCTCATAACCGACAGCCCACGGGGCTGCCTATAATTCTTACTGTCAAATATAAAAGGGTCGTTCATAATGATTCCCAGACCGCTGCTTATCGGGGTTAAAACTGACGTAAAGCGGCTTTACGGCGGTGTTCCCTCGACGCCACGCACGAACGCCCGACTTCCCAGAATCCTTTGCGTGGCCCTGCGCAGGCCCTGCGCAGGGAGGAAGCTGTCACCGTCGGCTCCCCAAACGGTTTTGACGCGCGCAGAATGAGACGCCCCGCAGATCGAATCTCTCCTAGAGTATCACCCCCCCCCCCACCCTCCACCCGCTCATCCACCCCCCCCTTTTTGTCACTGTCTCCCCCCCCCCCCCCCCCCCCCAGTAAACGACCTCGAAAGCGGCCCTGAACACGTCTGTCCCTCAGAGCATTGTCCCCTCGGTTTGTCAGTCGGGTAATTAATATGCGCACCGGGGCCTTTGGTAATTTCCTGCCGTTTGTTTTGCTGATGATGTGTATAAATCAAGCAGAGTCTTTTAAATCACAGCTTGAGCCTGCTGTCTATTATTCTCCTTTGATAAGGACACATGCTCATTCCTCAACTCTCTCCCCGTCGGTGATGGAGATAGATTATCTGGTTGGGTTTTTCTTTTTCAACTCTCACGGCACACCTTGTATACACGTGCGTTGCCGTGGTTTTAGCTGTTTCCCTGCTCCAGCACACCTGATTCTAATGAATGGGTGCTTATCAAGCTTTGTGGAAGCCTCATAATGACCCTTCATTAGAATCAGGTGTGCTGGAGCAGGGAAACAGCTAAAACCTTCAGGACAGCGGCCCTCGAGGACCAGGATTGGACACCCATGTCTTCCGGCTAAAGATATGATTATATCTTTAATATTCTAAGACAAAGTGTCTGTGGCCATCGTGATCCAAACGAACCTCCTAAGTTCACTGTGTTAGGTTCAGATAGTCACCCATGGCAATGGTTGCACAAGGGTTTTATACATGAAAATATGAAACAAATATAATAAAATATTAACATGAAGGATTGGTCGTCTGCCTTAGTGAGTGATGAATGATAATATCGAATGCAGGCAATTACAAATTCAAAATACGAATGATTGCAATCATATCGCCGCTTACAATGTTGTTCTGCCGCAAATAACGTGGGCTCTGCCATGCAAGTCATTGTTTTATTCTACATGTAATATAAACGCACTACAGGTAGCAAGTGGCAATAGTCAGATGGCTCAGCAGGTTAAGGCGTTGGCCTCACGAGCGGAAGGCTGTGATTGATTCTTCATCGAGAAGCAGTCAATTTCCACCGATATCCAAGTAAAGAAAAAGATAAACAGTGGAGACTGATTTAACCCCCCCCCCACACACACACACACACACAAAGCAGCCCAAACTAAAATGCAGATGAGCTGGTCTGTGTGTTGAATGGACCAAAGCTAATAGAAGCGTTTGTTGTCAGTGGGGCTGCGAAGCTTTGATGTTCTTCCACGCCGGTTAAAGTCCCAAATGAGGCCACGGCTGAACAGCACACCTCCTGATCCTGTAACCCTGCTGTAGGGGGGGGGGCACTTTCTTTAACCGGGCCGCTTCTGAAACAGAGGGGGGAGAGAGAGAGGGAGAGAGAGAGGGAGGTTGTTTCGGGGACCATATGCCCCTTAACCCGTGACTTATACCCCCTTCCACCCCCCCCCCCCCCCCCCCCCCCCCCCCCCCCCCCCGTTAGAGGGCGGCCGGTGTGTGGGGGACAGCTGGTGCCGGAGGGAGGGGGAAAGCGGCGGGGGCCAGATGGGGCCTGCTCCAACCTGAGCCCCCCCCCCCCGCCCTCCATGCGGCCTCGCGGGGGCAGTTACTCAGCTAGACGCCGCCTGATTGCCCTAATCAGCTGGGGCCGAGAGCGAGCAGGAGTCAGACCGCCTCGCCGCTGGATGAGCAGGGAAAATAACTACAAGGATGCCGCTAATTCGTATCAGTAGCTCCTCGCACTTCCTCCACGACTTCTGATAAAATAAGAACTCGTGACGCATTACCTGTAGTCGTATTATTTGTCAAATATATCATATAATACCAGGGCAAGATATTGCATAAAGCTAGCAGGGGAAATCTATTTGATTCCAATTCACAGAGAAGAGTGCGGTGGATGTTGTCGAGGTGAGGAGGAGCAGGCTGAAGTGAAACTGGGGGTAATATCATGAAAAACTAATAGAAATCAGGGTTGTGGCATGGTTATCACACAGTAATCTTCAAACATGGCCACTGCTGCCAAAATCTAGGCTGGCAGGCTGCCAGGACGCTCCTTGATAGCCGATGATGTCGTCCCTGGAAGATAGAACAGGCTAAGGGGAGGGCTGTGGGCCAGGGGCCAGTTCTGTGTCTGTACGCTGGGCTCTTCCCCTGAGCACAGACAAGCATGGGGAAGATGTGGGGTAAATGTATTTGTTTGTATACATCCCTGCCCTATATATAGAGGTAGATGGAGAGAGAGAGGGAGAGAAAGAGGGAGACAGAGAGAGAGGGAGACAGAGAGAGATGGTTAGAGAGAGAGAGAAAGAGGGAGACAGAGAGATGGTAAGAGAGAGAGAGAGAGAGAAAGAGGGACACAGAGAGAGAGGGAGACAGAGAGAGATGGTCAGAGAGAGAAAGAGGGAGACAGAGAGAGAGGGAGACAGAGAGAGAGAGAAAGATGGAGACAGAGAGATGGTAAGAGAGAGAGAGAGAGAGAAAGAGGGACACAGAGAGAGATGGTTAGAGAAAGAGATCAATAGAGAGAGAGAGAGAGATGGTAAGAGAGAGAGAGATAGAGAGAGAGAAAGAGGGACACAGAGAGAGAGATGGTTAGAGGAAGAGATCAATAGAGAGAGAGAGAGAGAGAGAGAGAGAGAGAGAGAAAGGTATCTTCAGGCAAGCAGTTCTACACCAACCTGCCCAGCATAATCCTTTGCACCACCCAGCTTCGCTCCCCCCTGGAAACATTTCGCTCCCTTACCCACACCGACCCCCCCCTAAGGGAGCCTAACGATGCCCCCCCCCCTCTACGCCCCATCCCAGACCTGAAGTCTGTGCCTTTTCACCCAGACCCTACGCCTTCTGGCCCCCACCAATTCACCCAGGGGCCCAACAAGCCAGATGATCTCAGTGCAATCTCACCCGCGGTGGGGCAGGGGGCAGGGGGCAATGGGGGGTGGGGGGGTAAACATACGTGACCACCTGAACAACCCTCCCCCCTTCTTTCACAGCGGGGGGGGCTTTTTGATCACAAAGCCCTGGTGTTTTTCCGGGCCAGACGGCACGCCTGTCGCCCATTCTTGTCATAACACCCCCCCCCCCCTCTTTCCCCACACACACACACACAAGGAGGATGGATGGAGGAAGGCGGAGGCCGTGGTGTGACCCACCCAGCAGGAAGGCAGGGCAGGCAGGCTGCAGCAGACTAGATCAGGGCTGAAGCAGCAGGGCTGGAGCAGCAGGGCTGCCGGCCCCAAACCCATGGTGTTGGGCCTCGGGCCAAGGCCACAGCCGCCAGGGTCAAAGGTCACCCTGACTGTGCCTCTTTAATGATGCTCAGTCTAATGCCGCCAGACCAGATGCTACCCTCCTTCAAAAGGGGGCTGTTCCCCGGGAACAGGGAAGGGGGATCCAACCATGGCCCGTGGGCTGCGGGGAGGGGGGGGAGGGACCGGCACGTGGGCAGGGACTCAGGGAACCAGCATGCAGGCTTTAAGCCACAATGCAGGCCTCTCTCCAGGTAGGAGAGCCACCAGGCCGGCCTCTTAACACATGCGGGGGGGGGGGGCGCTGAGGCGGAGCAAGCAGCTGCTGCCTCGCGATCGGACGGTCTCCCCCCCCCCCCCCCCCCCCCCCCAGAGCAGAAATTAAACCCCATAAGAGGATATTTTATACTTTCCCCACTAAACCCCTTCTGTTCTTCTTTTTTTGAGAGAGAGAGAGAGAGAGAGAGAGAGAGAGAGAGAGAGAGAGAGAGAGAACAAACTCTGAGTGGCTCAAAGTTGCTCTTATGTAATTGTTCCAATTAGTCCCCCCCCCACACACACACACACACTTGCCTGGGAACGTCCCTGTCCTTGCTGTAAGTCGCTCTGGACAAGCGCTTCTGCTAAATGTAACTTTGTATTCCTTGAATGTGAGACAGTATGAGAGACTTTGAACGTAATAGTATCAGGTTAACAAGCAGTGGCATTATGTGTGTGTAAATATATCTTTATGATGCTAATGTTTGTGAAATGGACATTCGTCTCTATGGACCACCGTTGTCATGAAAGCATGAATTGAAACGAACAGTAATGAGACAATTGAATCCATTACATAATAACACCTCATTTAGCAGACGCTTTTATCCAAAGAGATTTACAGCAAGTACAGGGACATTCTCCCTGAGGCAAGTAGGGTGAAGTGCCTTGCCCAAGGACACAACATCACACAGCCACAGCCGGGGTTCGAACTCACAACCTTCTGATCACGAAACGAACGCCTTAACCTGCTGAGCCACCCGACTCCCTGATGAAGATGTGTCCTGGTTTTTTCTGGTGAGGTCTGCGTAGGAGGGGACGGGGAAAAAGAAAAGGCGGTCGACAGATTGCAGCTGATCAGATACCTGATGCCTCGCAGGACGAGAGCCAAGGATGCTTTTTAAGGGGGGGCGAGGGGGTCTCCACCAGATGCCGTTAAACGTGTTTGTCGGTCCGCTTCCTGGATCTCTCCCATCTTCATACGTCGAGGAGGCTGTCTGGAGACGTTGGCACGTGTCTGTTATTGGATTAAGAGAAGAAAGTCTTAAGGGGAGAGAAGAAAGAGAGAGAAAAACCACCGGAACTTTCCACCCACTAGCTCAGCTTCTGAATGAGGAGATAAGGGGGAAATGTTCTTTTTTTCAGTCCGGGTTCATTGACAGGAGATTAGGAGGAATATTGCCGGGATTTTTGGGGGGATTGCGTACAGACAGATACGCTCTAGCATTGACGAGGTGTGGGAGAGGGTCTGGTGACAGAAGCTGAAGGAGAGGAGAACTGAGGAAGAGATCAAGATGGAGTCTGATAGAATCTGCAGGAACGTAGCCTGCAAGGACACCTGAGAGAGAGGGAGAGAGAGAGAGAGAGAAAGAGAGATAAATGGTGGGAAAGTAATTAAAAAGTGTGTGTGTGGCGTGTGCGGGCGTGTCAGAGACAGAGATAGCTGGTCCAAGAGAGGGAATTTTGGAGGGGAGTCAGCGATGGGGAGGGGAGGGGGGTCAAAGGTGGAGGGGGGAGCTCCCGGAGATGAAGTTGTCAAGATAACGCTAAGACCGAAGGGGGGAAAGGCGGGGGGGGGGAAGGCGGTCGAAGGGGGAATCGATAGCGGCGCAGAGCGGGGGGGGGGGGGGGGGGTGGGAGAGGGGGGGACGGCGCAACCGCGCTTCGACGAGACGCTGTAACGAAGAGATGTCAGGCCGGGGAGATGGGATCTCCACGCTGCAGATGCAAAAAAAAAAAAGGAACTAGCTTAGAAAAGTGAACTGCGACCAGCCATGTCAAGAGCTGAGATGCCGGAAGGATCCGTGAAAAGCCGTGCCGTGACTCTTAATTAACATCATCGGGCCACGCGAATCGATGGCTTTAAGAACACAAAAAAGGGGTTCCGAGGAATTCCGCATCGCGCCTGGTTCATTTCAAACATCTCAAAGCCTCGTATCAAAGTTTAACAAGGTTGTCCTGTCTATTACCATCGCTCTGCGATATCTCGATCATATCCAAAGCTAGATTTTCGGGTTACGCCAATAAGCTTTTCAAAGAGAATCCCATTTTGGCGGTTAAAAGCATCTGTGTTGACTCACACATCTGCAGGTTAGCGGAAGCCTTTTAAACCAATCGTGCGCTTTTGCCGTACCGATTTGTCATGAATACGTTCCAGAACAGTGGCAAGTATTTTGAGAGAGAGCTGCTTCATGTTTTCTCTTGCCGTTCCCTCGAGACCGACAGCGTTTATGTATTTGTTTATTCGGTTCGTTAGCTTTGACTTGGCATACTTGTCGAGCGATTATCTTAGGGCAAAATTGCGACGCGAAAATACGAAATTCAACCAAGAATCGTTTTTTCCGCACTCTTAAAGTGTGGCAGGTTTTTGAAGTGTCATGAAATCCAGATTGTTGTGCTGCCGTGAATAGTCTCTATCGCTATATTTTTTATGACATATTGAGAGAGAGTTTAAAAGTGAGAGAGAGATTGAGAGTGGATTGCAACCAGGATAACGTGACGATCAATACATACGAAAGATGAACCAAATCTTTTCAGTTTGTTAAGTTACATCGTAGTTAGTAGATCCCGTCGCTCCCTGCGTGTGTGTATGTGTGTGTGGTCGAAGGCTTTCGTACGGAAAGTGCACGTATTATTTTAAAGGAACGGTACAGCCTTCCGGAAGCTGCGTGCGTCTTTGGAAGCTGGGCACTGCAGTGGTTGTGGTAAAAACTCGCGGCCCCACTGCATGTTATTACCCAGCGTCTGAGAGGAGTCTCTCTTTCTGTCGGAGGGAGAACCGTTTGGTGTGCGGCCTCCCCTCCCCTCACCTCCACCCCCCCCCTTCATCTTCTCCCACCTCTGTCAAGTTTGTCGTTTTTTTTGTTGTTGTTGTCATCGTAGAAGGCCCCCGCCTCCCTCGACCGCTGCCATCGCTTCTTACTTCCCCCCAGCCCCCCCACCCCCCCCACCCAAGGCGAGGGAAGCAGGGGAGTCGGTTTTTTCAATTACACGGCAGTCTCTCTTTCTCTCTCTCTCTCGTGGCGGCATGCCTCCCTCAACCCCACCTCGCCGTCACCTCCCCCCCCCTTCATGTATCTTAACTGCGAGAGAGGGACCACCTTGACTTCTCTCCCAGAACGGGCTCTTCTTGTCTTTGAGTCGTAATATTTCTCAGATGCCCGCAAGCGAGCTGAGGAACTCGAGAGCCTCCAAAGTCCCCGGACGAAGGGAATTTCAGCCTTGATGCATTTGAAACCCCCCTCCCCTCCCCCCTTCTTTTGTGGACCACTTAAGCTTTAGCATCGCGCTAAGTGACAAAGTGCGAACGGTGGGGCCGGTCTGCGACAGAGGGGTGCGTACGCCAGCCACAGCCACCTTACTTTCATGTCAGCACTCACATTAGCATTTGAATCGTCCGGAACCTTCCAGAAAAATTTCTCTTTTTCTCCGAGCAGGACGGCAGAATGAAGCTGAAATATGAAGCGGCGTAAAAAAAAAAAAGGCAGCCTGTGAACTTGATGTTTGTGATTATGACCAAATCCCAGCGTTGCTGACAGAACCACACACACGCACACAGGCAGAAGGTGGAGAAATATGTCGGGGTATGGCTGCCAAAGTATAAATATGGATGAAGTCTAGCTCTGGAACAGTCCGTGCTGAAACAAAGCAGACCGGCTGGAGAGCAGGTGGGGCCAGACACACTTCCTTCCACTTTCTTTTACATTTTCAGCTTTCGTTTGGCCATTTTCCCTCCACCTTCAACCTTGGAGACGCGCTTGTTTTTTGAAATGTCGGATTTTGTCAGTTTGGATTTTCGTAGCATTCGAGGGGATGGAAGGGAGGCTTTTTAAAGAGCAGCGTTTGTCAGAAAGCCAAACGTTTGCTGTGGAGTTTCTGGGACACGCAGATGCGGGAGATGTAGGGAGTGAGACCCCCTAGGTCAGTAGGTTAATACTAATGGAGCGTTATTCTGATCAGTTGGGACATGCTCTTATCTCTGGTGACGCTAAACCACAAAATCATCTTTGTGCCTAACGTGATTGTCACAGTTTTCGGCTGTGATTCCAAAATACAGCCCTTAACAGGGGTGTCAAACTCCTGGAGGTTTTAGATGTTTCCCTGCTTCGGCACACCTGATTCTAATCAAGGGTCGTTATCAAGCTCTGTGGAGGTGTGCTGGAGCAGGGAAACATCTAAAACCTTCAGGAGAGCGCCCCTCGAGGACTGGATCTTGACACCTGTGCCTTAAAGGAAAGACGATGAATCGATCGCCGGACGTATGGTTCCTGTACATTTGGTCATTTAGCAGACCCACAGAACGAGTTACAGCAAGCACATGGACATTCCCCCCTGAGGCAAGTAGGGTGAAGCGCCTTGCCCAAGGACGCAACGTCATGTTGACGCAACCTGGAATCGAACGACGCCCTAACCGAATCAACGACCTTTTCGATTCGCCAGCCCGACGCCCTAACCACTCAGCTACCTCACTGCCTCGCGAGAAGCGCTGGGGTTAGAAGTGGCGGCCAGTGGCGCTCTGGGCAGCCAGTTTTTTCCCATCCTTCCTCCCATCCTTCCTCCCACGCTAACCACCCCCCTCCTCCCTCTCTCCCCCCCCAGGCGCCGAGTCATCGCGGGCCTTCGTGGAGCTGAGCTTCGTCCAGGAGCCCCAGGACACGGTAACGGTCCGCGGCGGGGTGCTGCAGCTGGACTGCCAGGCTCGGTCGGACCAGGGCGCCCCGCTCATCAGCTGGAAGAAGGACGGCGTCCTCCTCAGCACGCTGGTGGACGAACGGAGGCGCGAGATGGCCAACGGCTCACTGCTGGTCCAGAACGTTCTCCACTCGCGGCACCATCGACCGGACGAGGGCTCCTACCAGTGCCTCGCCACCCTGGAGGGTCTGGGAGCCATTGTCAGCCGGACGGCTAAAGTCACCGTCTCTGGTAAGTGATGAAGAAAGTGTTTTGTACGTCTCTTCATAAACGGAGTGACAGTTCAGTTGAGTTCTGGATTTAATAAGTATTTAACAACCTGTAGATTAGGAGAGAAATTACCAGACCTCTGGCAACAACATTAAGACAGTACAAGGCTTAGGTCTCAATCATGGCTCTCTCCTGTGTGAAGGCAAGAGGACCTTCTTTTACAAAGCACAAGAATGTAAACATAGATAGTGACAGTCAGGCAGTAATGATGTTACAACAGTCTTCAGAGAAAGTGCGTTCAGTAGTGATTCATATAAGTACACAGGAAATCCAATTTCTTCCACATAATATTTCTCCAGACACCAACCTGTGTAGAGATCTACCTAGATGACTTCAAGTTTGAGGTTTTACCTTAATGCCCCAATCATATCTCTAACGGTTCATCGGAGCCTTGATTCAGTACCGGTAGACATACTTGTTATGCTATCATTGATGGAAAAGAGATTTTGATAGGACTGCACATTTGAAACCTAATCCTTGATTTAGAGAGTCTTCTAGAAAGGGAGATGAGCTGTCTCTCATCCAGGGAAAATCCTTGGTCAACGATGGGAGGTTAGCGTGAGAGATGTTCCTAGCCCGCAAACCGACCGATCGAGTCCCTCCGATTCTGCGTTACGCTGCAGCGCCTACACAGCCAGGTGAACCATCTCCTCCCATCTCCTCCCATCTCCTCCATTCTCCTCCCATCTCCTCCCATCTCCTCCATTCTCCTCCCATCTCCTCCCATCTCCTCCCATCTCCTCCATTCTCCTCCCATCTCCTCCTCCAAGAACGGTGGTGGTGGTGGTGGGGGGGGGGGACTCGGGTATCATGAATCACAGGAGGAGGGGGTCTCCTGACCCGAGCCAGCGGGAGGCAGACTACAGGCACTAGGCCGAGACAAAGCTGCTCAGTTAACCGGCTAATGAGGAACAGCACAGGGGCAAGTGTTGTTTAACTAAAACATGCAGGAGCCTAATTACCGGCAATAGAGACCCAGACCGAAACCGACCTTGATGGGTTCTGCTTAATCTGCTACAGATGAGGGGGCTTTTCAGGCGTGGAATCCAGTGGACCAACGTTCGTTTCGTTCGCACCGTGGCTCCGGCGAAAAAGCGACGGTTCCCTTTCGCGAGGGTTAAGCAACTCGTCGAACTCCTCAGCAGGGAATCGTAAACCCCCCTGGATACGGTTTAGCGAACGCATTCAGCACCCACGGAAGATTCCGGAAAACGATTCGGCCCCTCCCAGTGCGGAAATAAAGGGGGGTTCAGTCACATTTGGGGTTCCCCCCAAATCGCGGGCTACTCTGTTTCGCAATTGCGTCCCCCGCCCCCCCCCCCCCACCCCCCCCCACCCGCCCCGCTCCTCCTTCGTGCACTAAACGTAATCAAGATCACTGTAGGACAGGGAGCCCCCCGGGAGGAGCCTGGCTATTGGTTTGCGCGGGCAGACGTGAAGAGTGGTACGGTCAGATTGCATTCGGCTAACTCTGTGGGTGGGGGGGGGGGGAGGGTTGGGGGGGAGAGGTTGTGCTCGTCTTGACCAGAAGGCGGGTGAAAGACCCTCTCCCCGTGCATTTAGCCCTGCGTCTGGAGATAACCCTCAAGCAGCAGGCTTTACCGGGGGGGGGGGGCGGTGCCCTCCGCAAACGGGGCGGGGTGTGGGGGGAGGAGGGGGGGATATGGCTTCGGCGGAGAGCAGACGGACGGAGGACCGGCCAATCGAGCGGGGGCCAGGAAGGGGCAGAAGGCGAGACGAGGGGCCCGGGGGCTTCTAAATCAGGGTCGCAACAGCCCGCCATCGAAGTCATCCGTGACTCTGCCTGCATGACCTCGTACCTTGAGCCAAAGAAAAGACGTCGCTGGTTAAAGAACTCCATGCCACGTGATCGGGGGGGGGGACGACAGTCGTCTGATCATCTCAGAGAGAAATCTCCATGTTACGTATCGCGCTCCATCTTACGAAAATTTTGATTGACCACCCCCCCCCCCCGCCCCCGAAGAAACCATGGAAACCGGCGCCCGCAAAGCTGACTGAAAGTGACATTGCCGTCTTTAATGTCGTGCCAACTGGCGGTCGAAGCCCAGCCGGGGTTTCTAAACGGATAATCTTGATTGTGGCGTTAACGCCAAATGGAGCCCTTGGTGAGATTTTTAAGTGCCAGTCAGACTGATTGGCCGTGAAGTAGTCTCCCCCCCCCTCCCAATATGGAGCTCTGGGGCTAGTTGGCAGGACCCCTCCCACCCCACTCACCCCCGCTCTCAAGGCCGGCTCGCAGACCTTCTTTCATGTCCCCGGGCAGCGGGCGTTACAGTAGGACATCTTCAAGGATGCAAAGAGATTGCGAGGGAAAAGTCGCTGGAGCGCCTTGTAATGCAAATGATTGCGTGCCGTTCCTTTGATGCGGGGGAATATTCCCGCGAGGAGGGGGGGGGCTAAATGTTCGAGTTAGGGGGAGCTTCGACGTACACGGTGGACGTGTGTATTTTGGAGCCAGCGCTTTCTAAATGATGAATGTGCGAATGTGAGGTGGTCGTGCTGAGCGCAGTGCGCTGGACTGTGACTCATTCTTCCAGTTAAACTGAACGAACGTGCGTCCTCTCGCACGTTCTGATCGAGTGACGATTTGTGGGATTTTTTTTGTGGGACGTCTTACACTGGCTAATTGGCCTGTAGAAGTCTGCCACTGTGGTAATGGATGGAGAGTAATCTCATGTTTTTGCTTCTTTTGACAGTACGCTATCAGCCGACTCACGCTCGAGTCTTCGGACTCGTTTCACAAAGAAATGCGCTGTGGTGGCGGAGCGTGTTGCTTGGTGTGATTCGTGCTAAACCGCTTCAAACCCGGTCGCTATTTGCCTTGTTGAGGCGTTTCTGCTCATGCTTGGGCAAAGAACACTACGGAAAGTACCAGCAAGCGCTTTACTAACTGTTTCCAAAGTGCTTATCCTAAGAAACTCTCCAAGAGCCACGCATCACCAGACGCATTTCTCAACTTCATACAAAGACCTCCTTCCTCGAGGCAGCTGTGACACAGACAGACAGACAGACAGACAGAGACCTCTTGTTGTAAAGTTAGATGATATGTGAATGGGGGTTAAAAAGTGCTAGTCGTCTTTCTAGGGAGTCTTGGCTGGAAGACATTACAAGCATTGCCAGCCAGCCTGCGATTAACTGGCAGAAGTTGCAGGTGGCAAGTCAGATGGAGAGAGATGGAGAGTAACACACACACACACACAAACAGGCACACACACAAGCAAAGAACACAAGAAATACAGAACGATGGGTTTTTGGAGAGGCCAGTGTTGATATGAACTCAGAAACAGCGAGAGTCGTGGATTGAATCTAGATCCAATTACGATCAAAACAATTTCTTTAGAAGGGGGCATATTGGTCATGTCAGATAGTCCACCGTTTTGGAGGGATTTTGGAGGGATTTCTGAGCTGTCCCAGATCACTCTGAGCTCACTTTGATCTCACGTTGAAGTTCGAGCAGCTAAAAAGGCCAAGCGCCTTGCATTATGTGACATAACATAACATCCTGTAATATAACTATGTATATTTGGCGGGTTGACGGGGGGAGTCGATGAGTAGGGGAGGAGGGTCAGATGTCCGGACGAGGGAGGAGGAGAGCAGAAAAGGGAGGGAGGGGGGGTGTGGGGGGACAGAGGGACGAGAGAGAGGACGATGCCCCCCCCTCCTCTCCCCCCACCACAGAGTAATGGCAGCGCATATCCTTGACCTCACCTTGGCGGTGTCGGTGAAGACTGACGAATCCGCCCCTCGGACAGCCGTGCCCCCATTCGTCAGGCGGTTGCGGCCTCAGAGAGCGGAGCGGCGGAGATGAGGCTAAATGAGATTAAAACCCATCCTGGAGCAGCTTTCACTTACCCTCTGAAGGCAATCCTGCTGGGTGGACCCCAGACCACCTTAAAACACACATCGCTAATGAATACAACGTCCCTTTTATCTATTGCCATTTTTGAATTCGGCATTTGATGATTCTGAGGTAAACCTACTCACTGTTGATCGATATTTCCCGGGTCTAATCTCATCAGAGTAAAAAGGGGTCAAGCGATTCTGTACTCGGTGTTGTGAGAGGCAGTGGCATGCCTTGTAGTGCCTTTCGAAATAAATAAATAGTCATTTAGCAGACACTTCTATCCAAATCGACTTACAGCAAGTACAGGGACATTCCCCCCTTGAGGCAAATAAGGTGAAGTGCCTTGCCCAAGGACACAACATCACATAGCCACAGCCGGGGTTCGAACTCACAACCTTCCGCTCATGAGACCAATGACTTAACCCGCTGAGCCACCTGCCTCCTTTCTACCTCCTCTCAGACTTCCGTACCCGCACAAACACACACCCACACACCCACACACACACACACACACAACGAGGCCCCTTCTTTCCATTTGTCGTGCACACACCGTCATGCAAAGAGAGCCAACCGGAAGTTGGTTCTAAATCGAGCAATTAACTGTCTGTAGTTCCCTGGGGAGCGCTGTGGTATTTCTCTCTAATTAAAAGTGAGACTTCAGTTCAGGATGACTCAGCCCTTCACATACGAGCCTGTGTGTTCATATGACTGCTGGGTGTTTGAGAGGAAGAGGAAAGAAGAGAAAGGGAAGGGGGGAGGGGGGATAGAGAGAGATAGAGAGAGAGAAGGGAGGGGAGAGAGGGGGAGAGAGAGAAGGGAGGGGAGAGAGGGGGAGAGAGAGAAGGGAGGGGAGAGAGGGGGAGAGAGAGAAGGGAGGGGAGAGAGGGGGGAGAGAGAGATAGAGAGAGAGAAGGGAGGGGAGAGAGGGGGAGGGGAGATAAAGAGAGAAGGGGGAGAGAATGAGATGAAGGAAGGGAGAGAGAGAGGGGGGAGAGAGAGATGGAGAGAGAGAGAGGGGGGAGAGAAAGAGACAGAGATGGAGAGAGAGAGAGGGGGGAGAGAAAGAGACCGATAGGGAGAGGGAGAGAGAGAGCGCGGGAACTCTCTTTGTTCATTCATCTCGTATTGTGTGGAAGCAGAGGAGGAGAGGAGAGACGGAGGAGGAGGAGGAGGAGGAGGGGGGCCAGGCGGGTGAAAGTGGCAGAGTGACGGAGATGGAGATGGCAGGCGCTGGGGACGAGTGACAGAGGAAAACGGGTTCAAGGAGGGAGAGGCGGATGAAGGGACAGGGAGAGATGGAGAGCGTCTCAGCAGAGGAGGAGGAGGATGATGGAAGGGTTGTGTGGGGCCTCTGGGGCCACGTGACAGGACCCAACATTTCACCATTAGAGGACCAAAGTCAGGGTGATGCAACCGAATGACCTCCGCAGGTCATGTGACACTTTAACCTCCTACCAACGATCACTGATCCATTTAAACCCCTCTTAAAGGATATTCTACCCCGACATTTATGGCCCAAATAGACGAGTAGGTACATGAAGCATTGTCTACTAAGGAAAGTGGTTCATAATGAGAATAGTGTACATTTAACAGTGACAGCAGACTTGATTGTTATTCCTTCTTAAAGTCTTACGGCAGTGACTGATAAGTGTTATTAAACTGGCCTAAAGGACATCTTCACCTCAAGTCGTTCACCTTTCCAGCGCGGCCTGCTGTCATCACGGAGCAGCACGGTGATCCCAGACACACACGCTCTCATTAGCTAAATCTGGGAGGCTCACCCTATCGAACGCACGGCTGGTTCTTTTTAAACCTGCTCTCGGTGCCAGCGCCAGGGATACTATGAGCCAGCTGGGAGTGACAGCTTGTCATCATCCAGGGTTGAGCTGCCGTCGATGTGGGGGGGGGCGGAGACGCCAGTCCTGCCGCACCCCTGCCGTCTGGGGGGGTCGGCTACGGGAGGCGGGAGGCGGGGGGGGGGGGGGGGGGGGGGCTTTGAAGCCGAGCCGTCGTCTAGACTCTCTGAAGCCATGGCTCCTGCCCAGACAATATTAATATTTCACTAGCATGGATGGGTAGGGGGGGGGGGGGGGGGGGGGTGTATTTGGGTTTAATTCAGGCGAATGCACAGGGACTGGAAGGGTATACAAGTTTTTTTTTACGGGAAATCTTTCATCTGAGCGCAAGAACGGTTTCAAAGTGCCTGCGAACACACCGGTTCATCCCCTCTTTGAGACGCCTACCTCACGCGCACCACACCAGCCCCCCCACCCCCGTTCCCCCACCCCCGCCCACATCCGGTAGCAGCTGCGGCGGTGCGGTGCGTTTTGGCATTGTCTCTCTCCCCCTTTTAGCAAAGAAGCGGTTCGGTTTGGGCTTCATCCTGTTTTTGGGACATCCTATCGTGTTATCGGTAGTTCAGCAATAAATAGACACACACTATACACAGTAAAAGACAACACAGCAATTGGTAAAAACTCAACACTGTACTCAAGATACTGTAAAAGTCAGCACATCACTGAAAAGCTGAGGTAAAAAGATAAGTCTTTAGAGCCGTTTAAAGTTACGAATTCCTCCCCGTTTATCAATCCAGTTTGTCGAGGACGTATTCGACGCGGTGGCACGGAAGCGATTTCTGTCAACAGCGCGCCGTTGAACAGGCTCGCTTTAAAGTTTCCTCCGTTCTAGAACTAGAGGGGAACATTTCAACCCAATCCCCCCCTCTAATCAAAGTTTTATAAGCGGAGCCGTGGTGCTGGGTTGGGGTTATTTAAATATGAGCCAGCCACAGAACTCTGAAGTGTTTGTACTCTGCGTGTGTTTGAGTTCCTAACATATCCAGCTGCCCTCTGAGTGTAACACGAAGGCACGTTTGTTTATTGAACCGTGCTCGTTGGTTGATTGTGACCACAACCACTGCGGTTGTCTGTTTTTAAAAGCGTTAGATCTCCTATCCGGTCTATATGATGCTGTGGTGTTGTTAGAAATGAATCTCTTCAGTAAATAACAACCTTGGTTCGTAGGAGTCCGTGACGCTGGGATGTTACATAACCTCCATCTCTCTGAGACACTAGACATTCAATCAGCTCTGGAGGAACATTCAAGCTCACGATAATGCCTTTCCAATGTTATGATAGATTGGGGAGAGGGGCGTATGTGCTGGAAGTCAAGCAGAAGCGCTTTCAGGCTATTGAGCTTCTATCTATTACAACATAAGCTTGAGGGTTTAGGTTGGTTGAGGGGCAGGTCTATGGGCATATGTGAAGCCCTTTGTGACATTGCTTGTAAAAAAAGGCTATGCAAATAAATGTTGATTTGATTTTAATGTCGAAGCTTCATATGGTAAATACGTTGGCCTAGAATGAAATAGTTTCAAAGTTACAGTGGGGCAAGTGTTGCAGCGAGCAGGAAATCTGCTAATTGGGCCAGATTTTGTATTTGACGTCTGCACCCAATAAACCTACATTATTAATGATGTTTATCGATCCCATTTTACTGACTTGGTTCCTCCATTTCCTCATGATTTCAACAATTACCGGATAATTACATGTAATTACACACGGCTTCGCGTTAATCTCGAGAACACCTTGTGCTTCTGTCCAATAGAATCGCTGCCCCTCCCCCCCCCAAAAAGAAAAACTGCAGAAAAACCGCGCAGAAAATAAGTTCTGTCTAATCCTTCTAGCGTTTTCCTTCCCCTTATTTGGCCTCCTTGTTTATGCCTTCTGCCTTGGAGGTCACAGGCCTCCAGATCAATTAGAGATGTGAGTGTGAGTATAGAGTTATAGAGTGTGAGACGCCCAGCTGCCACGCAGCGAGGCCAGCTCCTCGAGGCCGCTAATGAGGCCAGAAGCCGAGCTCGCCGACCGACAGATTGAGACCCATCTCCTCGCAGCCAATTATCTGGCGGGTGGGGGTGGGGGGGTGGGGGGGATGGGGGGTGGCGGAGAGAGTGTGATGATTAGTTAATAGACTTAAATCGACAGGACGGGGCGACACCGTTTCCCAGAGACGACAGGGCAGGGGGGGACCCCGGGCCTCCACCCCCCCCACCTCCCCTTCTCCCCTCTCCCCCCCCAGCAACAAGCGTCCGAGCAGAAGGCTGAGTTCTAGATGACCTGGCGGTGTGTGAGTTGAGGGGTGATCTCTGCGGGGGCGAGCCGTCTCGGGTTTGTCTTCGTGGCTGCGCTGGCTGGAGGACAGCAACTGTTGAAAGTGGTCGTTACTGGAGCACAGGGTAATGACCATGCACTGCAAACACCTCATTATTCAAACGACATCGAGTCAAAACAGTATTTTGGTTCATGAATACGCTGCACGGTGAAGTGGCACGCATTACATGCATGACTGCCAGTTTTTAATGTGTCTGTTCGTTTGAAAGCGATGGATTCCTTCCCTTTTTCTTACGCCACATGAAATTCCTTCAACGCCACGAGATTCCTGTCAAGGACGGCAGCGAGATAATTCCTAATTATTTCAATTCTATTGTTGTTTTGAACAACACACTCCCCCCCAAAAATCTGACAAATAAATGCCCATGCGACTGCGTATATGCTTGATAAGAAAGGCATTAAAAAAATACGAACCGCAAACAGAATCGCAGCTGAAAGATTCAATTAAGCGCTGGTTCCATCACCTCAAATACATCTGCTTGCAGTTTTAATTAGAGGGAACGCTCTGCGTTGGCTTGCTCTTTGAGGGTAGGAACTGAAGGCACCAAAGACATGTTGTTTCTCTACAGATAGGGTTAGGGTTGATAGGCAGGGATGTATGGATGACGAAGCTGAAAATCGCTACTCGGTCCAAGAAGTGGTGTCCTGGGATATGCCTGCTCGCCGTGACTGCACGCAGCGTCTGTTCTGAGGGAGGATGATAAGGAGAAGTCCTGTGCGACTCGATCCGGACCAATCTTGTTTTGGCTTTGTGATGAATGAGCGGACGACAGGCATTGACTCGCCGAATGTGACATTTCAGCACAATTTACAGAATTCACGAGGGGTTCATTCAACATGTCTTTCCGTCTCTCTCTCTCTCTCTCTCTTTCTGTCTTCTCGCTATGAGGAAAATCAAACAAATTGTTTTCATTCTGGGGTGGCTTCAGAAGTTGGTCTCGAATCATGCTGCTGCCTAACTCCTTTTTTTTCCGTTTGACTGTCGTTGATGCGGCGTTAACCGTCATAAGGTTATACAGACACATGCTCATCCTGTCCCAGCTCCTCCTCCTCCTCCTCCTCCTCCTCCCCCCTCCCCTTGCCCGAACGCGTCCTTGTCGGTGTGGGCCGAGCATCGTGTGCTGAACAAGGTAAATGTCACAGGCGAACGTCGGCCCGGCAGAATTTATGAGACAGAGGTAATCATTACTGGCTGGAGGAATCATGTCTCCCCAGAGCCCCCCCCCCCTCCTGCTCTGCTCGTGGCTACGTGCGCGCTGCTAGCCTCGGGTCCAGCCTCCGCACCGGCCTCAGCCTCTCCTCAGCGTCCTGTCTGGACCGCCCAGCCTCTCTCTCCCTGCCGCAGCCTAGCTTTTCCGCTCTCGACGCAGCCGAGGCATTCGAAGTGGCCATCGCCATGCTAATCTTTTGTCTTAATTCAGCGGGGGGGGAAACGCTGACTAAGGCTCGGTTGGCTTTTGCCTGATTGTATCTGCGGCGTCAGGCCCCCTGCCTGCCTGCCTGCCTCTTCCGGGCCCTGGCGGCGGACGTGAGGCTGAGCGGTTTGTGAGGCGCTATTCCTCAAGCCTGGTTAAGTCTCTCTGCCGCTGCCTTGTAAAGGTTATGCAGCAGAGATTACGGCGCTGATGCAGCACGCTGGCCAGAAGAGTAATCTCCATTTAATTAAGGTGTCTGTTCAGGGCTTGAGGGGCTGCAGGGAGAGAGAGCGCGAGGATTCTTCCTCCTCCCCCACTTTAGAAGACGAGCTCCAATCGCCTCCTCCTGCTCGTCTTCGAGTCGGTCGAGGCGGTAAAGGGAACTGGGAAGAAATCCGCTGTTTAACTTGCACGCTGTTGCTTTGCTTTGATTAAGGAGCACTTTTTGTTCATTTGCATGCCGGCGCTTAAATCAACTGAGGAAGAAAAAAGAAATAAGTGCACGAACCGGCAATCTCAGTTATGGGTTTCCGGAGGAAACTTACAGTATCTGGGAGAATGTCACCAAAATTCATCATTGGAAGTCTACAGTATTGGCCTGATTTACTCTAAGTAAATGTATGAAATTTGCTCGGAGGGAGTAATTGCACTTTGCGAAAGCTTTGAGCTTGAAAATGTCAATTAAAATATTATTGGAGTTTATTTAAACAAACGCTTCTTTCATCTCCCAGTCAAGAGGTAAAAAAACCATCATGAACTGGTAAAGTGAGCCGTGTGTGTCTCACAGGTAGAAATCTTCCTGTGAACATCATTTGTTTGTGAATCTGCTTATGTCATTTTGTTCACAGCTTACTGTTTTAAGAACTTCCTGTTTAAGGTCATGTGACTGCTTGGGCCAAGTGTGTCAACAAGGTGGCTTCAGAGCAGGTGGAATCAAAGGTGTTTGGTCTCGAACCGCCAGCCTCAATCTCTTTATCTTAACCACTATCCTCTGAACCGTGTCAGACTGAGAGTCTAAGCTTCGCAGTCTCCCAAACGGATGCTTTTCAAACTGGCCAGCCGAACCTCTCTCAATCTGGCAACCGCAGCTCTCTCATCATCATACTGGCAACCTTCTAAGCTTTAGGTGGCTAGCTCGACTGGTAGCATCAGCCCAGAAAGCTTCAAACTGGCAAACATGTTTTTTCCAGATTTTCAAGAATGCTGCCCTCTCTAAGCAGCGAACAGGAATTGAGACACAGCGCCACCCTGCTAGCCAATCAAAGAAAGGCTAAGAATGTCAATTATTCGAAATCGCACTCTTGAGATGCTGAAAAAAAGTCAATTCCGATCAAATATGGAGCTTTTATGTAGACATTTTCAACCGTTCTGTAAAAGGTATTAGAGTGCAGTTCACACTCAAATCCGGTGCAATTTAATACCGCAAAACTGAATAGAGCCAGGATTATGGTTATTTTCTCCCATTTGACGGTACTGTATATTTACTGCATTTCAGTTGGAGGGTCAGGCCTTTGAGTCTTCATCGTGTGCGTGAGGCATCATGCTGTTTCGTCTTGCTAGGGAGGTTCCGCATCAAACAGTGGATTAGAACCGGGATTGCGGAAGTTAATCAGGACACGCTCTCAGACCAGATGCCCTGGGTCTTTAGTTAGGTCTTAAGTACACAAGGCGGTCGCTCGTCAAAACAGGAAAAGCAGCGAGCCGCAAAGGAAACACAGGGGAGGTGGTGGGGGGAGGGGGGTTAAGCTTGGAAATGGTGCTTAGCCGTTTGGCTCGGATTTGAGACAAAAGTGCTCGGACAGCGTTTCAACTGTCGCCCCTTTTGAGTTTCAGTGTTCCCAGCGCGTTTTAAAGTCGTTGTCTTTGTTTCGTGTCAAAGGACATTCATGGACCCAGACAGAACGTGGCGGTTCATTTGCGAAGCTGGCTGTTGAAATCTTCACGTGTGTCGTCCATTTTGTGTGAGCAGGCGTCCTGGTATAGTGACAAAATGTTACACAGGCCTGTTAAGAAACAGGAGCCTGAAGTTACACGGTCAGAAATGAAACATGTTAAAAGTTCTTCAATCAACGCATTAGCGAGGTTCCTATTATTCCCGTGCCCTTTTTTCTACAACCTCAACTTATGAGGATGAGCAGTAGCGTCCAGCGACAGGAGCATTTGTTGTTTCGACTGCTTTCCTCAGATTTACGGATAGCGGGAGATCCCAGTCCCTGGAGGATCTGGAACTGTGGCGTGTCGAAAGATCATAAACTCCTGTGATCATCGGTCGTAGGAGGTGCAGTGTGGCGGTATCGATTCCTCGCCTCATCCCCCACACCCCACCTCCCCCACACCCCACCTCCCCCACCCCCAGCATCCTTTGTAGTGGAGCCGTTGATTGAGGATCCGCTTGGTCCGGTCGGACCATTGTTGTTCCCGACTTGTAATGCCTGTTTAGATCCTAACGTTAGGCTCTTATCCGAGCAGCAGCGGACGACTCCAACCTTGGAGAGATCAGGGGGCGATTCCTCACGCCGACTCTTCCCTCCCTGCCCTCGGTTCTCTCTTTGGAAACAGAGAGACTCCGGGGGAACACCGGTTCGCGCTCTCCACTTTCTCTGATGTCACCGGCTTTCTCAAACCGACACCGCAGGTTTTAAAGCGGGGGTTGGTTTTAATGGGATTTGTTTTAAGTTTCAATCAGGATTAGCGATTTGGGGACACAAGGGCAACGGTTTGCGTTTACAGCACTGCTAAACCCCTTCCCAATCTAAACATGGCTTTTACCATTGTGCTGAAAGACCTCGATCATGTAGGTTCATAGCGTTGACCTGAAACAGAAGGCCATGCGAGTAGGTGAGACTGCGACCCGACCTGCCAACCGATTCAGCAAAGAAGCGTATGTTATTTCACAGAGAGTGACCCCCTGTGGGGTTTTTGAGAGAGCGACATTTGGTGTGACTCTGGAGCCTCGAGGATAGTTTAGGGATTAAAGAGGTGGAGATATATTCACTTGATTTAAATCCCAGCGGATTTGAAATGTCTCAATCCTCCTTTAGTCCACACTAATGAAGACATGTCTGACAAAGACATCAGCGATATCCTCACACACTAACCTTCTCCAAACGCAGCTTTTCTCCATGAGTAACTCCTCTTCAAGTGGAGGGATATCCTTTACGAGTGGTAAAAAACCTAGACAAGCTTAAAAGGCCTCAACGAGGCCGACCATTTCAGCCATTTTTATTTTGTTTACCAACAAAAGCTTGTTTACTTTTTAAGGGTCAGGCTGCAGCTACAGAAATATCGATTTGTATGTTCCAGCCTCTAATGACTTTGGCCTTCTGCTAAACGACCAGAATCCCCTCAGGTTGACACCTTGGAGAATGTTCCGGTTAAAATGATGGAACATTATTCCAGGTCAAGCCTTTCAGCTGTCAGCAGCAGCGTAACCAAAGAGCTTCTTTGTAGTAACAATTTCGTAATTCCGAAAAACGGAGATGGTTGGAGGCCGTTTTTTCCTGTCATCTTTCTCTTTTCTTGGATGGTTTCATCGGATTTCTCTGCACTAGGCAAAGCAGGTGCTGTTACATATTAAACGTCTGTGTGTCGTCCAGTATGTCTCGTCCTGTCCGAGTGATTCCAAGGATGTAATTGTGTTTGTCAAAACTGAGACCCTGGCAACATGTAGATTTCCTAAATAATTTGGGAGGAAATCATGACAGACAGTCTTTCAAGAAAGATGAACAGAGATACAGGTACTCATCGTAGCGTTGGGACCAGGCCACTTGGTTTTCGAAAGATTTTCACAACCCGTTCTTTTCGAACCGCAAACCGCAATCCAGCCCCTTTTGAAATAAAGCTACTCGTATCGACGCTCCCATCTTGTTTTTCGCTAACAGCAACAGTCGTCCATTTCAATTGTGACCAAACGTGGATTTCTGTCTCCCCCCCCAACCCCCCCCCCCTCCTCAGGTCCGTTGAAACTGGTGGTCCCGACAGAGTCGGTGTCGTCGTACCTGGGCGACACGGCCCTGCTGCGCTGCGAGGTGACCGGAGAGCCCATGCCGATGGTCCGCTGGCAGAAGAACCGAGAGGACCTCCCCCTGACCTTGACCCCTGACACCCGTGTGGTGGTGCTGCCCTCGGGGTCACTGCAGGTCAGCAAGGTTCAGCCGCCCGACTCCGCCACCTACCGCTGTCTGGCGGACAACCCTGGCAGCGCTCGCACCGGTACGGACGCAGAGCTACGCGTGTTGCCAGGTAACCCTTCAATAAATATATATTTATATGTTTTATATGTTTGTTTTTTGTTTTTTTTACGCTGCCTCTGCTATGTTTGACAGACAGCATCTCCTTTCGTAACAGTTGCCCTACCTGTAGGGTTGTTTTGATATGATGAAGTGCTGTACTGCCAATTAGCATCCTTGTTGACGGCCCGAGGTAATTTCAGTCATTATTATTCATTTCAGAAAGTACATAAAACTGCGGGGCTCTGCAGTAAACTTCACGTCGATAATTAGCACCTTGGATGTACTTTTGTATTGGTGAATTTATAGCACATGCTGGAATGTTCTTTAGGCTGAGACTGGCTGTACGCTGTACTGTGTGTTGGAATCTCTTATTAGTTCTCTGGAGATATTTTCAGCACGTTTTCTTCGCCGGCGACCTATTTTTTGCCATATCTGAAATCGAAGAACAGTTCTCAGGTCACAATGGCTCCTTTCAACGTTGTCTTATTACCGTGCATTGAATGGCCGATCCTATCACACACCATTGGGAGTTGGTGCAGGTTTAGGTTATTTTTTTTCATTCCTCCCCTGTCTCCTGTGTAACACCTGTTGCCATGGTGTTACAGGTTCATGCTGTCTCCAGAGTACCTGTCAGATTAATTCAGCGTTTTTTAAATTCGGTCCCACTTTCAAATATCATAATCCTTTGATCATCGGATAATCCCTCGCTTTTGATAAAGAGTGACATTTCAGAAGGATTGTTCTTGGTTCAGATGTGAAACCCATCAGGAAATTATTTCAAAATACAGTCGATTGAAATTAATTTGATCGAAGTAAAAGTTAGACCTTTGGTCTATTTAGATGTTTCAGAAGATTGCTTTAAATGTCAAAGATACGAATTGATAAGAAGAGGTTCTGTAAGTCCCTCGCTGTGCTGTCGTAACTTGAGTGCTCCGTAATTCGCGGTATGGTATTCAGAAGTTGGTCTCTCGCCGTGAAACACAAACACTCCGTCCATGGCTAATGTGGCTGACAGACGCCTCGTGCCTGAGGTTGATTCGCCTGATTTTCGACTCGTGTCCACGAATGAATTAACACGATGGCGTTCCCACCACTTTTCATCCACCTCTCACCCCGTCAAGATCTTGATGAGGTATTTGATCTTCATTTTCAACGCCACGTTTTTTTTCAACCCTAACCCTAACCCTAACCCTAACCCTAACCCTAACCCATACATCTACAGTGTGCGATGCTTATTACATTCTATATAAGAATAGATTAGATTAAAACGTTCCAGGGTTTCTCACAACAGGCTTGTGGATAACTGTGGATACATTTTTAACTCGTCAACAAACGTTCTTATAGTTTACTCGTTTTAAAAGCAGCGGCTCTTTTTGTTAACAATTGTTATCGTGTATGTTGACAGGCTTCATCCGCAATAGTAAATCGGAGACATCGTTTCTGTAAGTTAAAGTCAAAACACAGTAGTAAAAGGAGTATGATTGGCCGAGTAACTAAGGGGTTTTGCCCCCCCCCCCCCCCCCCCCCCCTTATTGGACCCTTTCTTCCATCCGAGCATCGCTAGCTCCGGAATATGCCGCGCTCTTAACAAGCTCGGTGGATTCCTCCCTCTCTGGATGTCTACATACCTCCAGGAAGAAGGGAGGCAGGTTGAGCAGGGTCAGTCCATTTCATTTCAATCTCAGGGGCAATTGCTCTGGAGTCGCGAACCCTTAGTCTGCCTGACTGGCTGTCAGACAAATCATCGGGTAGCAGCATGGCTCCCTCGTTCCGCCGCGGTCTCGAAGACGGACAATCAGGTGTCCATCTAAATTGCAGGTGTTGGAGTGAGAGCACTCAGTCTAGTCTCCCGCTGAGGGATTCAGCTTGACGAGTGAATCCCGCAGCGACCTGAGGTGTTATGACACTGAAAAGGGGAGGATTTGTTTAAGTCGAACGAGTTTGAAGGTTAAACGAGCGATGCGTCTTCGAGAAACTTGTTTGGCTTCCTCAGGGTTCGTCAACGTCGGCCTTCCACCACGAGGAAAAAATGTAATGTCCTGTCAGATATTTATCTAGCACAACTACAACTTTTCGTTTTGCGCAATAGCTTTCTCTCTCCACCTGAAACAGTTTGATGAAAAAGCCGAGACTGACCTTCGAGCCTGCGATACAGGTCAGCGGAAGTGACGTCATCTCCCTCTGTTTCTTTATCCGAGCAGAGCCCGGCGTGAGCCGAACACTGGCGTTCCTCCAGAGGCCCCTGAAAGCGACCGTCCTCCAGGGGAAGGATGCCGTCCTGGAGTGTTCCGCTTCGGGCTTCCCGACTCCGGCCTTCCACTGGATGAGAGGCAGCGAGATCATCCAGAGCAGGTGAGTGACCTCCAGGGTGGTTTCTGGGATGCGTCTGAACCGGATCAACGTGGCTCCCCACCAGACAGGCTTGTGAATGTGAGTGTTGACTGTAGCTGGCCGTTTTGTCATGTCACGTGATTGGCGTTCTCTTCATGCGGCGTCGCCAGGTCGAAGAAGTACGCTCTCCTGGGAGGAAGCAACCTGCTGATCAGCAGCGTGACAGATGATGACTCTGGCGCCTACAGCTGCGTGGCGCTCAACAAGAACGAGAACATCACGGCTTCCTGCGAACTGTCCGTCCTGGGTGAGTCTCTGTCGTCTCTAGATTAGATTCAACTTTAATGTCATTACACAGGTACAAGTACAGGGTAACGAGGGGGATATCTCCCCCCCCCCTCCACCCACGCCGGGGGGCTGGGGTTGTCTCTGCCCAGCTTCCCTGCACACTCGCAAATATGTGGAAAATAAAACAGTTTCAGGTTCCTGAGACTCTTGAGAAACAGCTGGAAAGGGAGACGAATATCTTAGGTTAAAGAAAAGTCAAAGACTATGTTTTCTTTTAGTTTTTTGAATCTGTTAAGGAGTTTTACTGTCTACCTCAACTGACATCGAAGAACTTCGAGATTCTTCACCACTATTATGACATTCCCGCAACACGTTCACATAGAAAAATACAATTTCAGCTGTGGCATATGTCATTGCTCATAAAATATTATTCTGAACGAATCTAGAATATGCATAAGAGATCAATTGTTAAAGACTTCTGAGGCTCATAAGACAATGTCTTTATTTCAAATACCACCATTTCACAAAGCAACCAAGCCTACCATTGCTTCCGCTGAATAATGTTTTTTTTATTTTTGAATGTTCGCCTCGCTTCAGCAGGCTTCAGTTGATCAAATCACGAGCAGCGAAGCGGGGGGGGGCCCGAGAGAGACCCTCAAATAAGGTTTTCAATAAATTAGATTAGAATGCAGACCAGCGTGTCTGCAGTGAAAGTGGTCTGGAGGGCAGGGGTCTCTTCAGCCAATTGAACGACTTCGGCGAGTCTCCTCAGAGTTGGAGAGCTCATTCGCAGCGAAGGTTCTGCTTTTGCGTCACCGAACAATCTATAAAACCTGGAATAACGTTTTGTAAGAAGATCGAAAGATAGTTCTGCCGCAGAGGGCTGTCTGAATGCACAAGCAGCCGACTCAATAGTATCTAACTCGCGGAAAAACACGGCCGCTGGCGATAGTTTGCTAGGTGGTGGTGGTGGGGTGGTGGTGGTGGTGGGGTGGTGGTGGTGCTGGGGTGGGCGCTAGTCAGAGAGAAGGGGCGCCAAAAGTCCAAACGTCGGCAGGTGAGGGTTCGTCGGTAGTGGGAGAGATTATTTTGCAACGCATTTTGAAGTTGAGTCTCACACCGAATCGCCAAAAAAACGCTCAACTTATTTTTCAATTAATCGCTCTCAATGTCATTAGTTCCACTTTGCAGGCGGGGGGGAACACAACAAAGCCTTTTATTTCAATTAATCCAATTACAGTGTAACTGGAGGATACTGAGGATTTATCAAAGCGTTTGCGTCCGACTGCTTATTTTCCAGCAACAAAACACTATTGAGTTTTTGAAGAACCCTTTGTTGTTTTGGGGGCACCATTCCACCAATTCACACCAATCAACTGATTTCGAGAATAATCTACGTGTTCTAACCCTCTAAGGGGGTGAGTATCTTCTGAACTTTAACCTCTTTCCCCTGTCAGCACTGCGTTCATGACAAGCCCTCAGCTCACGAGATTAGCCCCCAAACCCGCTAGCTATGATGTTTTACGGTCCCGGAGTGACACGGCAAATATCGATCCTGGCTTAACTCAAGTGACATCACTGTGGCAATTTGGCTATATACAGCCAGTGGCTCTCTCTTCCTCTCTCCCTTCCTCTTCCTCTCTCGCTTTCGTTCTCTCCAATGTGTATCCAATTCTCTCTCTTTCCCCCATTTATTTTGCGTGGCGTTCCAAGTCTGACATGCAACTAGTGAAATATCGCAGTGAGGTTATGTAAGTCCTTTCTTAGTGGTTTTAAGTGTGTTTATCCCTGCCAGTTAGCTTGGGCGGGTAGCCAGTATTAGGCCTTGTCCTCTACTGTGGAGGATTATGGGATGGGGTAGCAAACCAGGACACCCTATGTATAAGCGTGACACTTGTGCGACACTTGTTATTAGGTCATGCTGACGCATTGATAGAGAAGCGAAAGATAAATACTCGGTTCGTAATGGCTTTTGGAATGACGGGAGAAAGAGAGGGAGGGGGGGTGACTTGAGTGGCAGATAGACCTGCAGAACCTCTCACTCGTTGAGGATAGTCTACCTTTTCTGACAAAAGGTGGGATGGAAATCACTTAGGGCCAGGATTTGTGTGTATTTTTTTATACTGAGGCCATTAACACCCCTCTTAAGTGTTTTACTCATGTTATAATACTTTGATACATTCTCAGCATCCACATTGGTTCAGTGAAAACACTAAGTTAAGCACTTAGAACTGTTTGTAATGTACACTGTGCTGCATCTCTTATCGATTTCACAGGAGTTTATAATTGGATACAGAAGAGGGCTCGTGTTATGTTTCTCCATCAACATGACTAAGAACTGAACTAAACCATCAAGTCTATGAAGACATATATTCCTAATAATGACGCTCTTATCGCAGGGCCGCGACTTCAAAAACACGCTTAACACATTCATACTAAGAGAGTTTCCTTTAATCTGAAGCTTTACTGAAACAGCAGTTGTGGAGGCCTCGTTAAAAGGGGGGGGGGGGGGGGGGGGGAGGCACAGCCACGTCCTCTTGTCGGGCCCATTAATGCTCCGTCAGAGCTTTGCCTCTTTAATGTGCCAGCCGAGACCCTCCCTACCCCCCCCACCACCCCCCCCCCCCAACCCCATACATTTCTGCTGTGGTGGACAAAGGCTTCTCGTCGGCATTGAATCTAGCATCTCCTCTCGTCCGCCACACTCGATGTCTCTCAAACGTTCGGTTCCAGCGGACCTTTCTTAATATTCTCCTCATTTTTCTTTTCGGTTGCTTTCGCAGCCAGTCATGGTGAACTCATCTCACTTCCGTCCGAAGAACGTTTCTCGGAGTTGCATCACCTCTTTTGTCAGCGCACCTGAAGGTGCGCGCGCCGCCGTCTCTCCCTGTGACTGTGCAAATGTCGCGCTCTGATTGCTCCGTATTTCCACGCCATTCCTTGATGACAACAAAACAACCTCCCAAGACGCTCTCAAACGACCAAATTCAAACGGAATGACTGGATTCCCGAGGCCTACGGTAGGACCGAAGGGTGACGACGGAACTACGCTCTGCCAACTACCGCTCCTGCCCTATCTGTGGTGGAGAGAGGGTGAGAGCGGAAGACCAATCCAAGGCTCTTGTTTGTATCTCTGCCAAATGTTAGGAAGAGCTGCCTGTCTGCCTCCCAACTGGGCCAAACCTCACCAACATCCCATGATCAGCTGTGATTAATCAATGATGTACCCACATAACTCTTTGTTGCATGGGAAAGGGGTTTTTATTCATTCATGCAATATTAATAAACCAGGAAAGCCTGTATGCTAGAGGTCAGTAAGGATCCCGCTTTGTTTAATCTTATTGCTTCAGCACAGCGTGACACATTGAAAGGCAGATTTGCAGGTTTTATGTTTGGAGCCCACGAACATATGCTGTGTTTAACAACATAGGATTGGGGGTGATGGGGGGGGGGGGGGGGGATAATCAGCAGAGCATTACCCATTACCTTTTCACATCAAGGTAATCCGCATTCATGAATTTAACAAGGGCCGTAGATATAAAACAAAAATGCTATTCACAGAGAGCCAAATATAGCTGTGTCTGTCCAGTATGGGGGGATTATACATGTTTGTTGTTGGTATTAATAACGACGTCAGTGCTTTCCAGAAGCCGTATTCCTCTGACAGAGACAACGCTACTGCCTTTGTGCTTTTGGGGGTCATCGCTCACTGTAGGTGTCCTGGGATAGTGGAGCTGTGTAATAACTGTGTAAAGACCGACTCAGCCTCAGTATGGATTTGGCCTGCATGCTACAGTCAGTGGGTATTGAGTATTGGTGCTGTCTCTGTATGACACACTCACACTCATACCCATAAACAAAGAAGACTAGGGGGGGGGGGGGGGGTTTAGCCGAGAAATTCATCTCGTTAGGCAAAAACCACCGATTGTCACAGACGATTTAACTCCAACTAACCGCTGATGAAGCGGCAGGGGGTCAATGATGATTAATTACAAGCTTCGCAAATTATTTGCAGCGCGCTAGCAAACATTTAAGAGCCAGCCAGCTCCCCTGCTGGGCAGCCGGTTTAAGCTGCGTCACCGCCGAAGCAATTGGACCCGAAGCTAGCATAAAAGAGACAGCTCTCATAATATTTGAGCTTCCTCGAAACGTCAACATCAATATTAACCGTTCGTAACGTTCGCCTAAGGATTCGGTGAGTCAGCCAGACCGTGTATGAGTCGGCCTTCACTGTAAGCATGAACAGCATTCCTTGGAGAGGTTCATCCTAGGTGTGAACACATATAATAGTTCTGGAGAGCGAGGGACATGTTGTGACTTGATCCATCTCTGGGCTTTCACTGGCTCCTGATCCATCTCCGGGCTTTCACTGGCTCCTGATCCATCTCCGGGCTTTCACTGGCTCCTGGTCACTTTCATTTCTCGGCTCGGACACACAGGATCATGTAAACCCTCAACCCACCGATGACCCTGCTTACAAATACACCCAAGTCTAAAAAATCATTTGTTCCTCTAAAGCGGAGTAATCCAGGATTTGAACGTAATCCGACAAAAGACAACATCTTTGCTGACTTTTGGAGAGAAACCAGGAAAGGGTTTTGACCCTATAAATGAATGGCAGATGATTCTTTTTGAAACCATTATCGAACCAAAAATCTATTTTGCTATCTGGGTGTACTGTCTGGGTGCTGGTGCGTATGGCACTGAAATGGCTAACGGGGGCAGTGGGGTCAACTATAGAAAAGATTCCTTAAATCACGAATACGTACCACATAATAATGCATCTTTACATGTCACGTCAAGTCATGGGTAAATAATGTGTAAAAATGGCAAAACAAAATCAGAAAACTGCCCAGTTTGTTTCTGACGCCTGGTTATTTCAACAACTTTTAGTTTTTACAAACCATCTACATCTGTAAATAACAGTATGAAATGACATTCAGCTCAGTTTAACGATCAATCCACAAAATACGTTTCCACCAGGGTATCCATACGTCAACCCGACACAAAGCTGTGGTGATCTGCTGGTTCTTTGCTGGGTCAGGTCACTCTCTGGAGGACAGCAGGCCTTAGTGCTGGGATCACTGAGCTTTCATGCTCAGTTAGATGTGTCCAACATGATTACAGCCTTGTCCAATCCATTTCTGCATCTATGCTACTTTATAGACCGCGTTCGGGCAGTGATAACCAGGCACCCCCCCAGGGGGAAATCATTTAGCGGGGGACTGGGCAAAAATGACGAGCGTGAAGGGTGAGTTAGGCTGACCGTACAGGAGTGGACTAGGGAGAGAGATGAAAGCTTTCTAACCGCCATGACCAGATGAAATTGAGTGAGGGGTGGAGCGAGTGGTGAAATTGGATTGCCGGATACGACTGGCAAGATCGCCTCCCTGATTACGGTACCGTGTGTCGAATGAGGAAGGACAGGTGTCATGGCATCTGACGAGGACATTTGCGGTCATTTGTCACGAACCAGGAGCGTTTGGAAGGCGGCGCGTACTGTATAGTAAAAAAACCAAAACAAAACATCTGCATAATTCATGAACATGAGATGTAAAACAAAGAGCATCTCTAATGACTCTCCACCACCAGAGCATTTAAACGTCTTTCAAATGATATCGGACCAACATATTTTTTTTCTTTTGAATGGGCAATCCTAATTCCCTCGGAATGACTGATAAAGCATCCCTGAATACATGCCTCTCTCCTAACCCCATTAATAATGGATGATTATGGGCGGAAGGCAAATTGAACCCCCCCCACACCCACCCCCCACACCCCGCTGTCATTTCCTTAACTTCATCCCTTCCATAGAGCATGGTGCGGTGCAGTGTTTTACCTGGCTGACATCGTGCTGTACGGGGCAGCAACCCCACTTAGCAGGAGCCCCCGTCTCCAAACAAACACCAAGGGTCCCCCGACGGGGGGGGGCAGCGTGAAGGCGGCCATCTGAAATGTCACCGCCAGCGCAGCAGCCTGTCGCTGCCGTCCCCCAGGACCTCCCCCTTCCCAACCCCCCTCCCCCTCACCGGGAGAAGTCATTACAGAGGCACCGTGCTTGGAAAGCCACAGCCAGATGTTTATTCAAATGAGCCAATGTGGAGATTTACATTTCAATGGAGGGGGGGGGGGGGGGGGGGGGGGGGGGGGGGGGGGGGGGGGGGGGGGGCAGTCATTACGGCCACACATTAAACCGCCACATATACAATGTGTTTTTTTTTGTCATGTAAATATAATTTACAAAAAAAGGGTTCAGCATTATTTCTCGCCCCCTAGTATTTTTAAGTATTTGTAAATAGAAAGACAGTATATACTGTATATTTGTAGTGAGTGTTCACGGCATGTTCGTTTTATATTCACAGACAAGACGTTCCCTAATATTATTTTTTGTTTGTCTTTTAAGAAAATATTTGTACTGGAAGACACTTTTTCCATCCAGTAAACAGTCATTCAGGATGTAACAGTGTAATTAGTTAACACTTTGTTGCCAGCCGTTATCGTTGTTTAGAAGATAGCCCCCGTGCAAATGTTGCCAGTGCGTTTTAAAGGAAATCATTAGCGCTTAATTAGTGCAATACTCCTCTTATAAAGTAACACCACCATGGCTAATGGCATATCGATGCCTAGCATGTTGCAACCTGGCCCCCAGTCAAACAGGTTGGCAAAGCAGATGATCTAGAGGTTGCACCTTAAGGGGTCTCAAGACGTTTGACTGGACGATCATAGTTCAGAGGGAACGCTCTTTTCAAACTGCTAACATTTTACGGATACGAAAACTATCTTCATTCATCGATAATGACGACTGACTTGTCTAAAGGAACCTTGCATCAGTTTAGCCTGAGGCACATTCTACTCCCCTGCCTCTCGACGGGTTTCAAGGCTGTGGTCTGGCTGGGAAAATATTACAACGTGTTCAAGTCGATCGAGACCCTCTCCCTGACTGGAGATCTGGATCCTTTGACCTCAGACCGTTTCAATCCCCTCCCGTGTATTCACGCCGAAGATACATTTACAGGTATTCCTTTAGCTTTTATCGAAGCGTCTCCAACAGAGAGCTTTACAAAAGAGACCGATCACCGATCATAACAACGAGATTGTTTACCCAAACATGGCGGGGTAGCCAGAACATGAACACTAAGCATATTCTGCTGACAGGTGATTGAACCCTTTCTTTAAGGTTATCACATTTAATTCTGTGGATGGTTATTCAATCTGAATTTTCTGACAAGCTTATACTGCGCTGGGCCTACAGCAGATTCATTTATCATCTGTCACAATATTTATTTTTCGGTTTGGATTGACTCCAGGGGGTCTTACATTTTAGCAACAGTTTATTTCCTGACAGGACTTATTTTACTGGCCGTTGACATCAGCTTCCTCTCTGAAGAGTCCTTCAGTCCTCTCTCCCCTTCGCTCTGCGCTCGTTCTCGTGTTATATCAC
>CM059339.1:291640-326319 GCA_030340685.1 Protosalanx chinensis | reverse complement strand
ATAGCACCGCTGTAAAAGCTCGCCCCTCGACCAGAACCTAAATGGCGTGCGAACGGGCGGCGGGGGGGGGGGGGGGCTGATGACCCTGCGTGGCTGACACACTCAGACCGTGAAAACCTCGCCGACGGGGTCCGACGCACGCAGCGTGTCGACAGGGCTAGCTTTCGCGGCGGTCTGCAACCTGTTTTGGATGGAGGGGGCTAACCTAGATATGAGATCGCGGCCGTGCTGTGATGTGGGGCTAGCGCAGTGGGTCTTAATCCTGGTCCTCAGGGATCCACTGTCCTGCATGTTTTAGATGTTTCCCTGCTCCAACACACCCGAGCGTGACCGATGCTCTTTTGTAAAGCTCTCTCTTGTAAGTCGCTTTGGATAAGAGCGTCTGCTAAATGAATAAATGTAAAGGTAAAACACTTTCGCAAGTAACACTTTACACAACCGAGTAAACCCAAGCGTAAGCATCAACAGCAGCCTATCGTGTTTTATAGGAGACTAATGGTTGATACAGATCCATCAAATGAAAGATTTGATGTCTTGCATAAAGTGGTTCTATTAAAAACCCAGCAGGCTTTTGCAGCGTCAACCAAATCTGGTCTTCGTTCACGCATTACTTCTACCGAGCCGGGGGGGGGGGGGGGGGGGGGGGGGGCAGTCCTTTCACCTGCCAAACCACCACACAAAGAGAACATTGAAGCATCACTGATTCTCTCTGTGGCTTAGGGGGGTGGGATACTGTACACAGCACGCTGAACAGCGCTGGGTGTCAGTGTCACGGTGATCTGATTTAACAGTTACTCGTGTTTTTCAGGGTCTCCGAGCAGCTGCGGCGTAATCCAATGAGAACGCGTTTAGTTAAGTTCAGTTAGTGTCACTCTCTGCCTCCCGCATTCCAATCATCCCAACCTGAAGATCTCAGCGCGGCCCCCCTTCCATCCTCCAACAATACGATTTTCCAATAAAGACGTTGTCCCCGCGAAGAGAAGCAGCTCATGCCTCGCTTCCTCTTAGCCTCTGGGCATACTTGGGAAAACAACATTTCTGCTATTCAACCGTCTAATAGAATCGTTTTTATGGCCTCGCCTTCAACCTCCGGGGTTGCCTCTGCTCAACACGGGCGCTAGTTTGTGGCTCGGCCCCAAAGAAAGGCTCGTAGCGGTACAAGAATGAGGGGGGGGGGGGGATTGCTTTAAATGGATTCCCGTGGAACTACCCAGAGTCAGGGTGCGTGACAGGTAAACAACACATGGGGGGGGGGGGGGGGGGGAGGGGGTTTCCTACGCTAATATCGTCACTCCTTGACTCGCGGAGGTCTACAGGCAGTCGGGCAAGGTCGCGACGACCTAGGAAAGACCGTACCAGAAAGGAAGCCCGTTCCTCGGACGCCCATTAGCATTTTTTACCTTTTAAATCCTGATTTGCCAACCCCTCAACAAAGGTGACCTCAGCGAGTACGAGCGACAAGCAATCCAACCAGACTGATTGCCAGAATAATACTTTACATTATCGTCTGCACGCGGTCAGTAACGGTACAAGGCACCGCATAATGAAACGCCATTGTGAGGTTTTTCACATGGCGAGGGTTTTGCGTTTCCAAACAGCACGTATTCAACGCCCCCACCCTCCCCCCCGTCCCCACAATGCCGCTTATACGCGCAATTATCCGTCTCAATCCGCCCCCCACCACCCGCCCCCCCCACCCTGGATATATTAGGGTATTGACATACTGAAAGCCTAGATAATCATGTGTAATATTCTTGGGTTCAGACGCCTCTGCCAAGACAAGGTGGGTGGGAGGGGCATCTGGAGGAAAGACGAGGGGGGGGGGGGGGGTGTCCATATTATGCGAGCGCTAACGGAAGAATCCATCAAAAGGGTGCGTGCTCGTGGAATGCTCTTCCCCAGACGCATCGCAATTGGGCTCTGCTGTCGTCCCCCCCCGCCTCCCCCCCCCCCCTCCCCCCCCTCCCCCCCTCGCTGGGTCATGTGTCCCGGGCCACTGCCACCGGAGTGGGTCTGGGGGGGGGGTAGGAGTGTGTAGGCCTGCCATCTACCGCTGCACATCATCTCCTGTCACTGAAGAGGGAGGGGGGTGGGGGGGGGGTCTAAACCAGCAGATTAACCGACCTATCAGACCGCAGCTCAGCCACAGGAAGTGACTTCCATTTCAGAGAGAACTAAACGATGAAGAGCCTGAGTCATGGGCAGGTTTCTCTTAGCTGAAATACTTACTGTACTCGAGCTATAAGCCATTCACTTTGAAATGTGTAACATTAACATCATTACTGTAAATCCAAACCCTACATCGTATTATAGATGGGTATTTCATGTATGGTTGTTCCCCTCGCTTATGACACAGAAGGATTGCCATTAGGCCGACATTGTTCGATTCCTCTCATTATTTATATGAATCCCATATAGATACAGCAGTTGGAGATTTAATTAAGCCTGTATCGTTGGAGTTGTTAGACTGTGACAAGATACTACAATTATCTTAAAAACTTTAGCGCACTAAATTAACGCCCCCAACAAAATTGTGCAGAAAGCAGGTATAACCACCCATTGGTTCATTTTCTGTACGGGCATCGCTCTGGTCCAATCACGTCTTACTAGGTCCCCCCCGCCCCTTTCTTCCAAATCCAATGTTGGTCCTAATCTTGCAAACTAGTCGAAATTCGGATACAAACCATATCTAGTCATTTTTTCTCCTCCTCTTTAGAAGATGGAACTGTTCCAGTCTAATATCGTTTGCAGTTGAAGGATGAAACTATCTGCTACAGGAAACTAGATATCTATATTAGTGTTGTTCTCCAGATCAGGATAATATTGATGTATCCTATTTAGATATGCCTGTACAGCAAGGCAAACGGATACAAATCAGATTGATAGCAAATAGTTTTTTTGGCTCATGTATTTGTATTGTTCTTATGCTATTTGAATGTAGACATGCCTTCCTGCGGGTTGGTGTGACATGCACTAAATGTACTCTAATAAAAGCTATTTCACAGTTGATCTGCCAGCACCTTCATCATCAAACACAAGTCTCTCTCTCCCTCTCTCTAGTTCCATAACAGATCTAATGGCAAATTGGCTTCTCGTCAAATTCAAGCCAAGGCATCAGTAGGAGAAATTGCCTCGTGTGTTTCCACAATGCCTCCTGCGGGGCAGAAAACACTATAATCGTCTCTCCCCCTTGATCGTCGCGAGAGCCATCGCGGTAATTGCATTCGTAACATTTGTGTTGGGGGGGTGCAGGATTTTCAAGTGCGTTGAAAGCCGTCTTGTTGGCGTCTAGACACCCGAGATAAAATAGATCGATTCTGATTCTGATGATTGTTGCAAGATCAGAAATTCTGAAACACGGAAATTCAGTCGGTAGAGCTTCGCCTTCAACCTCCTAAAACTTTTAGAAACCAAATAAGTCGAACCCAGCGAAAGTTAAAACATTTCTTCAGACATCTTGTCCCTGCATACAACACCTGAACCTTTAATGAAACCTCCTCTAATCTTTCCCTTTGTTCAACGGGAACTCTCCTCCTCTCCATCAGCAGGGCCGGCTGCAAGTATTTGGGACTACAGGAGCGGAAAACATCTGTCAGAAAGTTGGCATCCGCTCCTCCTGAAGTCACACCTCTCCGGTTGAACTCTGACAAAGAGCTCCGACAACGAGCGCCTTTCTTAGCCAGGTAACGATCCGACCCAAATGATGGAATCAATGAGGTGGGCGAGGGGGAAGCGGATTCCAGGCGTGAGCTGGTGACAACATGATTGAAATGGAACTGGCTAAAAGAGAGGGTTGGGGGGTGGGGAGGGGGGTGGGAGGGGATATCTCAATGCCGTTTAGAGGAGCAGACAGGAACCAAACAGGCCAAAGCACTGGAAGGAATACATTAGTGGCCACTGAGCTTCTTGGCAAAAAGCAGAGAAAGAAAAAGACCCGGTAGGTCAAACCTTCGCGGAAGGAGAACCCAAAAGAATTGCTCCGTAGGGTCAGGATTTGCGAGGGTCAGCCAAAATGGAAGCGATGCCTCTGAAGACCATTTTTCATGGCTTGAACCAAGGGCCTTGTTATGAATTGATGATGTAATTAGGCTAGTTCACTGCTTAATCAGCTACCTGCTGACAGCAGCTAGATTTTGGACCATTCTGGGGGGGAAAAAATTAGGAGTAGAGAAAATACATTATGGTCTCATGATTCAAATTGTATTAGAAATAATAAAAACATGAAATGCCATCCATCTCCCTTACAACAAATTAAGAACACAGCACAGAGTATCACAGACCAGTGGTTCTTAATCCTGGTCCTCAGGGCTCCACTGTCCTGCATGTTTAAGATGTTTTCCTGCTCAAACACACCTGATTCAAATGATTAGGTCGTTTTTGAAGCTCAGCAGAAGCCTGATAATGACTGTGTATGTGAATCAGGTGTGTTGGAAGGGAGAACCTTCTAAAACATGCAGGACAGTGGGCCCTGAGGACCAGGGTTGGGGACCACTGATCTAAAACATGCAGGACAGTGGGCCCTGAGGACCAGG
This sequence comes from Protosalanx chinensis, assembly GCA_030340685.1. NCBI lineage: Eukaryota > Metazoa > Chordata > Actinopteri > Osmeriformes > Salangidae > Protosalanx > Protosalanx chinensis. The sequence continues at coordinate 321,787 of CM059339.1, read as the reverse complement.
GTTGGGGACCACTGATCTAAAACATGCAGGACAGTGGGGGTCCTGAGGACCAGGGTTGGGGACCACTGATCTAAAACATGCAGGACAGTGGGCCCTGAGGACCAGGGTTGGGGAGCCCTGGTACTCACGGTTGCCTTGCATATGAACAAGGTTCAGTTGAATGACGGAACCACTGAAAAAATACCTTGAACCTTCAGTCTGCTAAAGTCATTCAAAAAAAATATATTGTGTTCATATTGCTTCTGAAGGATCTTGTTTTCACAACTATTACAAATCAATGGCGTCGGGTTTTATATTTTTTGGGGTAGAAACTAGAGAACTGAAAGACGTGGATGCTCATCTCGCCTCGCCTGCCTGTCCCAACCGAAGATCGATTATCTGTAATGCAAAGCGTTGCTGCAGCTGCGAGGGAGGGGCGGGGGGGGGGGGGGGGGGGGGGCACCGTTGTCACACGTTTGCCTGATTAATTCCACGGCTGCAGCTACTGTTATTGCCACCAGCCCCCCCGCCCCCCCGCCCCCAGATTGTCCCTCTAGGTGACTCCCCAGACGGATGACTTTGTCACTGGGATTGCCTTGAAGGAATGCACTCAGACCTCAAGCACATTATGGTGCATCAGGCAGTGGAGGGGCAGACAGTTGAGGGGTTTCAACTGCCATCGTCGTCGCCGCAGTTCAATAATTCAATGTAATAGAAAGAGAGAGTGAGACAAAGAGGAAAAGTGTGTGTGCGTGTCTGTCTGTGTGTGTGTGTGTGTGTGAGAGAGAGAGAAAGAGCGAGAGAGAGGGGAGAGAGAGGGAGAGAGAGAGAGAGAGAGAGAGAGAGAGAAAGGAAGAAGAGGAGAGAGACATAAAAAAAAGAGAGAGATGGTGGGGGGAGAGACAGAAATGGGCAGGCAGATAGACGGGAGAGACAGCGAGAGAGAGAGAGAGAGAGAAGATGAAGGGAGAGAGCGAAATTGAGCTAAATAAGGAGGCGGGGGACCTGACCTCCATGTTAATGACTCTCAGAGCCCATCCATTATGAAGCGTTGTCACATTCTGCGGATCCCAACCTCCACTGATGACGGTGCCCTTTTCAGCAGCAGCCTGGACAGCCCTCAAACCTTCTCGCTGAACTAAAACAAACCCAGTCGTACTGACAGCGACAGCCCTCGCAGCGCTACGATCACAACCACTTTACGAGTCCACCCAATTTTCAACGAACGCCCTCCTTCAATTACTACCTGCACGATTACGGCGTCACCCCTCGATCGATTATCGGATGCCTCGTTTGCGTACAGGCCTCGGGTTGTCGTCCCTCATCCCCCCCCGCCCCCCATCCCCCCTAGTTCTTGGCTAGACTGTCTCTGCACCCACACCCCCCCCCCATCCTGGCCCTCCGAGGTGACAGATAAGCGACCATCATCAGCCCGTGGCCTTGGCGGCAAGGAAAAGACAGAGCAATTCATGAGCGCACCCCCCCCCGCCCCCCCCCTCCCAAGACATTACCCTCCATCACTGAATGGTCTCCTCCCCCCCCCTCCCTCTCCCCAAAGGCTCCTTTTGAACCGACGTTCTGAAATACGCTCTGGCAGATTGCTTTAGACAACACGCGCAAGAAACGCAACAACCTGCCCCTGTCAGTGAAGCATGCTGGAAGAGGTATTATAATCAAATTCATAATTTCTCCTGAATTTAGGGTAAAAACAGAAAGAAATTATCAAATAAAAAATGATCAGGGTTGTGTCAATGTTTTTCTATGGCTTGTTGCCTGGGGTTATTTTCTGAGACAAGGGAGGTGTTTTACATCCAATCCGTTTAGCGCGAGACTTAATTATTCCTTTGACATATTACCATGCGTGCGATGACGGTAATATTATTTCACCGGAGACGGCTCGACAACTGTTTGTGCAACACACGCACTCCCACTCCCACGCTCGTATAAGAGAGTGTGTCGCCTTTTGAACAACCAATTATGTCATCGCGAGACGCGTTGTCGTCACCTGTCAGAAACAGTCATGGAAACAGGCGGTCAGTGTGTAAGTAACTTAAATGTCACGCTGTGTTTCGGCTTTGTCGGTAAACATTGTCAGAGTGATGAGATTGACGGGGCCAAGTTGTTGTTTTTTGGGGACTGACGCTTCTGATACTTTCTTAACATTTGGATGAGTAGGTTTGTGCAGTTATTTAGCCAGAGAAACTATCCAAGAACACAATTATGGCCTTTAAAAATTGCTAATCTGGTCCCATGTCAAGATAAGATGAAGCTTCCAGAATTTAGCCTGTAGCTAATGATGACTCACAAAGGCAACAGGCAGGCAGCAAATACAGGCAGTAAACAGGCAGGCAGCAAAGAGGCAGGCAGCAAAGAGGCAGGCAGCAAAGAGGCAGGCAGCAAAGAGGCAGGCGGCAACAGGCAGGCAGCAACAGGCAGGCAGCAAAGAGACAGACAGCAAAGAGACAGACAGCAAAGAGGCAGGCAGCAACAGGCAGGCAGCAAAGAGGCAGGCAGCAAAGAGACAGACAGCAAAGAGACAGACAGCAAAGAGGCAGGCAGCAACAGGCAGGCAGTAAACAGGCAGGCAGCAAAGAGGCAGGCAGCAACAGGCAGACAGCAAAGAGGCAGGCAGCAAAGAGGCAGGCAGCAAAGAGGCAGGCGGCAACAGGCAGGCAGCAAAGAGACAGACAGCAAAGAGGCAGGCGGCAAAGAGGCAGGCAGCAACAGGCAGGCAGCAAAGAGACAGACAGCAAAGAGGCAGGCGGCAGAACGCAGTCCACCCAGACTTGATAACGTCAGTACACAAATGCTCATTCTGAACAGGAACTTTGTCACAAAGCCATTTGAGACGTGCGACAGCTTTCATCCGAAGCGACGGCTCGTGCAGAAATGACCGGAGCCTGTCACCAGCCGCTCAGCGACAGTGATAAGTGACGAGTGTTGACAAGTGGCAGAAGAATTCCTGTCACTAAGAACAACCTTTTCAATGCAGGATTCGAACACAATGACTTTACATTAAGGTTAAGCTACATTAACTACATGTCACCTCTCAAACTATTATAGATACAGCAATACAACTGAACGGTATTAAATGTTTAAAGAGTCCATTAGTTATTATAAAACTGTAACAAGCCATAAAACAGGAGTGTCCCGTTACTACTGAGCAAAACACATCCAGCTAGTTATTGTTTAAAGTATGTATTTGCATGATACAAATACCCTTTATTTCGATTCATTACTTAGGAACTGACTTAATGTTTAATTACTATTACACGTCAAACTGGGAAGTACATGTTAACCAACACATTTATGCCAATTTGAAAGTCACTGAGCTATTTGTAGACATTGTAGCGCATTTCAAGTTCCCAGATTTGGAATTTCTTGAAACAGATTTGGGCGCTGGGTGTTTTTTTTCTTCCCTGTGGCAATTACTGCAGTCACAACCCTGTTTAAACATCATGTTGCTTCTATAATGGCATTTAAACCGGACACCGCGGCGCAGAACCGCGTGGCCTTTCACGAGGAGAAGCCGAGGCCAATCTCGGTACACGGGCCGCATTTCAACGTCGGCGTGTGTTATTCCGATTCCCTCCGGAGAGTCCCATGCAGAGATACGAGTGGAACAGTGGAACCTGTCTTATTAACCCCGTCTCTCATCATGTCGCTAGCTGCCGCTGCGCCGGGCGCACGGCTGAAATAGCGGCGGCAACCTGCTGCTACAACATCTGATTGCGGAGCGGCGACGGGGGTAGGGTTTCGGTTTCGTGGCGTACGGGCCTCGCGGCGGGAGGCGGGGCATCTGTGCGGGGAGGAAGTAGGAGTTCCCACGGCTCCTCCGAGCAGCTGTCATGTTAAGTTTGGATCGTTGCTGTAGGTCAACAGTGCAATTTGTTAAAGCATTTCTTGAATAGGGACGGAGGCATCTGGGTCACATGATCGCCGAGCTGCGCCCCTGTCCAGGTCAATTAACTCCAACTCCGTAGCGTGCGCAATGCTTGCGACTAAATAAAACATACTCTGGAATTTGAAAGTATAATGGAATACATAACGTATTGGAACGAGCGCAAGACAAAACGTATGAATAACCTATTTGAAAGGATGAACAGAGGCCAGTTCGTTCGTATCTGCCTCCGCTGTTTCAGACGCCATCCAATCCAGAGAATCGCCCGACGGAGCGCGAGCGAAGCGCGTCAGAGCGAGGGCGTACGCCAACCGGGGCTCTGTGACACAACCGGGGCTCCCCCCGGGGGAAGGAGGATGTCCCACGGCGATTGGGCCCGATTTCCTCGGATGCCTGGCTGCGACTGTGCAGTATGATGCTGGGACAGCGCCGTACCCAGCCCCTCCTCTCCTCCCCCCTACACACCCTGTCCCCCCCCCCCGGGGCCTGGCTCTTTAATTGGGAATCAAAAGCCAGATAGGCAGGGGCTGTTGGCACTGGAGCCTTAGAGAACCAGGGCTGTAATTAGAACCTTCTCACCCCAGACGGCGGGCTCCCAGGTGGGCCAGCGCTTGGTTAACAAGCTGCCTCCGTTCTAACAAGGGGATCCATGGTCGACTCTGTTTGGTGCTAGCTAGGTACAGGAGAAGATGGGAGTATAAAAGGAAGGGATCCAACAGGACATTCAATGGCGTGTTATTCACTATGATCTCTATATTCTAAGGTTATTCAATCGGTAATTCACTTTGTCGTTCCTTCATTTTACAATAAGTTCAATGCAAATAACAAATTGGGTAACATTCCTAACTAACACACAATAACAAACATATTTAATTAACCTGAGTGATGGAAGTAGGTGACCTTCTAAATTAAAGTTATTTGCCTAATCACTTTATTATCCCAGATTCTGTTATTAGCTTGCGACATGTTGTTACGATTTTACGCGTAATCAAGTGGTATGAGTTATTACGCAAGTACATTTTCTTGTTTGATTAATATTTCACTGTTCAACAGAATCCTGTACAACATTTTCAACCCCAGCCTTGTAATGCCGTACAACTAGTCGTAATTTGTCCTTAAAAATCAATAGGGATTTTTTTCTTCGCTTTCTGGGAATCACAACAATGATTGTTTGCAGTCAAACCATTTGGGCAGCAATTCAATCACACCGTTTTACAATAACCTTTGTATAATATAGCCTACAGAAAGGAATCATTAATTGAGGTGTTGGTTTTGTGCTATAACATGTGGGCTTGTGGGCTGATAATGGATCCTGTTTATTTTCTGTCAATGCAAGATGTTGATGATAACAGAATGTGACATTTGGTCATACTTTATTCATCAACATTCTAAATGGTTGTGTACTCACCTACACAATAACAAAATGGACTTCTGCAGTTTTTCTTAAGCTGCCAATCTACATACCGCTTTAATCCATCTTCACTGAGAGGTTAATTAAGTCTTATGAGACAGCCTCGTTCCTTGTGTGAGGAATACCACAACGTTTCACCCCCAAAACCTATTTTAGAACAATTAGTGTTGGTTTTTGACAATGGGTTTGTCAGGGCATTTAAAATACAAATCACATCATGGGGGTGATTATTATTAAATGATGTGAGTTTTAGAAGATCTTGTCAGCAAGGCATGCATCAACATTTTCTGAAGAAGACTTAAAAGAACAAAATGAAGAAAAGTTGTTTGCAATTCTCAAACCCACTCTTGTTCTCTTGTTCCACTCTGGACCCATGTTATTTGTACTTCCATGTTACCTGTATCATTTGTACTACTACATCATTTGTATTATTTGCATTATTTGTTTATATGTATCATATCTGTAGTGTTTTTTACATTGTATTCATTTGTATTTGTATTTTATTAGTATGCCACATATATGTTCTATGTTTGCTCATTCCTGCCAAAGTGAATTCTATGTTTGTTAACCCTTGCATAGCGAATAAACCCCCATTCTGATTCTGATTCTATTCTGATAATCAGCCTACCGAACAAAACCAGCTCTAAGGTCGACAAAAACTGCTTTGAGTCAGCAAGACACCAACCAAAAGAACCATCCTCGCAAAACAAGACTTCAATCAGTGGCCCTCCTCTTCCTCTCCTCAACAAACTCAAAAACAAAGAAAGTCTTGGAGACAAGGGGGCGTTGAAAAAGGGGTAAAAATAGAGAGGTTTCTCAGGAAAGTAGACTGACCTCAATCTGCCCTACCCTCCTGCCTGAATGATTGGAATCTTACCCAGAAATACACTGCTATGGCTCTGTCAAGAACGAAAACCAGAAAACCATTTCCTGTGTCTCTGAGCCAATCGTCGGCGCTGATTTATGTTCTTGCGAGCTCATTTCTCCTCAGGTGGGGGGGGAAAGAGTTTACCTCCCCCCCCCCGCCCCTAAAACAGGAAATGTGGCGGCGTTATTGTCGCATACAATGTGAAACATTTGCTGGAAGTAAGGGCCAGTGGATTTATTTTTGCAGGCGGAAGGTTCTGGAGAAAGAGGGAGCCTGGAGTGTCGTTCCATCTTTATTCCTTTTGCCAAGACACTTGACAACAAGTTTTACAAGGCCAGCATCCCACAAACAAGAAATAAAGACCAACCACATTAAGACAGTGAGGGACGGGAAATTCCTTCGAAGTTGCATCAAAAAGCAGCTTCAAAAACCTGAAGCTGGAGAACGCAAGGCCAGCCGAGGTGTTTTTCCTAAAGAAATCTTCCTCCCGTTAATTGAGCTGTCCTTGTTGGTCGGTGTTGACAGCATGATTTACGTCCCGACTGTGTGACAGGATGATTTGAGCTGTTTACATGGAGAGGACAGAACACGGAAAGATGTAGTCATAAAACATCTCACTTTCGACACCGTAAATACTATTCAGAGTAAAAAATATATTAAAAAATTTAGCACAAACATCCAATAAATGCATCTTCGTTATCGTTAACGAACCGGAAAGATTTAATAAATACTCATTTTCCCCCTGCACAGAATTACAGCTCTTATGAGTCATGCAGGCTCGTAATCAGACATGACGCAGCGAAATAGCTGCATATAATGATGATTTCCAGTATAATTTCATGCCCAAACTATTTACCAGTGTTTTAAACGTAAAATTATAGCGAGGGGGATTGCAGCGCATGGAATGACCTTTTCCCAGGAAGGTCACACTCTGCTCTACAATCTTACCCAGACGCCCATTGATGGAAATTTTTCAGTGAAATGAACATCTTCATTTTGTACCCAAGTGGGCAATTTTGACCCTCTCTGGTTAAGTTCTCTTACAGCACATTTGTTGCATTTACCAAGGTTTTCTACAATGATAATAAATGTAACCATTCACACAAAAAAAAAACGGAAAGCCACGCCCACATGCAGTTTGTTTTAATCATTGCCATACATTGCGTGCGAGCTTCATAATCTGCGATCATAAAACTGTCTTGTCCTTCCTGCAAGTTGAACATTTTATGCAAAACAGGTCCATTATAAGATGCAAATGGGCTCCTCTGGACATTTCGCATGCAAGCATCTGCCAAGAAGCCCGGTTTTTAATTTCTCGTGAACTGATAACAACTTGGCATCAGAGAGCCATTAGCGAATGCAAATGCAGCCTCCTGATTGGAGGCTGGCATCCGTCCCCCCATCCATAATAAACGGATCAGACGGCCTTTGCGGGCACCTCTCCCGCACCAGACATACGGAGGGGTCCGGTCACTGCCGCATAGCTTGATACCGTCTTTGGCCCGGACCTTCTGGGGGAAGGCGAGGCGATTAGCGAATTCTTTGAAAGCCTCGTCGATCCTGTCACACGGTTCCACCGAGCGAGCCAAGTTCTCAAGGCTGTCAAAGATGTTTAAACCGAGGCAGGTTTTATTTATTTATTTTACTTGGACCTGGATACAGGGAAAAAAATTTGACAATGCGGAGTAATCAGGTGCGAAGGGAATTCATACGAGTTGCGCAACCTCCTACTGCGCCAAACGTTCTAGAAATGATACAGAATAATTCGGGGGCACAATATACGGTAATCAACTATCGGATGATATTAGCGTGATATTATCCCGTGCCTGGATGACTGTGGAGAGTGCTGCCGTAAGTGAAACCCAGTGATAATCAAAGAGCATTGAGAGGAGATGGAGACGGCAGGATGTGAAAGTCAGGGTGAGAGGTTGCCTCGGTGAATTATTCATGAGGAGACATTTTCCGACACGGTTTAGTAGGCTGCCTCTGTCCATCGCCATGGGGATATTTGAATGGGGGGGGGGGTTAAATGCCAGTGCGCTCAGGCAACATGGTCCCAGGGTGGATCTCAGAAAGATCCGGAAACAGAGCAAGAAGGTAAACAAGCAGAGGTACAGCCTCTACACTGCCTAGACACCCCCTGAACAACATGGGTAGTCAGGGGAAGCCAAGCACTTTAGTAGCTGTTCTAACATGATTTACGGAAACTGGCCTTGTACAACAACACAGACAACAAACCTAGCAATAAAAACAACAAGCATGTCACGTGTTTAAGAGCCAGACAGATAGACTAGTGGAGCAGGAACCGTCAGCAGGGTCTTCATCTCAGTCACTACCCAGAAACAGGGCTGGCATATGGGACTAACTGTCTGCCTTTAGGGTATCATGCTTCAGAACACCCCCCACTTTAGTTCACAACATCTAATTCATAGAGTTAGGAATGTCAGTCCTACCTTGTCATTCTGGTGTGTTGGTGCTCATGTCTGGAGCTTAGTAACGTCCCTGGGTCTGGGTCTTCACTGGTGCTTACTTTGGAATATTTATCAGTCTAGCTTTTTTTAATGATTTGTTTTTCGCCAATGGAGTTCTCCTTGGTCGTCTCCCAGGTAATCCACTTTGGCTCATGTTCACACCGATGTTCCTTGAAGCATGAAGTTAGAAGTCTTTCTGGGCTCTTTTGTTACCATTCAGATCATCCGTCTCTTTGATTTGTCGTCCATTTTCCTCTTGCAGCCACGTCCAGGGAGCTTAAATGTCTGAACATGTGCAACTGTAGTCACAGGAACATCTAGCTGCTTTGAGATGGTTTTACAGCCTTTATGTTTCAGGCTTCTCTATACATTATCTTTCTTATATCCTGAGAGAACTCTGTTCTTCTCTTCCTCTGGTCCATGTTGAGTGTGGCGCACACCAAGTCACCTGACAACACAGTGACTTCCTGGAGCCCACTGACTGATTACAAGATTGTAGACACCTGTGATGCTAATTAGTGGACACACCTCCAATTAACACGGCCCTTTGGTTATTTTCAGTCTTTTCTAGGGGTACCATCATTTTTGTCCAGGCCTGTTCCCTGACTTTATTTTAGTAAATAATTCAGTTGAAACATGGTTAGAAAACCAATGTCTTTATTTGTTAACATTTATAGAGTCTTTATTTAGGATTACTTTTGTCCGATTCAAGTTTTTTCTGTGACCATTTTTCTTTCATTGACCGAAGGTTACCAACAATTTCGTCTATGTATATACTGTATATGTGTGTGTATATATTTTTCTCTGAAATTTTTTAATTACTTACCTTTTATTTTGAGCAAGATGCTGTCAGTATAACCAATGGCAAATGTACGGCCCTCACCACAAATGTGGCAATACAATATAAAGATTAAACAGTAAGAACACACGTGAATATAATCATTTATTTACTCTAAGTAATGCAAGAAATGTACAAGTATTTTCTCTCACGGTATAAAATCTTCTCTTAAATAAGCAGTTTCCATTCATGTTTATGTCAATTCATGAATCATTTGTGACAAACCCTGAAAACAATGAATCCCTTACAACACCAAAGAAAAAATAATAATATATACAATAGTTAGCAATACCAATCCAGCAGATTGCAACCTGACTTTAAAAGTTCCCAGAAGTTAATATAGTATTGCTCATTTAGTTTTTGCTTTCATATATATATATATATATATATATATATATATATATATATACACACATATATATAAAAGTATCTCAATTCAAAATTCGGACACAAAAGAAGCATTGTTCTGAAATTATATATATATAGATATGTACATCAAAAATATATTTTAGTCTAAAAGGCCTTGGTTGAAGCTATTGGGTTATGTAAGGTATAACATTGGGCATGGATCTGTTGTAGTCTTGCTCTGGTTGCAGGAGGTTCTCCGTCAAGGGTGGAACACATCCCTGGAGCCAAGGGTGCTAAGGACCAAAAAAACACGAGAACAATTAACAAATGAAACACAAAATGAAACTTAAACACCCACGGTTGATTCCATGAGACGTATTTTACGAAGTATCAGAAGTATTTGACCCGCACAGTCATTTCGAAGTACATCTGAAGTTCAGGGAAGGCCAAGCTGTGTATATTTTAGTACAGGGACATTCCCCCCCTGAGGCCAAGTAGGGTGAAGTGCCTTGCCCAAGGACACAACGTCATGTTGGCACAGCCGGGAATCAGACCTTTTGATCGCTAGCTTGACATCTTAACCGCTCAGCCACCTTACGTCCTATATTTTTTTCTGTGTGTCTAAAAAAAAAAAGAATCACGGTATCACCTAACCCAGGGATCACCAATCCTGGTCCTCGAGGGCCGCTGTCCTGACAGTTTTAGCTGTTTCTCTGCTCCAGCACACCTGATTCAAATGAAGTGGTTGTTATCAAGCTCTGTGGAAGCCTCATAATGACCCTTCATTAGATTCAGGTGTGCTGGAGCAGGGAAACATTGAAAACTGTCAGGACAGCGGACCTCGAGGACCAGGATTGGTGACCCCTGACCCTAACCATTCAACCCACGAGGCGCGCTCGCCCGCGCACTGACGGACGAACGTCAGGTTGACCCACATGAACGCCGCTGCTTCGTCTGACAGATGAACAAGATGGAGTGGAAGAGTCTAGACCTCTTCCTCCGTCTGTTCAAAGAGGCCGGGGCTCTGGGTCCAGGGAGGGAGGGAGGAAGTCAGGCGGCAAAAGGAAAAAGCTTTCAGATGTTGCCCGTTCCTGGAGAGGGCAGGACAAGGCTCGCTGTGAAGGGCGCCGGGGTAGGGGGAGGTGGGGGGGGCAGGGGAGACAGATAGGGAGGAAGGAGGTGGGGGGGTGGGGGGGAATCAATAGGAGTCTACCGGGATGATCCCCCGGACATGAACGAGAGCCGGGTCAAGCGAGCTGGCAGGCCAGGGTTGAGCTCTCTGTGATCCTATCCAGGGGGGAGATAGAGGGTTTGGGGGAGATGGAGAGTGGTGAAGGGGGTTCCCCCCCCCCCCTCGGAGACCGTCTGAATGTCTGTGCGCAGGAGAGGAGAAACTGGGGGGGGGGAGAGAGAGTTGTGTGGGGGTGGGAGGCAGAGAGATGGAGTGAGGAGATGGGGGGGGGGGGGTGGGTGTGTGTTAAGATTAGAGGCGGAGAGAAGAGAGTCTGCACGACCCTCCATCCATCTGGAAACGCCACAAGGAGGGCGGGGGGGAGGGTGCGACCCTCTGCAACAAAAGCCGCGCGCTCTCCAAACACTCCAGGAACAGCAGAGAAGCATCTATCCTCCACCGACGAAGGCACACCCTCGAACAGAGAAAATACTTCGGATTGAATCGACTACAAATGTCTGTTGATCTACGGCGTGGCGTGGCTGCTCAGCGTATCCTCACGGAGCCCAAACCGGCCTTCGCGGAGGCCGAGGTGGCGGCGGCAGCGTTTGCCAGTTAAATCGCTGGGATCCGCCCTCTTAGATTAGATTAGATGAACCTTTATTTGTCCTCCAGGAGGTGGAAATTGCAGTTCACAACAGCAGCAGGGTAAAGTACAGCACACAGAGTTGCAGGGTAATATACATAATGACAATAACATAACAATAGCAATAACAATGGCAATAGCAATAGGCGGGCACGATAAGGTCAGATATCTTAAAAAAAATAAGAAAATAAGTAATTAAGTAATTAAGTAATTACTTACTTCCGTCGCTCTCGGAGCATGATGGCGAAAGACATTTGCATCCCCATTAGCGAAAAGCCTTTCGCTCATAGCATGTTAAGGAAAAAGCTGTAATTAGGACAAACGGGTTGAACTGCAGGCCTGTTTGCCCGGAGCGTCTGCATTAATTATACATACTTAGAGGCTGTGTTTGTGGGGGGGAGGAGGGGGGCGCAGGTTACTTAAGGAATCAACTATTAACGCGCGGCCCGTCTCCCCCGTCCCCCCCACCCCCCCCCCCGCGCCACATGGGCGTGGGTAAACAGGCGGGGGCGAGCAGGGCGGATGCTGGTGGTGTTGGTGCGGGGGGCCTGGGGTTTCCTGGGGGGAAACAGAGCGGCTGACGTGGGAGAGGAGAGTGGGGAGGGGTCCATGTCTCTCTCTCTCTCTCTCTCTGCCTGTCTCTCTCTCTGCCTCTCTGCCTGTCTCTCTCTCTCCGTCTCTCTGCCTGTCTCTCTCTCTGCCTGTCTCTCTCTCTCTGTCTCTCTGTCTCTCTGTCTCTCTGCCTGTCTCTCTCTATCTGTCTCTCTATCTGTCTCTCTCTCTGTCTGTCTCTCTCTCTGCCTGTCTCTCTCTCTGCCTCTCTCTCCCTCTCTGCCTGTCTCTCTCTCTCTGTCTCTCTCTCTGTCTCTCTCTCTCTGCCTGTCTCTCTCTCTCTGTCTGTCTCTCTCTGCCTGTCTCTCTATATCTGTCTCTCTCTCTGTCTCTCTGCCTGTCTCTCTCTCTGCCTGTCTCTCTCAACAGATGGTTTCAATAGAACGTCCGTCTGCATAACGCATTAACCACACTCGCGCACACACAGGTAGAAAAAACCCACCAGTGTGGAGCATACAGTAGAAGATGGCTGAAGAACAAGCCAAGCCAAAAAGCAGAGGACAATAGAGAGGAGAGAGAGCGAGAGGAGGGGGGAGTGGAAGGGGAGTCGGCAGCGACACGATAAAGAGGCTGCACGGCGAGTGAAAGAGAAACAATTTGTAGGGGCAGACAGACGGAGAGAGAGAGACGGCAGGAGAGAGGTAGGAGGGTGTGGGGTGTGGGGGGGAGGGGAGGGGGAGGGAGGGGGGGGGGGAAAGGCAAAGAAGAGACTCAATAATCCTTTTGTCGGTTTTCCTTTGTTTCTTCGAGACTAACCCCCCCCAACCCCCCCTTCCCAGACAATTCAGAAAATCCTTCCCATTTATCCGTCCACCCCACACATTGCAAACAGTGTCAAAACAGTGTTAATTGCTCTCTAATAATTAGTGCAGACTTAAAATCCCTATTAATCTAATAAGTAGTGTTCCACCCTCTCCAGCTCCAGCCCTCCCAGAGGCTACTCGCTGCAAAACCCATTTTGAGAAAGCGTTTTGAATTCCTCACCCAGTCCCCCAGTCCCCCCCCACCCCGTTATCAGACATTTAAATGACTTTGAACCATCTAATGCCCCATGTCTAAACATGCACTAATTAACACTGTCTGCAAAAAAAACAGAGAGCCTCGCATAAGCTCTCGCAGCAATTAGGAGATAGAACGTTAATAAAACCGTGCTTACAGGGGAAATAATCGCAATACCCCCCCACCCCCACCCCACCCCCACCCCCCTTCGATGAGGTTCCACAGACTGCTGATGCAGGGGCTGGCAGGGTTTGGAGGGCGTGGGGATTAGAAGAGGAGGTGCAGGGGGAGGGGCAGGCGGGCAGAGCGCCGGGAAGCGGAGAGCGAGCGACATGGCGCGAGACGAAGGGCGTTGCCCGAGTTTGTGTGTGTGTGTGTGGGGGGGGGGGGTGGTGCACCGCCCGGACGTCTGCTAGTTCCCGGCAGGCAGCGTGATCGTATCTGCCCCGCGTTCGCTTGTGTGGGGGGGGGGGGGGGGAGGAGTTTTAGGACGGCGGCAGTGCGTCTGCGGAGGGGGGTGGGAAGAAAGCGACCATGGCGACATCCCCAGGCGTCTCGTCGCTGCTCCCCCAAAACCACGATCCAAAATCCCCGTGGGTCTCTCCGGTTTCCACCAGCACCTTACGATCTTGATAAAGGATTTGAAATGCAACTAAAAATACCCAGCGCCTAGATTACACTCCCTCACAAGAACAACCGAGAAGAAGACAGAAGAAGAAATGATCCCTCAGTAGTCCCACAGTGGGGACATTTCACAGGCGCACACACATTCAATGCTTGGCCGGGATTTGAACCTCCACCCAGGCCTTGTGCACATGCTAGGCAAGAATCCTACCACTGAACCACGGGTCGACATTCGGCCAAACGGCGGCACGGACACCTGAGTTCCAGCCGGACCCGGGTTAGCCTCTGTGACGTAGCGGAGGGGCTAGATCGCTCATGCAGGACGTTCCGACACCGCGGGGCCCGTAGCGGAGCCCCTGCTTGAGAGATGGGTTTGTTTATCAGGTTTCCCCCCGGAGCGAGGCAGGGTGAACTATGGGGGGACGGACTCCATCAATCCAGACCGCCTCCTTAGCTTGTTACCACAGGGGCCGGTGAGGATCATAAAGCTTTCTAGTTCCCTCTCTCCACACACACACACACACACACACACACACAAACACACACGCACACACCCCCAGACACACAGACCTACGTATAAAGCTTTTCGCACCAGAGTTGCCATGGACAGTAATATCCTATGGTTTTCTGTGTGTGGGAGTCAAGTGGCTGAGCGGTGAGGTCATCTGGCTAGTCATCAGAAGGTTGCCAGTTCGATTCCCGGCTGTGCCAACATGACGTTGCGTCCTTGGGCAAGGCACTTCACCCTACTTGCCTCAGGGGGAAATGTCTCTATACTTGCTGGAAGTCCCTCTGGATAAGAGCGTCTGATAAATCACTCAATGTAAAGTTAACCATCTGCCTGGAATACCACATTTACATTCTCAGGGACCGATTTTTCCTGTAGAAATAAAAAGCTGGGGATGTTTCAGTGAAGGTTTTTCAGTATGGATGCCATACACCGGTGATGTTTTACACGCAAACATTCATCTTGGAATCCGGTTGACATCTGCAGGTTGAATATATGCAAATACTATTCACTTTTCCCAGCCTCCGGTCATTTGTATTTAAATTGCACTTTGTGTCTCACACTACTCCAAGACAAAGCGGAAATTCATCATAAAATACCAGCATTTTGGTGATCCTCTTCTTTTTCCACATAAACAAGCCAAATAATCTCCAAACATAGATAAGCCTTGAGCCGGTAATTAAAAAAAGTTGGAGCCTTGCATAGTGGTAGATTCCCCAGGAGACAGACATCCCACGACCCCCCCGGAATTCTGAGTGCAGTTTCTGAGGTAATCCCCCCCCCCCCACCCCCCCTCCACCGTAGCCGCGCTTGGTGGTTTTCAATCCGAGACGCGGGGGGAGTGGGGGGGCCTTCTAATGGAGCCTCTAATATGTTTTCTAAATGGAGGCGCTCTCGGCCGTGTAAGATATGCCAGACCCCCCCCCCCCTTGTTGAGCGGCTCTCCATGAAATGAGACCAGCGGTGGGGGGGGGGGGGGGGGGGGGGGGAAGAGGGGAGGGGGCCTGTATGAACTATTAATTTTCCTTTAAACATTCATCGCATGGAGATAAAAGGATGAGGGAGAGAGGGGGGGCTCTCCAGAGGGGCCGGGGGGGGGGGTTGTGGGGGCGGGGGTCAGCGGGCCTGAACTCTGACCCGGCATCAGAACGACAGCGTGAATATTTCATGCAGCGGGGGGCGAGGGGGGGGGGGGGAGGGGGGGGGGGGGCTCTGGTTTGCCCGTACTGAACCGTCAACTTCAAAGACACGCTAACCGAGCGAGAGAGAAAGAAAACCTGACAGAATGAGAGAAAGAAACCAAGAAAGACAGGGAGTCAGGTGGCTCAGCGGGGTTAAGGCGTTGACCTCATGAGCGGAAGGTTGTGAGTTCGAACCCTTGGCTGTGTCAACATGACGTTGTGTTCTTGGGCAAGGCACTTCACCCTACTTGCCTCAGGGGGGAATGTCCCTGTACTTACTGTCAGTCGCTTTGGATAAGAGCGTCTGATAATCAGTATTTATTTAAGACTGAGAACCGCTACTTCTACTCTTGCTGTTGTCCATCTGGAACTTTCACTCAGCAGACTCTGACACAAACAGGAACGTGAGTAGTGTGACGGTGTGTTCTGCATCATGTGTGTGTGTGTGTGTGTGGTTCCTCACCCTCAGCAGGCTCCAGTGCATTGTGGTCCTACATGTCTCTCGTGGATTCCGCCGCCCTCGCCAGCCCGTCGGCCATCAGCGCCTCTTCTAGACTCCGGCGTGCGTGGAACACCTTCAGCTCCTGTTCCCTACACACACACACACACACACACACACACACACATCAGGAGCCGTACGCTACGTGTGCGGAGAGGTATCCGGAACAAACCCTCCACCCCCCCCCTCCATCTCCACGGCGACAGCCTAATCCCCGCCCCCGCCGGAGACCTCATCAGCGGCCCCCGCGTCCGTTAAATCCCGGTCTCGCCCCCCCCCCCCCCCCGCTTCCGTAATTAAAGGTTAACGAAGGCCCCTGCTCAACACAAATAAGCTCGCGTGGCGTCGACCTCGGGAAACTGGGTTTCCTCGTTTTTGCGTTTGCGCCGTTATTCCGAGCACGTTCCTCCTAAGGGGTCGTTATCTAGCCAGCTCGTACTCCAGCGGAGGGCTGCAGTCCGCCTGGCCGAGCCTGGAGGAAGGCACTGACGTGGGGCCGTGGAGGCTGACGAAACAAGCCCTAAGCTCTGGGCTTTGGTTCTCTCGAAAACCACGTCCTCTGAGGTATTTTTGATGTATTTTTTAAAGGTCAATCCGGGCATCTTTGTTTAGCAGTATCGGTATCTTTTACCGTGTGGGGATTATAATATCTTATTTCTGGAACGAAAGAAGAATCGGAAGATTCCATTTTGGATGAACGTCTGTTGCCGAGAGCGACACGTGACATTCCAGGTTAAGAGTCTGGATTATCCAATAAAGGCGGGACAGGAGATATCGAGGTGATCTGACACATGGAACTGGGGGGGGGGGGGGGGGGGGGGGGGTTCCCCTTTCTGGATTACAGTCCAACAGCGACCAAATCCCTCTCCTGTTCCCCGAGATAGATATTGTCGAGCAGGACTGTGCCGGAGATAGAGCAGACTGCAACTGTGGTATTGGGGAAGGATTTTCAGCGAGCTGAGGAGGGTGGAGGATGGTGCTAAGAGAGAGAGAGAGGGAAAGAGGGGAAGAGGGAGAGAGCAGTGGAGCTAGGACAGAGGGAAAGGGGGGAGGAGAGAGAGGAGGAGAGAGAGGGAAAGGGGGGAGGAGAGAGAGGGAAACAGAGGAGAGACAACGGGACAGAGAGGGGAGCGACGGATGAAAGAGAGGTGTAAGAGAGGAGACGTGAGAACAGAAGGGAGGAGAGATACAGAGAGACAGGAGAGAGAGGAGAGAGAGACAAGCAGAGACTAGACGACCGGCGAGGTGAGGAGGAAGAGGAGGGGAGCTGAGAAGGAGGAGGAGGAAAAGATGGAAGTCATCCATTCCACTCCCTTCTCCCCCTAATAACCCGGCGCTGGCCAGCTGAGCTTTAATGTATTTTCCAGTTGATAAGCCTCAATGCACCAGGACAGGCAGGGAAGAAGAGAGGACATCCAGACCCAGAAGCACACACACATGGCTGAAGGATCGTGTGGCAGAGCGTGGCCCTGTGCCTGTGTAGACACTCCCACCTAGTGGTGGCATTCTGCACTCCAGCTGTCGTTGTTCTCTCTTATCCAGAGCGATTTACAGTAAGTACAGGGACGTTCCCTCCTTGAGGCAAGTAGGGTGAAGCACCTTGCTCAAGGACACAACGTCAAGTCGGTGCGGCCGGGGTTCGAACTCGTAACCTTCGGATCGCTAGCTCGATTCCCTCACCGCTCAGCCGCTTGACTACCTTTGACCCAGGAGTGTCCAATCCTGGTCCTCGAGGGCCGCTGTCCTGAAGGTTCCTGATGTTTCCCTGCTCCAGCACACCTGATTCTAATGAAGCGTTGTTATCAAGCTCTGTGGAGGTGTGCTGGAGCAGGGAAACATCAGGAACCTTCAGGACAGCGGCCCTCGAGGACCAGGATTGGACACTCCTGCTTTAATCATTCGAACGAGTAACGCCTGTGATGGATACTTCCAGAAGATACCGGGAGAGGTGAGGTGCTGACAAGCCGAACGCTCGCGTTTTCTCGGCCGCGACCCTCGACCTGGTGATCGAATGTTCCGGAAGCTTGAGAAGGCATCAGTCACCCTGACTTCTCCTCGCGCTCCCATCGTAAGCATGACAGGAAGCTATGATGCGCTCTCTCAGAGCCCTCTTTGTCATCCAGACAATCGCTCTTCCAAAGATATAAGGGGCTGGATCCGGTAAAAAGTCCTTCTCTCTTGGAACGGGAGGAAGAGGAGGAGGCGAACGAGAGTTGGCTTTGTCTGGCGTTCTCTGAGGAAGAATCCAAGAAACCAGCAGACTTTGGCAAGATGATATAACCCTGGTGTGTGTGTGTGTGTGTGTGTGTGTGTGACACAACGGGAGGACCAAGAAGAGAGACGGAGAGCCAGAGGACAAGAGGGAGAGGGGCAAAGAGGCAGTTTGTGTGAGTGACAGTTGGACAGGCACAGGGGCCATTTGTCAGCAACGCATCAGACGAAACACTTTCTAGTTCCTTCGCGCCGCTCCATCACCCCTGAGATCTCCCCTGCTGAGATCTCCCAAGACGACTTCTCTCTATCGCTCTCTCTCTCTCTCTCTCTCTTATTCCTCAATCTCACGTTCCATCTGTGGTTTCTCTATTCCTCCCCCCCCGTTCTCATTCTCCCTCTTTCCAGTCCCACCTTAAACTCTCGTCGCTTTCTCTCTCATTTCCCTTCCCTCCCTCTCTCTCTCTCACTCACTCCTTTCTCTCCCATCTCAATATCTATTCCCTGTCTTTTCTGCCACCCTTCCCATCCCTCTCTTTTTCAGCTTTTTCGCTGAGTCAGAGCTAACTGAAGCTCTATTCCTCCTGCTGGTTCCAATTCGTGTCCACCTTTCTTCTCTGGGGCTTTTAGGCTGAGAGAGAAGACGATAGGATGGTACTTGTGCCTTGTATCTCATCAACTGCTGTCAAGGACCACAACTGGGCCAATGTCACCGTGCCCCTCCGACACTGAAAGCCATCTTCTGTTTGGACATTTTATCCAGAAATTCAATTGTATCCAGATTACAGCAAGTACAGGGACATTCTCCCTGAGGAAAGTAGGGTGAAGTGCCTTGCCCAAGGACACAACATCATGTTGACACAGCTGGGGGGGGGTTCAGTGTCGGCAGCATTAGCAGCATGGAGGCTCTCTCTTTGTGAAGCTACGAGGAGCTAGCCCCTTACCGAATATCCTCGTCGGTGACGAGAAAGGCTTTGCAGAGGGGTTGCGACGCGTTCAGCCAGATCGCCGGATTCTTCTCCGCCGCCGTCGACGACTGGCCTGTGATGGGGGCGGAGCTCATGTGGAGGGCGCTGGCGATAGCCGAGAGGAGGGTCTTGTCCGTGGTGTCCGGACCCAAACCTGGGGGAAGGGGTGGGGCAGAGGGGTCAGTCCGGCGATATTTACCTCGACGTCGACTAAGGACACTGATTGTTTTCCGGACTCGGGCCGCTTAAAATCCCTCGAGGGATTTCTGATCCTCAAATCTTCTGCTGTTGTCGCTATGTGTGCGGTACATACGCTGAATTCACCGAGAGGCAAAGCTGAACGTAAACTTGTCTCGTTCTGTGTGGCTTCTATTTCTGCCTGTCGCTCTAATAAGGATCCATAGCACTCTATCGTGGCTCTATTGATCGTTATTGTACAGCGCTGCATGTGTGGGTATATGTGATGAACCAGGCTGTTCACTGAAGCCCACCCCACCCCCCCCCCACCCCCCACCCGCCCCTGCGTCCTATTCTGCCCGGCAACAAGGCCGGCCGCTCTTACTTTGCAAACCTTTGGGCAGCTCCATGGTTCGGAGGACCTCTTCCGTCACGTCCGACGACTGCAGACCCTTCAAGCGCTTCTCCCAGAAGATCTGGGGGGGGGGGGAGGAGGAAGGGGAGGCGGCTGGTGAGAGAGTGGAACAGGCTGCTGTGGTCCTCCTCCTCGACCACGGGTCGGAGGTTTAAATGGAGGAGTTGTGCAGACAGGAGAGGCCGGAGTCCTTGACCCCGGGGAACTGCATCTGGGGGTCAAGGGTTAGGGGTGTCTTTGTGTACCTCAGGGTTCTAACTTTGTGTGCCTCCGGCTCCCCAGGGTCTAGAAGCCCTGGCCTGCGCTCACTGCCTGGGACGCCTTGAGGAGCCAGAAGACGTTCGGTGTCGACAGGGAGGTTAAATTCAGCGCGCACTCGAGAAGTATCCCTCTCCAACGGCGTCTTTGTCGGGGCGCGTCGAAGAAGAGTCTTAACGGGACGTTGATCGACAGTTTGCGTTTTCCTACTCAGGAGCGCCGCCGTGCCCCGTTACGTTCGGGGGGGGGGGGGGGGGGGGGGGGATCCGATAGACCGCTGCGCTCACGTGGTCGCCCCCCCCCACCCCCCACCCCCCCACCCCCCCAGCTCATCTCCAGATCTGCGTCTCCGCTCTCGCCAGCCGTCATCCCCCCCATTTTTTTATTACCTGCCTCTTTATTATATACGATAATGCCTTCACACGTAATTGGCTGTTGTCAGGGCGACTGCCAACCCGCCCCCCCCCCCCCCCCCCCCCCCCCCCCCTCACCACCCCCGCACCTCTACTTTGTAATTTCCTGAGAGGTGGTGAAAGGGAGAAGGGGGGGGGGGCTGAGAGGGAGGGAGGGGAAGCCTGGAGTCGGCACGGCGGGTGAGGGAGGGAGGCATGAGGACCCGGGGAAGTCATATCACCAGGACCTGGTTACCGAAGCGGGACATTCATTTCCAAATCCTAATGAAACTTCCCCCTTCATCCGTGTCAGATGGAAAAGTGTGTCACGGCTGTGTGTGTGTGTGTGTGTGCGTGTCATGGCTGTGTGTGTGTGTGCGTGTCAGGGTGTGTGTGTGTTCCATCTAGTCCTCCATTGACTCCACAGCCTCATTAGCCGCAGGTCTTCCAGTCTCATTAGTCCTCCAGGATTCTAAGTGTGACCACTCTCCCTCAGGACTCACACACAACGCTAAGCTAACTAGCTACCTGCGTGCTAGCGACTCGGGTGAACTCCTTAAAGGTTATATATGCCGTCGGATTCTGTCAACTGTATTCAGTCGGACGGTTTTGGGGTTATTCGCTCGAAATGTGGCGACAACTGACGGCCCGCGTTTTGCGTTTCATTGACAAGACGTCGTTGGGAAGCGTGAGGAGCGCCGAGCGAAAGGGACGGACGCGGCCGACTGGATTCTCAGCTGCGGTGCATTGTGGGTAAAGGTGAGAGCGGGTGACCGAACGATCCCTCGCGGGGCAGAGGGAGTTGTGGGAAATTGCTGAGCGAGGCAGATCGCTATCTCTGCTGCCTATTTGTGG
The DNA here is from genome assembly GCA_030340685.1 of Protosalanx chinensis. Classification (NCBI taxonomy): domain Eukaryota; kingdom Metazoa; phylum Chordata; class Actinopteri; order Osmeriformes; family Salangidae; genus Protosalanx; species Protosalanx chinensis. The sequence continues at coordinate 300,455 of CM059339.1, read as the reverse complement.
GAGGCTAGGACCCCCCACCCCACCAACCGCCACCCCCCACCCCCCACACCAACAACCCCCACACCCCACCCCAACAACCCCCAACGCGCATGCACGCACACTCCCTCTGAGATGAATCCTGTTCAATCTGTTGCACATGCGCAGACGCACACACACCTTTCTGGAGAGAGAAAAAAAGGGTGAATCGCAGCTAGAGAAACGCACCAAAAAAACACGCGCAAACATCATAAATCCTAACCCGTTTCCCCGTAATTGCAATTACGAGTGTAAATTTCCCATATTACGCTTCAAAGGGGGAGTCAGGTGGCTCAGCGGGTTAAAGCGAATTAAAGCGTTGGGCTCATGATCGAAAGGTTGCGACTTCGATTCCCGGCTTTGGCTACATGACTTTGTGTCCTTGGGTAAGGCACTTCACCCTACTTGCCTCAGGGGGGGAATATCCCTGTACTTGCTGTAAGTCGCTTTGGATAAAAGCGTCTGCTAAATGACTAAATAAATCAAATTAATTAATTAAAAGGATGATAATGTCTTAGCCGTCACATCCGTAATTTCAACAGCTGCCGTAGGAACTTTCGCTCTTTCACATCTGCATGAATCTAGAAGCCAACTAGCAGAGAAGCTGCCATCAAACCCTGGACAAATACACAGGACATTTCAAACCAAGGACAGGCTCTCCATGTTGCTGTCATGACTTTCCATCTACCCTGAGGATCTGTGGGTGTTCATCGCCCCCTAGAGGCCGACACTGGCTACAGCATCCTGGTTCCGCTCCAAAAGCATTAGGCAAGAGGTTTAGTTAGACAAAACCGCTATGACGATTAGCCCTTTATGTTCACCTCCAGGTTCGAAGATAATAAATAATGCTGTCAGTCCACAGATGACATAAAAGGTACCGATGATTTGAAAGCTTGCGGTTACGTTGAAAGGCGTTTATTTTTCTGTATATCTGGCTTGATCGTACGCGACATCAAAGTAGGCCATCTGCCGTTCCGTCTGCGTAGGATGGCGTGCAGAATCCACTGCAGCGTGACCAGGCTGGTTTCAACCAGCCGACAACCTTGCTGCTCTTCAGGATGCAGGCTGCATGCTCATGACTGGGACTAACCCCGCCTCTAGGCTCCAGGGCTGAGCGCAACGACAGAATAACGGCCTGTGTGCATGTCGTGCGTGCACGCGCGCTGTTCTATCCCGTGTGTGTGCGTCTGTGTGGGCGTGTGTGTGTACGCGTGTGTGAGCGTCTGTGTGTGTGTGTGTGTGAGCATGTACGTCTGTGTGTGAGCGTTTGTGTTTGTGTGCTTGAGCATGTGTTTCTGTGTGTGTGTGTGTGTGTGAGCGTGTGTGTGTGTGTGTGTGTGAGCGTGTGTGTGTGTGTGTGTGTGAGCGTGTGTGTGTGGGAGCCTCACCTGTCTGGGCTGCTCCGTCGCTCTCTGGAGGTCCGTCTTCACCTTGTTGCTCGGATGGTTCACCACTTTGGTAACGGGCTGTTTGAAGATGGAGGCCGTCTGTCGGATGGGCAGGGCTGTGTTCAGGTCTGGTTTGCCCTGGAAGGGGAGCAGGGAAGCAGGGGAGGAGAGAGAAACAGGTTTAGTACAAAGAGCGGAGAGAGGAGAAGAGAAACTGGAGAGGAGGAGAGAGACAGGTTCCTAAAGAGGAAAGAGAGACGGAAGGAGAGCGACAGGGGGAGGGGAGAGACAGGGGGAGGGGAGAGACAGGGGGAGGGGAGAGACAGGGGGAGAGGAGAGACAGGGGGAGAGGAGAGACAGGGGGAGAGGAGAGACAGGGGGAGGGGAGAGACAGGGGGAGGGGAGAGACAGGGGGAGGGGAGAGACAGGGGGAGGGGAGAGACAGGGGGAGGGGAGAGACAGGGGGAGAGGAGAGACAGGGGGAGAGGAGAGACAGGGGGAGAGGAGAGACAGGGGGAGGGGAGAGACAGGGGGAGGGGAGAGACAGGGGGAGGGGAGAGACAGGGGGAGAGGAGAGACAGGGGGAGGGGAGAGACAGGGGGAGGGGAGAGACAGGGGGAGAGGAGAGACAGGGGGAGGGGAGAGACAGGGGGAGGGGAGAGACAGGGGGAGAGGAGAGACAGGGGGAGGGGAGAGACAGGGGGAGAGGGAGAGACAGGGGGAGGGGAGAGACAGGGGGAGGGGAGAGACAGGGGGAGGGGAGAGACAGGGGGAGGGGAGAGACAGGGGGAGGGGAGAGACAGGGGGAGGGGAGAGACAGGGGGAGGGGAGAGACAGGGGGAGGGGAGAGACAGGGGGAGGGGAGAGACAGGGGGAGGGGAGAGACAGGGGGAGGGGAGAGACAGGGGGAGGGGAGAGACAGGGGGAGGGGAGAGACAGGGGGAGGGGAGAGACAGGGGGAGGGGAGAGACAGGGGGAGGGGAGAGACAGGGGGAGGGGAGAGACAGGGGGAGGGGAGAGACAGGGGGAGGGGAGAGACAGGGTTTAGGAAGGGAAGCAGGGTGATGGGAGGATAAACAGGTTGGGTAAGGACAGAAGGAGAAGGAGAGACAGGTTCAGTCATGAGAAGAGAAGGAAAGGACCGGAATGAAAGAACACTGGAAAGGAAGGTACCAGAGTCTACAAGAGGCTGGTTTGGCTAGCAGGAGTGCATGGTGTCAAACATGCCGGATACCATTCTTATAGCAGTGGAAATTACACGTCAGGATTACTCCAAATGAGATAAGCACATCAAGCACAACGTTTCATTTGCTATCCCTCGGCCTACATATGGAGAATGAACTTGTTTTGTGAGAGCGTTGTGCGCGTGTGTAGTGAGTGAACATCCGAATCTGAATGACGGACCATGAAGAAGCGGACGCTACCGTCGAAGGAAAGTTCCGGAACTAGTTTATGGATGTATTGTTATCCAGACGTTCTTGAACAGTTCTTAACCCTGTTGGAGGTACTGAACCCCACCAGTTTCATATCTACATTCACCGAACCCTTCTTAACTGGTCGTGTCATCGTGAATCATATGAGTCAGATGTGTGTCTCGACCTCCGACGAACCCCCGAGACTGACTCACTGAACCCCTGAGACTGACTCACTGAATCCCTGAGACTGACTCACTGAACCCCTGAGACTGACTCACTGAACCCCTGAGACTGACTCACTGAACCCCTGAGACTGACTCACTGAAACCCTGAGACTGACTCACTGAACCCCTGAGACTGACTCACTGAACCCCTGAGACTGACTCACTGAACCCTGAGACTGACTCACTGAAACCCTGAGACTGACTCACTGAACCCCTGAGACTGACTCACTGAACCCCTGAGACTGACTCACTGAACCCCTGAGACTGACTCACTGAACCCCTGAGACTGACTCACTGAAACCCTGAGACTGACTCACTGAACCCCTGAGACTGACTCACTGAACCCCTGAGACTGACTCACTGAACCCCTGAGACTGACTCACTGAACCCCTGAGACTGACTCACTGAACCCCTGAGACTGACTCACTGAACCCCTGGGGTTCGATCGAACCCAGGTTAAGATGATCCCCCTGATCTAATCTTAGATTCCTCATTTCCTGGGAGTTTGATTCACAAAGCATCAAAGGACGCAGTAGGTTCTAGATCAGGGGTGTCCAATCCTGGTCCTCGAAGGCCGCTGTCCTGAAGATTTTAGATGTTTCCCTGCTCCAGCACACCTGATTCTAATGAAGGGGTTGTTATCAAGCTTTGTGGAGGTGTGCTGGAGCAGGGAAACATCTAAAACTGTCAGGACAGTTCCCCCCCCGGGAATGAAAGCCAGGTCTTCTGCACATGGTAGGCCAAGAATCCTACCACTAAACCACCGATGCTGCCGTACGCATTTTGCGCAGGCGCGAATCGAGCAAATTGAGCGTGGGTGAAAGTCAGCAACGAGGGGGTTAACTCCGATCTGCGGTTTGGCAACCGCGACAGAGGAGCTGAGGAAGGGAGGGGGGGGGGGTGTGTGCGCTCGTGAGAAAGCGTGTGTGTCGAAGGGGACTCCTCCCTAGCGACGAGCGCAGCTCAGTCAAGCAAACACCCTGTAGAAGACAGGCCTGTCTCGGAAAAGAATCAGGGAGGCGAGATAGCTAGCCCAAGACACTCGCTACATCGGGGCTAACAGAGCCCAACCCCGAGACGCCATACTTGTTAGCGCTAACGGCTACGTTACGCTCCTTGTAAAATGAAAGATTGCCTACGCACAGCTAACTGCCTAATATCTAACCCTGCCTTTTGGTGACGTGCTAAATCTCAGGGCTACTTACGAATCAAGCTGACTTGTAAAGCCACTGCTTTACCAAGTAATACTTTTTTTCTTTACACCCAAAAAAACTACTAGTGTTAGCTTCCAGTTTGGGCCCCGGAGCTCTGGAGATAACCATCTAAAGACAACACAATGCAGACATCAGCAAGCAGAACAACAGCCTCTTGTCTCCTCCCTTCCTGGGTCGGGAGTGCGTTTGCGTGTCATGTGCAGAGCGCTCCTCACGTACGCTCGGTCCGGTACAGGCCGGTGGAGAATGTGTTTACAGACTCGTCCTAGATTAGGAGCGAGGTGCGTTTGAGCGAAGATGGCAACGTGGCCCGAGTCCAGGTTTACAAACGACGAAAAGCCACACTACGCCCGCTCGCTCACACACACGGCGCATGAACACACGCACGCTCTGCGTGCTCCAGCTTGCGTGTTTATTCCAGGATATTTTGGGCGCGGGGCTCACGTGACCACAGCGCAAAGGAAGGGATTTGAATGGAGAGCGACGTCCGGCGAGGAGGGAGGGAGGGAGGGAGGGAGGAGGGAGGGAGGGAGCAGGTTGTGAAATTGCTCTGATGTTCCCGGTCCAACGGCCAGGGGGTTGGCTCCCGGGTTGCGTGCGGGGGTGGGGTGGGGGGCGTGCAGGGCCAAGCATTCTTCAGATGTAATCTGGCCGTCCGTCTGCTGGCTGTGTGTCGCCCCCCACCACCCCACCCTCCACCCCTTCCCCCCACAAGCAGATGCCTCCACCACCCCCCCCCCCCCACCTCGGAAGCGGAGCACTGCCAAACGCCACCCCCCCTCCCCCGCGCACACGCCTCCACAACCTATTCCCCCCCACCCCCCACCGAGACTCCACAGGGAATGCCCTCGAGGGGTTACGGTGACTGTGGGAAGTGGAGGAACCGGGGGTTGTAAACCGTGGGGGGGGGGGGGGGGGGGGGGGGGGGGGGGGGATTCTCCCCTGACGAGGTCGGACGAGTGGCTCGCGCCCTCTTTGGATATGCGGCTCATCGCCGTTCCTCTGTCGCTCCCTCCCCCGCGCCAGTTTAACCCCTCCTCCTCCTCCTCCCTCCTCCTCCTCCTCCGTTTCAGAGCTAGGGGAGAGGCAGGGGGAGGGGGGGTGGAGGAGAAGCTTTGGCGCGAGCCCTGGAGACTACGAGCAGTGCTGCCTGGTCCCCCCCCCCCCCCCCCCCTCCCCTCGTGCCTGTTAAGGGCGGCGCCAGCTCGCAGCGCTATTATCTGCAGATCCTGGGGTGCACTGTTCCTGAGATTACAGCACGCACAGGAGCGAGAACAGCACGTCTAGAAGGAGAATTATATATCTCTCTCTCTCTCTCTCTAGAAAATGGCGTAGGGACACAGGCACGGGGCCAAAAGGAGCAGCGGCGCGCCCACTTCCCACCTCGCGGCGGAGGGATACGGAGAAACGACAGCCGTGGGAGTGCTGCTGCGCGCGCGAGCCGGCTCTACTTCCCCGCTATGCGATTCCAAATTGCCCTGTGGGAAAATGCAGTATTCTGACGCAGGGGGGGGGCGGGGGTGTCGTCGTCAGAGACGGGCGTTGCGCTTGCCCAGCGTCGTGACGCTTGCATGTTTGGCTGGGCGAGGGATCACATGACTCCCCTCCAGACCTAGATAGCCTCGCCCGCAAGTTCATCTTCGCCCAACACGCCCACACACACGCCCACACACAGCCTGGCGGAGCTCTTCCACAGACCAGACTAGAGAACGAGGGGGTTAAGGCAACAACCCTGACTCTTTTACCATCTTTTTCCCAAATCTTTCGAAAATATCGATTTATATCGTCTAGACACCTAGTGATTGGATGTGCTTTTAAGGAAAATTATGTTATAAAAGGCATTTAGAGTTGTAAAAGAGATTTGCGATGATTTGCCAAAAGCTTTAAGCGGTTGGTCTCCACCCCATTCGCCACAGTGTTGGACAATGTGTTCCCTCTTATATTCTAATCTAATAACGTTGTTCTGCACAATGAACCCCTGGCAACACGCAGTAAAAAAAAACAAAAAATGGCGATTCGCACCCGTGCATTGTTCAAGACTCGGTGGTTTCATAGCTTTGAGGTTCTGCGTGAACGCGAGCATGTTGGAGCTGGTTCTCTTCTCCCGGGCCTGAGAGAAGGTCAGAGTTCAGGGGATCATCGCTCACCGTGGTGCGTCACACTGTACCTTGGAGAGGCTGAGGTTCTCCAGACGTAACCTCTGCTTGTTCTTCTGGAGTTTGCTGGGCATCATTTGCCCGTCGGAAGTCGAAGCATCCCAGATCCACCGAGTTGCCGAGGTAACGGGACAGCTGGGGTTTGCTCCGGAACTTCTTCCCTGTGGGACTGGGGGGGTGGGGGGGGGGGGGGGGGGAACGACACAACAACAGTTAGCAAAAGCTCTGCATGGTTACGTAAACACAAGGGGGGGGGGGGGGGGGGAAGTTCGACTGAGTTCCTTGGAAACATTCTAGCTACTCGTTCCCGGAACATTCTGGAGCACGCAGCCTGTTCCAACTAGGCAGGACTGTCTCTGAGGCTCCTCTGACAAAACAGAAGGAAAAATATCTCCATAACGGAACACTTGGCAGATGAAATGAACTCATCCAGGGGAGCCGGGACGAGCATGTGCTGTTATTCCTGAGGTGAAGGTTGGAGAAAACGTTTGCAGGACCAAGGTGTTGTATTTATAGAGCTGACTTCAGCCAATAAACAGATTATCTTTAATTGAACCTCATAAGATCCCTGGTCAGGTACAGGACAGACTTGACTGGCCTACAGATGACCCAAAAAAACGGATTCTTTTTTTTACATGTAGTCCTTTAGCAGACGCTCTTATCCACTTGGGTTTCAAACCAAGAACCTTGCGATCGCTCCCCCGACACCTTCACCACTCGGCCACTTGACTCCCTGAGGGCGACGGAGCATCCTCACAGGCGTAAACGAGCAGAAATACAAAAGAGAACGCAAGGTACGCCGAGATATAGGGCAGAGGCAAAACCAAAGCAAGCAGACGATTCAGGGGGAAAAACAGGTTAGATGGAAACATCTCTCTGCCATCGGCCTAGCTTGAAGTGGTTAGCACCCAGCCCCATCTCAAAACGCAACATGCCAATTAACATCTGTAGAGTGATTTCCATAGACGACCTCTTAAAGAGGCAAGGGGGCGGGGGGGGCGGGGGTAAAACCATGCTGGGTAAACTCCAAAAGATCGAGACATTCGACCACCCAAGAGTTTCCGCATCTCTTTCCTCATGGTAAAAAAAAAGAAAATTGCGTCTGAAATGCCAGAGAACTTTATAACCACAAACAGAAGGTCAATAAAAAAAAGGCTTGACGTTGCCACTAAGAAACACACACGGTTCAGCTCTACAACCTGGTAAAAAAGTCTATCTAAAGCAGTGGTGGGCAATCCTGGTCCTCGAGGGCCGCTGTCCTGAAGGTTCTAGATGTTTCCCTGCTCCAGCACACCTGATTCTAATGAATAGGTCATTATCAGGCTTCCACAGAGCTGGATCACAGCCCCTTCATTTGAATCAGGCGTGTTAGACCAGGGAAACTTCTAAAGCATTCAGGAAAGCGGCCCTCGAGGACCGGCTTTGCCCAGCCCTGATCTAAACACTCTCTCCCTTCCTTGTACGTGGAGGAACTCTTCTCTATGCCTCTTCCCCCGAACTAAACCAACCGGTACCGGGGCACAAAGTCCAAACAGAGTGTGGATGTTGCCCGGTGATCTTGGAACAAGCTGTGGTGTTGTAATCCTGCTGGCCTCAGGTGGCCTTCCCAGAGTGGCCAGCTCTGATGGCACGGACCTGTTAAGAACACTCCCTTTCATACAGCCTGTTCAAGCTGACTCGCAAATCTGCCATCGGCTAAAAGGTCAAAACCGGAAAATGGGGGAGGGGAGGGGGGAGGGGGGTTGTTGCTGCAGAGCCAGCATGAAGCTAACAGCTAACGGATGCAGTCGCAGAGCCTTAGCCACGGCAGCACAAAATGGTCGACAGACTCCATTCGGTCATTTAGCAGACACTCTTATCCAGAGACTCCAGACTCAGGACAGCAGGACAGCACGCCATCCCGACCCCCCCCCCCCCCCCCCGCACAGGGCAGCAGTACGCCACCTTCGTTCAGGTCGGGCACTAACAAAAGCCACCACGGAGACAGAATCTTCTGGTGAAATCCTGGGGTGGTTCATAGAGGAGGCCTTCTCCCCCCCGCCCTCCCAAATCAACCTCCTTTCTCAAGCTGGAGGACCAACTCAAGTAGAAACGGGGGTCAGTAGGTAAGTAAGTAAAGTTTATTTGTATAAAAGCGGTCACAAAGCGCTTTACAATAATAATACAAATATAAAAAATAATAAAATACAGTCACAGAGTAAAAAGGCAGTAAAACAATCCCTGACAAACTGCTGTACAAAAACTAGAATGCTTAATAAGGTTACCTTAAACCTTAAATAGGTTTTTAAGTTTACTTTAAACAGAGTCAAGAGAGCGAAGTGAGAATGGAAGATCATTCCATGGAAGATGGGTGTAGTTCGGATGAGGGCACGGATGAGGGATTTCGAGCAGGATCTCTCTCAA
>CM059339.1:228658-291140 GCA_030340685.1 Protosalanx chinensis | reverse complement strand
GCGCTGGCTCATCATTAAACCCTCACTCACGCTTCTGATTTCCTGTTTGGTTACAGAGGTAACCCGGGAAACAAGACGGCAGCACTTTGAAGAGCGTTCAGGGTCGACATCATCGCTAATGCTTTGGCTGCGGATGGCATTGAGGTATTTGCGCTTCCAACAGGTTCAGCCCCTGCTGGGCTAGCAGAACCCCCCCCCCCCAAGTCCCCCCCCAGGTCCCCCGATGAGGACCGTCATACTTCACGTACACAAAACATTCAACACCCAAGCTGATCAGACGATCTGCTCGAAATACGGAAAGGCAGTCGCTGAATGCCAATTGCGCTTCACTCACAGGTATACCAGGTTTAAAGACCATCTTCAGCTTCCACTTTGCCGACTCCAATTCGAAATATCTCGCCAGTCGAATGGTTCAACCCTCACACCCCCCCCAACGAAAGGCGGGTGCGAAAAGTGGAAAACCTAAAGAAACGACAAACGAAGTCAAAGGCACGGCGCTCATGTTACTGTTTGTTTCGTGAAAGATGCATGCGATTTCGCTAAATCATTCACTGAGAAAATGATTGCCGTAAACATGAAGTGCCATCCCCCACATTGTGCGTTGAAAAATTAATGGTTTCCGAGTCATAAATTATGACACGACATTCTTTCTGCCAAGGGGCCTATCTCACGACTGCCATCTTCTGAGGAAGTGCTTTTCAGAGTGGAAATCTTTGACAGAAGTGGTTTTCGAATACTAGTTGGCCTAAACTTTCCCAATTTCAATCTATTTGGAAAATAAATTCATCGCAGGGGGTTACTGTGCAAGGATAAACGTCTCGTTGAGGATTACCTCGGAATCAGGTCAGATTACGATCAGAGTCCCTTTGCTTTTAAATCTCCACTGCATTGTTGGTAGTGGCTTGAAAACCCTTTTTTTTGGGGGGGGGGGTCGTTGTTAGGATTGGGGATGACTAGATTTGAATAAATACAGCTGGTGAGTCTTAGCATGGAGAAATATAGGAAATTAAGAACCATTTGTTTAGGATCCACCACAATACCAGTCCTTTCAGCTCAACATGATGTCGTTGTTTTGCGCACGTTTAAACTATAAACAAGAGAAATTCCGGGAAAACTGAAAAGAAGTTTGCGAGATCAACAACGAGGCGTCTGTTATTTCTCTCTGGTCTCGCGTCTGATTATGATCCAAACACTTCCTGCTGATCCACTGGCAGATTCTGGGGAAACCGTTAACAAAATTAGTCCCTGAATTGTTAACGATGAATAAAGATCGAGAATGATATTCCTCTGGTCTGGAGAAGCAGCCGGTGAAAGGCCATATGTGTCCCAGGCAGCGCTGGTCGATCCTAGCTCTTCAGCGACCCATCAGCCTGCTGCCCTTTGCCAGGTTGGGGATTTTAGAGGGGTAGAGGGTCGTGATGGGATCGTGTGTGTGTGTGTGTCGGACTCACCTCCCTGGAAGAGGCGATCCTCTTACCCTAATGCCATTGCCTAATCTCAGACCCGTCTCAGCGAGGGCTCAGGGGGCTGTTAAGGATTTCCGTTAATAGGTTCACCGAAATTGGATCTATTCGAGCCCAATCCCTTGCGGTAAATATGGGCCTCTTTCCGCTCTGTTCTGAAGAGGCCGAGCTCGCGTCTCTGCTCGTCTGGTCTGTCTCCTGACTTCGGAGAGATCGTGGGGGTCGTGTGGCTTAGTGAGTAAGGGCGCCGGGCTGGTAATCAGAAGGTCTTCGGGTCGAACCCCCAGCTGTGGCAACATGAAGTTCTTGGGCAAAGGCACTTCACCCTACTTGCCTCAGGGGGGAATGTCCCTGTACTTGCTGTAAGTCGCTCTGGATAAGAGCGTCTGCTAAATGACTAAATTAGGTTGCCGTGTGACAGGGGTCGTTCTTAGTCCGTTGGGTTCGTTGGGGGTCTCCCTCCAGCGGTGGGAAAAGGTGAACCGTAGTGTTTGGACCGTGGCTCGGACTCCCTAACCAACAGCAAGCAGGCCTGCGCCGTCACACCCTGATGTCCCTATCTCTCCCTCGCCCTCTGTCCTCCCCTCTCTCTCCCTCGCCCTCTGTCCTCCCCTCTCTCTCCCTCGCCCTCTGTCCTCCCCTCTCTCTCCCTCGCCCTCTGTCCTCCCCTCTCTCTCTCTCTCCCCTGCGTCTCTAATTAACGATGTTTGGCTTGCGAGCGCCCGACGCCACCTCCTCTCCGTAGGAACGCTGTCTCGCCGCGCCTCGGCACCGACCTGACAGTCGCCTCCAATATCACACTGAGACTAATTATTGGAGGAGGTCTATCTCGGTGCAGAGAGACGCGCGATCTTGCACTTTCTCTCTCTCTCTTTCTCTGTCTCGCATTCTCACTCTCTCTCACACGCGCACACTCGCACACACGCGCACAGTCACACCTCCGCACACTCCTCCTGACAGGAGTTGCAGATCGGTGACCTACTTACAAAGTGAGCCGGAGAGCCAAGCCTCCCCCCCCCCCCCCCCCCCCCACAAAGGGAGAGACCAGATCACGGCTGTCCCTCGCTTATCTCCCGAGTATCCCTCCACCGGCTCCCGCTGAATCCTCCGCTCCCCCCCGCAGTAGGTTCCCCCCCCGAAACCGGTGAACCGGTCTTACTTCGTTGGCGTTTTTGTTTAGATTGCTTGTCAGGTTTTTCCTTTCCTGTCCAACTGTTGACCTCGGTTGCTGAGAGGCAGCGGTTGTTATCAAACTCATCGCCAGCTTCTGTTCTTCACCTTTTGGCGAACGTCTTGCTTCTCGCAGAGGGTGCGGTCTGGCCCGCTGTATCCAAGGTATCGATGTCCCCCTTGATGTTTCTCATACAATGTTCCTTGTCTTCTTTATCTAATTGCCGTTGCCTGTCTCTGTGTTTCAGACCAAACACGCATGAATAAAACAGCAGCTTTTGTCTCCTGGGCCTTCAATGACTCCCAGCCACATGAAAAAGAACCACAGAGTCCAATTAGACAAAGAAATCTGATAAGATTAAGCAGCCTATTGAAGGGGTTAATACCATGTGAATTAATTTCACTAAATATGATTTGTGTGTAATCTTTGGATTATTTGGATTATACATATCCCTGTCAAATAACACACATGAATTCCGATGTAACCCAATTTAGCCATATGGTTGAAAATGTTCAATGTTATGTATTGGAACTCTACTGGCAAAGAAAACTGGTAAAAATGTAGTTTAGTCGTTTGCACGCGCTACGAGAAGATACCAACATATCAGACACAATTCAAGACAGAAAGAGTGACGAATCCCGAAGAACACGAAAACATTCAGAGCTGAAGGCAAGCTGCTCTGATCAGCGATCAGCCAATTGGAGCGCTCTGCCTGCAGTGTAACTGTGACATGAGTCAGTCACGAACGCGTCCATATGGCAACCGTCCACAAGCCGTCCCGTGTCCGGCGCGGGCCACGGGTTCAGTTGTCCGGGTTACGCCCTCCGCCATCCCCCTGCCACTCACGAGGATGTGGAGCAGGAACTGGGCTAGGGGTGAGGACTGACAGGTAGGCAGAGAGAGTGTGTTCTTCTGCCCTCGCTCCCGTTCCCGCCATTGGGGAACGTAGGCGAACTCGGCGCTGAGCCGGCCACTACGGCCACCAAATGGCCAGGCGTGAGTCACCGGCCCGCGATGACGGATCTCTGCGTCAACCTGGACGGAAGACGGAGCCAGCTCAAACTTGGACAGGGCTTCTGAAATTGAAATTCCATCATTTATCAGACGCTCTTATCCAGAGCAGCTTACAGCAAGTATAGAAACACCCCCCCCCCTACACACACACGCACACACACACACACACCCTGAAGTAAGTAGGGTGAAGTGCCTTGCCCGAGGACACAACGTCGTGTCGCCACAGCCGGGGTTCGGACCAGGGACCTCTCTAGCCCGACGCCTTAACCTGCGATGCCTCACCGCACCGTCGTACGCTTACAAACACAGGAATGGGGGTGAAACTGCGCAGCTACAGGAAGGCAGCGTGGAGACGCTGCTGGTCGGAGTCAGCTGTCTTTTACTCTGAAGCCTCGGCTGAGGGGAGGGGCGATATCTCGTGGAAGCATTCCAGGAGACGAACTCTGCCAAGACCAGCTATGTTCTTCGAGTAACACACAGCTCCTAGAGAGAGGCCAGCGGTGGGATGGTGGCAGCGAGACAGCGTTGCAGTCTTCACCTCAGCGTGGGGTCGACCTGGGGAGACGCGCTCCAGAAACCAAGTCGACCATTTTCTTTTGAACCAGCAGTGCTGTTGATTAAGAGACTGCAGGATGGCCAGGCACTGCAGGATGCTTTAGAGCTAATGTTTCCCCTAAATGTTTGTTATTATTTCCTTGTTTGGTGTCAGAGCCCTGAGGACAACTTCATGGTCACATGATTTACTGCAGGTAAATTGATTATATATCACTACTGATTATAGTGTAACGTTTAACAATGTCGATAACACAGCCTACTTTGAAACGCATTATCAACACATTTGTATCTGTACAGTACTGGCAATGGACATATCTAAGGGGTCATCGTGTTATTCCTTCAGTATTACTGGTACTACTAATAGTTAAAGATAAGCACGATCGTAAAGGATGAGCTCTAACGATGACTAGGATGATGACGACTAGTTCTACAGAACGATATCAGCATTTTGTGTTGAAAAGTATTTCAATGAGCCAACCTCTAGTGGTTCGCCCAAAAATATACCATTATCCATAGAGAACACTTCTGATTTATCAAGAATGTCTTCCAAGTATTTTGTTTTGCCCACAGAAATCACATGATATTAGGTGGCTCAGCGGGTTAAGGCGTTGGCCTCATGACCAAAGTTAGTTTGATTTCAGGCTGTGACTATGTGATGTTGTGTCCTTGGGCAAGGCACTTCACCCTACTTGCCTCAGGGAGAATGTCCCTGTACTTACTGTGAGTAGCTTTGGATAAAAGTGTCTGCTAAATCAAGATGTATTTATTATATAATGATTGTTCGCTTGGAGCCAGTCTGAAGGGCCCACTAATATCACCAGATGTTTTTTCTTTTCTTTTATCTATTAAGCAATAAGTATAAATGGAAGATGCAAATAGCTATAATCTTTCTGGAAGGTGTCAGCGTCAACGTTCTCCGTCAGACCACTTGTGGAGTAAAGTATAACGTGGAGGAGTCGGCGGAGGCAGAGGGAGTGCTCATCAGAATCAGAATCTGTTTTTATTCGCTATGCAAGATGTACAAACACAGAATTTACTATGGCAGGAGAGAGCAAACATCGAACATATATGGAACATAATAAGGGTAGGAAAAAATAGAATACAATTTTTAAATACTATATAATATAATAATAATATGATGTAAAATACTCATAAGATAAAAATGGGCACTAGCTGTAAAGATGGGGGTAATATAACTATAGTAAGTGAGAGAGTATAGAGAAGGATGGATACGGGAGTGTCAGCCTCTAGCCTTCCATGATTAGTCACCTTAAAATAAAGTTACAAAAAATAAATACTGCAATCTGCATGAAATAAATCAAATAAGATCAACAGATTTAACACATCCCCCGCTTGTGATACCTCCATTCAACATCTCCATCCTCCCTGCGCTCTCTCTACCACTCAAATAATCTTCATTCAGCACAAGCTGAACAGATATTTACATTTATTCATTTGCACCAAATGTATATACAACTAAGTGCATCCTTTCAAACGATAACCAAGATTGAAAGCAACGCAATCATCGGACCAGACAACAACTTCATAGTTACACTATCAAAAGCATTTTTTATTTATTTATTATTCCAGTCCCGGGGCAATTAAATGGACCTGCATGTTTGGACGAAGCCCACATCCAGTGTCAGGATTCCAGAGCAGGTGAACATCTCATTTGGAGCTTCCTTTAAAAAGTCCATGGCCACTATCCAACTTCCAACATTTAACTTCGAAAGCATTTCGCTGCGGCCTCCGTCCTGGGAGGAGCGAGTCTTCCGCGATTCATCCAGGGGCCACAGACGTGAAACCTCGCATGGGGCCTCTCAGTTAAATCGACACGGGGGCGTCGTTTAAGGGAAACCGGGGGGGGGGGGGGGGGGGGGGGGGGGGGGGGGGGAACCGTACGCTCCAACACACGGGTCCTATCCTCTGACCGTGCAGATGACGGGATGCGTCTGGCCCTTACTGAAGTGATGAACAGCAAACCTATTTTGTTTTGTCCATATATGAATTCAATGCATTTATGCAATGCGAGCGGTTGAGCTGTCTTTGGCAAACACTGTATTTTGTTTCTCTACAAAGGCCGTCAGATTTTTGTTTTGTTTTGTGTAGAACTGGGGTTCGTAGAAAGACCTTTGGTGACACCATGTGGCCAAATGTGATCATGGACTAATTACTCACCTTTATTGATCTTTTTCAGCGCTTGTATCATTATTTTGAAAAGGAAAAAAATGTAAATACTGTAAAAATACAGTAACATTTTGTACAATACAGCTGTATATTTGTACTTCCAGATCACTTTTAATACCCTGTACATACTCTGTATATTCCGCTTATGCTACCTGTTTTGCACTACTGGTTGGATGCTGTTGCCCTGTACTTGTACGTGTGTAATGACATTAAAGTTGAATCTAATCTAAAGACTGCATGTGGAGCAGAGTGTAAGTATGCATGTTAGAATCATTTTTAGTAATCCCATATTTGCTGTTACAACTTTCATAGAATTAATACAATTGTTAGCTTGTGTATGTGTTTTTAAGGTTGTGTTGCAGAGAGAATGACTTGGAGTGGAAATAAACCAGAGTGGTTTATTATCTGCAGGATGAGGGTCGTGTCCTGATAACCTGAGTCCAACACAGACAAGACACAGAACAAGCTTCCACAAGCACATTCTTAAATGATATTTGTGTTGATTGATGAACTTTGGCAGTGTTTGCCACATATGACCCGATGCTTTGTAATAAAACGAGGTACCAGAGAGATGTGAGGCAGATCAGATTTGGGATTGCCCTAAACACATCTCTGCTGGTCTCCTCATGAGTAGATTTAGACCTTTGTCTCTTTTCTTACGCTGATTTAGATTTGGTTGAATCTAACAATGCATCACTGTTCCGGTCACTCAGCCGCTGCTCCAAATCACCAGACAGCCCCAACATGCCTTTGAAAAAGGATTCCGTTTATTTACAGTGTCTTCCTAAACGACAATAAAAATGATCATCTGAAACAAGACGGCCTCTTCTGGGGGGGGCACCGTCGCTTTCCGAAAAAGTACGGAGGACCGTTTGGGACGAGTGTTGCATGTTGACGTGTTATCTCTGGAGCCATCTTGGCAGCTTTGGCAGAGGGGAGGGGGGGGGGGGGGGGGGGGGGGGGTCTGTGGTCATACAGCCAGGTGCCTTCATTCCGTCCTTCTTAGTGACTCTCCCCCTTCTTGCCCACAACCTAGAATCAAGACAAGGCAATTTTATTTAAGCAGCGCAATTCATACACTGGGTGAATCACAGTGCTTTACAGAAATAAAAGACGATTGACAAGAAATTAAATGAAGCGAAATTAAAAAATGAAGCGATTAATGACTTAAAACTAAACTAAAAGAGATTAATGCAGTTAGAATACTTTTATTTGTCATATGCATTGGCAGAGAGAAAGGCCTGTCTCATCTCTGGATTTCCAATATTTATTTATTTTATATGAATATTTCTTTGTCAATAAAAAATAAAATACATTCGAATAAAAGTAGAAATGTACTTTAAACATATCTCCAAATGATAGACACCTTCAAGGGTGGGTTATAAGGGTTATATGGATGTGAGGGTTGTAGTCAAATGAATCAATACATGTTTCTTGTGAATTCAAAAACACAGTGAAGGTGTGTCTTACCCTTTTGAAATCGTTCATGTTTGTCGCTTGTACAGGAGTCCCAATGAATGTCAGGTAATTGATTTTTGTTGTCTCCTCATCTCCTTGGTTTGACTTGATGAATAACTATTCAAATACACAAAAAAAGTTATCTTTACAGGCCAAACCCTCAGTGCTTGGTTAGAAGCCGCCATGCCCACATTTCACCACTAGGTGGTGATCTCGTACCACGTAACAGAAGTGGAAACCTGCTGCATCTAATACAAATAGACACTGCAAACCAGGGGTGTCCAAACCTGGTCCTCGAGGACCACAGTCCTGAAAGTCTGAGATGTTTCCCTGCTCCAGCACACTTAATTCTAATGAATGGGTTGTTATCAAGCTCTGTGGAAGCCTCATAATGACCTATTCTTTATAATCAGGTGTGCTAGATCTAGAACCTTGACGACAGCGGCCCTCGAGGACCAGGACAGCCCACCCCTGACGTAAACCACTGTTTTCTCGAAGGCAGGTGGCAGAAAAACTAAAGGAGAAGCTGACAAGATGGACGGAGGGATGGGTCTTACGGTCACGCTCTGAACGTTCTGGAACTTGACGTAGCGGAGAGGGATGAGGCCGTCCTCCTTGTAGTCGTCCTCGGCAAGCTCCAGAGTTTGGGTGGCTTCGCTCCTCTCTGCGTCGTCAAAGTCCATGGAGCGGGGCAGGTTGATGAAGATCTTCACGCACTTCGGCGCCTGTGCTGCGAGGGGAGGAGCAGGAGAAGAGGTGGAAAGAGAAGAAGAGAAGGAGCAGAAGAAGAGATGGAAAGAGAAGAGAAGGAGCAGAAGAAGAGAAGGAGCAGAAGAAGAGATGGAAACAAGAAATGTCAGCTGGGTCACCTCGTTGCATCACATTCATCCTAATCGGTTTTCTTCGCCATGTAAGCTGCACAAACACGGAACTCACTGGGGCAGGATGGAGAAAACAATCAACATGTATGAAACCTAAATAAAAACAGTGGGCAAGTGAGATACACTAACGATAAAAAAAACGAAGAAAAAGCATAAATCTGAAGCTACGTGTTGTTAGATGATTTCATCCAAAGTGACATATAAAACACCTAAAAAGCTCTACGGAAGCCTGCTTAGGGTCATTAGTTTGAACCAGGTGTGTTGGAGAGGGGAAACATCTAAAACATGCAGGAAAGGTGTTCCCTAAGGACCCGTGTTGGGGAAACACTGTTGTAAGGCGGCACCATGACTCACTGAACTCAGATGACTGCAGCTTCATGGAGAACAGCTTCACAGGCTGATTGAAGGCCATCGTAATGAGGAGCTGAGGAGGGGAATTTACATTTGACATTAAGTCATTTAGCAGACGCTTTTATCCAGAGCGACGTACAGCAAATACAGTGACATTCCCCCCTGAGGCAAGTAGAATGAAGTGCCTTGCCCAAGGACACATGGTCCTGTTGGCATAGTCAGGGAATCGAACTCACAACCTTCTGATTACCAGCCCTGACTTCCCTCACCGCTCAGCCACTTGACTCTGATTTACATTCAGAGGGACTCAAATAAAATCTCCATCTCGAATAAAATCTCGCAATTCCATCAACTCTAACCCGCTGGGTAACTACTGTGTGGCGAGGGTCAGCCAACTCGCCTGCTCGTCACAGTCCGACTCCAGGTAAGTGGTGTCCTTGATTAGGCAGTTGTCAAAGCCGCAGTCGTCGCTCTCATTGAGGCATTCGCATCCAGCTTTGCTCACGAAGGGCATGAGGTCCATCTGAACAGCGACGCATGGGAACAGAGACAGGCAAGAGAGCAGCGTGTTATCCAAGCTCTACATAGACATGCAAAAAGTAAATAGACACCTTCATTTTATCTATGTGTTTAAGGGAATGTCTATTTAAAACTGCGAAGGGGAATGTCTACTAAGTACTAAAGAAAATAGTCCTACCTATCGATTACATTTCAGTGGTTCGCTTTGCGTTTTGAATAAACAATTTTGAAAATGAATGGTGTCTATTTACTTCTTGCATGTCTGTTTTTCAAGTTTAGGGATTTGGGAGCTTAACCGTTTCAGGGACAGTGATCCGGACACCGTTTAATGAAATCAAGGCATTTCCACACTGAGAATGACTTCTGGATGGGAGACAAAACGTCTTGATTTCGAAAACCGTGTCCAGGTGACTACTCCCTGAAACCTTTTCTACAATGGAACCTTCCTGGATGGATGAGGGGCGACACCGTCAGGGTAAAAGTGGCGAAACTCACGTATCCCTTTGGAATGTCGGAGTCCTCGTTGCTTCCTGGGTCATTTTCTACGTGCTGTTTGATTTTGTCCTCCAGTCCGGAAGCGTCCGCACCTTGATACTGATCGATACGCACTCTGTTCCGGAAGAACAAAAATGTTGGCGTTGCCGAAATGTTGTTGGCGGCTGCCGTTGCCTGAAAGAGAAGAATCCATCAAGCTGAAATGCCTGCATGCAGATAAAGACTATTTGCTTTACAACTCAACGCATCTTAACACGTCATTCACTACAGCCACAAAAAAACAGTGGGAGTCAAGTGGGTGAGGGGTAAGGGCGTCAGACTAGTGATCAGAAGCTCGTCAGTTCAATTTCCGGCTGTGCCAAGATGACACTAAGTCCTCGGGCAAGGCACTTCACCCTACTTGCCTCAGGGGGAATGTCCTGATACTTGCTGTAAGTCGCTCTAGATAAGAGCGTTTGACTATCCAGAACAACTTAGAGCAAGTACAGGGACATTCCACCTGAGGCACTAGGGTGAAGTGCCCTGCCCAAGAACACAACATCATGTTGGCACATCTGGGGGTTCAAACCGGGTACCTTCCGATTACTTGCCCGACACCCTAACCGACTGCCCCATCTGACTCCCTGCTTTCCAACCCTTCTGATCAGGTGTCATTTATTCATTTAGCAGACGCTTTTATCCACAGCCCCAAAACAACCAAAACAACTACTGGGCCAGTTTATTGATCTATTTGGATAACATGGACGATCCTTTGCGCTGCTGGTGTAACGTGATCAGATCAGATCCACCTCAGATCACTCACCTGACATACGTGCACGTCTACTTCAAGAAAAACAACTTGGGGATACTTGTTACTCAACATGTTGAAGGCTGGTGATATTCTGACACATGGTCGACACCTGGAGAGTTAGAAACACATGTTGTTAGAACAGGGGGGTTTGGAGAAAGCGTGTATTTCTATTCAGATTCAGAAAACTTTATTAATCCCTGAGGGGAAACTCTTTAGCAACAATGGCACACAGTCTGGTCAAAGCACACAGGGGTAAGGGTGTGAGGTAAAAGAGTAGAAGAGTGCACACAGGGGTAAAGGAATGGGGGTAAAATAAGACTGCTGGGATTCAATATACACGGATCTAAATGCAGTATGGGTTTGTACAGACTATACAATTGTACAAGTATTGCTTTTGCAGAATGTACAGTGTTATGTTAGTTACAATGCTAATCATTTGCCCGTGCTTTGCTTGAGTGAGTTGTGTCTATAAATCAGTAGGTGTTTGATTACTAATAAAATAAACCAATGCATGACTTGAATACCTTAACTGAACAAACAGGTTTAGATGGATTACTACAGTAATATACGAGTACTGTTGTTCGAGGTGGATGGTTAGCTAGCTTACTAGCTTCCAGAATGCAGCTCTGTGATATTGCTATGTCATAGTTAGCTAGGCTAACTAAGCTACAATACGTTACAGTAGCTAGCTAGCAATCGCCCCGACAGTTTTTACAGTAAGTATTAGATGTGTTTATATTTCGTACGTGCTGCAGAAAGGGGACATTGTCAACTTTGGATATCGATAGAAACTTCGAGAAAAAAATGAATGAGCTAATTAGCTTAGCTTAGCCAGAAGAGCCACGGGCCTGCGTCAAGATGATGAGCCTTACCCCGCCATTGTGAACTTCACTACGGCTAGCCTGGAGCCGGCAGCTGCAAGCTCCGGTTGGAACTCGGCATCAATTGCGATGACTTTCACCCCAACCATGTTAGAGGTGACAACTTTAACTGTGTCGTACTTTTAATAACGCTGTGGTTACAATAACACCGACACCTTCCTGATGAGACGTTTTGCTAACTAACTCGCAGCATAGATTACTTCCGGGAGCAACTTGACCGATGGTGTGCCTCAGCCAATCACAGAAGCGTAAGGCGTGGAACAAATCTATTTTTATTTATATATTATATATATTAACACAGAATTATTTCATATCTTCGAATACAAATATTACAAATATATATAAACAATCGTACAGTAGGGGATGCTTGCTGAGAATTGAATAAAAAATATTGAAAAGTTTTCAAGGTTTTCAAGGTTTTCATTGCTTTTTGCATCTTATTGAAACAAAATAGTGTTCAACGTCTTTCTTAAACGACATAAAAACAAGGCTTTTTACATTAAAACTACACATTTGTGAATATTGAATTTTGCCATTCATATAATAAAATGTATCAAGTAAACCTGATCGTTATTGTCTCTACAGTTCACTGTCAGAACCGTCAACGACGTTCATTTTTATGGGATGTTGAGTAGTGAAATAAAGCCAATCTTACACTTAGTTTAAAATTGTCCACATTTATTTGTATCTCCCAATGTAAATCCTCCTGAAGACTTTATTTAGAACTATTTGACAACAGGGGCTGACACTTCACCTGTACTTATGCGAGTACTAATGCCAGTAATGTGAAAGCGTCACACAATGTTTATGTGTTGATATATATTCGGGATCAATTCTCAAATATATCGCATTACAAGATGTCACACCTTGTATCGGAAGCGAATTAAACCAATGAATGGTTTCCTTTTTATTCAGGATAGCTATTCAGACAGCATACAAAAAATAAATCATGGTTATTTTATTCCCTGTACCTTATATAATGTTTTTTTATTATTCCCTGTACCTTATATAATGTTTTTTTATTATTCCCTGTACCTGTGACCCTGTTGATGGATGTCCTGCGATTTCATCAGCAACCTGTCTCAGGGCGGAACTACCTGGATTTGAGTGACACGGTTGTCGACCAATCCGCGCGTAGTTTACCACGGACGCGAACAGATTTCGTCCAATGGGCGTCGGGGAATCGATGCCGGTCTAACCACACGTCGAAAACCCACCACGCGCTGACGCAAGACGCACGCGCTTCCGGGCTCTGACAAGCGGCTAGAATCACCACGTTGTCTCCATTCTTCCAAATTAAAACGCTTTAGATTGAGATAAGATTGCTTCTGTTCGTTTGAGCTACGTCAAAGTCTCCAACGGGAATGGCGGAGGAAGTTACAAAAGGTGCGGCCCAACTATCCGTAGGTACGGTGGTCATGCATGCGGCAATACAGTCGTAGCTAAGCTAATAATATTACCTGGATGGGAGAAGCTAACAGCTGCTCCATGGCCTCGCCTAGATACCAAATCAATCAGTTTATTTGATTCCCTTGCTCCTGGTCCCTGGGTTAGGGTATGTGCGAGGTGTTGCATCACATGGTAGATATGAAGTCTTCTTAGCCATCTGTGTAGAGCTATTAGATCTTTTCATATAAATATTCATTGTCATTATTACTTCATTATTATGGCTCTGGCGACGCCAACATCAGCATTTACAGTTCCCGTTTTAGATCGAGTGCTGATGCAGTATTGGCACTCAGGTGGGTGGGTGGGGGGGGGGGGGGGGGGGGGGGGGGGGGTGCACCTTTCTATGACAACACGGAAGCACAAGAACCATTTATTTTGCTGCAGTGCTGCTCGACAACCGCAATCACTTGTTCTTAACCCTGTTGGAGGTGCTGAACCCCACCAGTTTCATATCCGCATACACTGAACCCTTCTGGTCGTGTCATCGTGAATATGAGTCGGATGTGTGTCTTGACCTCTGCTGAACCCCAGAGACTGAATCACTGAACCCCTGAGACTGACTCACTGAACCCCTGGGACTGACTCACTGAACCCCTGAGACTGACTCACTGAACCCCTGAGACTGACTCACTGAACCCCTGGGACTGACTCACTGAACCCCTGGGACTGACTCACTGAACGTCTGGGGTTCGATCGACCCCAGGTTAAGAACCACTGCTGTAGTTCGAGCGTTGCCCAATGAGATGGACGTCGCCAGATTCGTCGATATAGATTATTTTGTCAACAGCCCAAGAAGATGAATCGTCAAATGTAGAAACGCTGTCACTAAATTAACAACACAAGGGTCAGCAAATAAGAGTCAGCAGGCTGGCTTTAACCAGCTGCACATGAATGAGCATGGGTAGTCCATCTATTGTCATCGTTGTTATCAATGTTTCTTTATTTATTTTTTTAATACCTTGCATTTTCATAACGTGCATGTCTGGCTACCTGTGTTCTTAAGCTATGGTAAAAACAAGG
This sequence comes from Protosalanx chinensis, assembly GCA_030340685.1. Lineage (NCBI taxonomy): Eukaryota > Metazoa > Chordata > Actinopteri > Osmeriformes > Salangidae > Protosalanx > Protosalanx chinensis. Next base: position 276,906 of record CM059339.1, on the reverse strand, counting down.
CATCGTTATTCATTTGATTGAATTGTTCATCTTGAAATCATTCTTTCCCATTGTCTCAGTTGAGCTGTACGTCTCCGACAAAAAAGGAAGCGACCAGGATGGAGACGGAACCGAACAGAAACCGTTTAAAACTCCTTTGAAGGTAAAGACGGGGAGTCAGATGGCTCAATGGGTTAAGGCGTTGGCCTCATGAACGGAAGGTTGTGAGATCGAGCCCCCGCTGTGGCTATATGACTTTGTGTCCTTGGGCAAGGCACTTCACCCTACTTGCCTCAGGGAGAATGTCCCTGTACTTACTGTAAGTCGCTTTGGATAAAAGCGTCTGCTAAATGAATAAATGTAAAATGTAAATGTAAAGAGGACGCTGCGAAATCCCCGAGCCAGACTGCAGACATCTTTGTAGACTGGGTTCCTGTTTATTCAAAAAAATCCAAGCGTATACTTTTTTCTTTTCTTCTAATGGTTATAACTGTTCTGTTTTGCAGGCGTTGTCTACTGTGGGAAAAGAGCCCTTCCCAACTATATATGTGGATTCTCAGAAAGAAGGAGAGGTAGAATGGCATTATATCTTTTCAGTAACATCATGTTTGATCAAATAATAGTTATTTATTAAAGCTGCCTTAGGTAGTAACATTATAAAGTGTCTTTAAATAAGAGCAATGGCACCTCCCACTCTGTCCTGAATCTGTACATCTTGAGTTTGATTGACAGATTCACACATTTAGTCCAGGTTGAATTGGCAGGAACCGGATTGCTGAAATGTGATTGGTTGGGCTCTAGCGGGATGCTCCTAAATGAGAAATGTAAATTCCATTGGCATTTAAGCCGATGTCAATGTCATGTCTATACTGCTTACACAAACATTCTTTTTACAGAAAAATCTAATTGAAAAAAATCATACCTATTGTGTCTTTAACTTTAACTTGTTCTTGTTTTAGGTATGGGCGGTGATCTCAAAGACTCAGATGAAGAATGCAAAGAAGCAATGGAACAGGGAACAGATGAAGAAGGATGCCAAAGATAAGACCGAGGTCAGAAAAAGTCTTTAACTACATTTAGTCATTTAGCAGACGCTCTCATCCAGAGAGAGACTTACAGCCAGTACAGGGACATTCCCCCTCAGGCACGGAGGGTGAAGTGCCTTGCCCAAGTTAACAACGTCATGTTGACACAGCCAGGGGTTTCGAACCAGGGACCTTCTGATTACAAACCCAACACCCTAACCGACTGCACCACATGCAGTGTGCACTCCCTCTTCAGTTGCAGGTTTTTCCTTGGAAATAAGGACTAACTAACTTGTAAAGATCTCTTGGAAGTCACTTAGGATAAAAGCATCTGCCAAATGAATACATGTAACTTTTTGCCAGCAGTTAACGTCTAATGTTTACATTTCAGGCAGAAGACAACGAGCGGAGAGAAAAAAACTTGGAGGAAGCGAAGAAGATCAGCATTGAGCAGGATTTAAGCCTCCCAGAGCCTAAAACGGTGAGCATCCGTAAACGGCAGTTACAGTGCATCACATCTTCAGCATGTCACCCCCCCCTCCCCCCCGAATGAAACACGTGCTTTAAACACATGGTGGGATGTTCTGTCACCTTCCTGAATACTTTTTCCTTTTTTTATCAGGCTAAGATTCACCTTCTGGAGCCTCTGAGGGAGCAGAGGGTGAAGGTGTTTGGTTGGGTGCACCGTCTGAGAAGGCAAGGTGAGCACGGCGCGGGCTGGTGCAGATGGAACTGTGGACCTTCTAGGACTGGGGTGGTCCTCGGGCCACTGTCCTGAAGGTTCTAGATCAGGGGTGTCCAGTCCTGGTCCTCGAGAGCCGCTGTCCTGAAGATTTTAGATGTTTCCCTGCTCCGGCACACCTGATTCTAATGACTGTGTTGTTATCAAGATCTGTGGAAGCCTCATAATGAGAATCAGGTGTGCTGGAGCTGGGAAACATCTAAACACACAGGAGAGTTGTCCCTCATGGACCAGTGTTGGGAACCCTTCGGACAATGAAAGAAAACTCACAATGGTCACAGAAAGTCGCGCTGGATAAGAGCGTCTGCTGAATTACTCAATGCAAATGTATCTACTTCTTTAGGGAAGAATCTTCTCTTCATTGTCCTGAGAGACGGGACTGGCTATCTGCAGTGTGTTCTCACGGATAAATTGGTAGGAAGAAAACATGGATCATTACGTTTTGCACCTTTTAGTACACGCCACTTAACTTATTCCCTGTTGATTTGTTTCTCACGTTGTTTGGTACCAAACCCTCTCCTTGCAGTGTCAGTGCTACAATGCTGTAGTCCTGTCGACGGAGAGCACCGTTGCTTTGTATGGGACAGTCAAACCAGTGCCAGAGGGGAAACAGGTGATTCAGTCCTACGTTTAACAATCGATTTTGATGTTCCTCTTTTGGGGGGCTGTTTGATTAGATCTGATACTGTAGTACACAGGTGTTAAATTACAGTCCTTGATGGTCCGCTTTCCTGAAGGTTTTAGATGGTTCCCTGCTACGGCACACTTCATTTTAATGAATGGGTCATTATGAGGCTTCCACAGAGTTTGATTCATTCATTCATTAGATTCAGGTTTGCTTGAGCAGGGAAACATCTAAAACATTCAGGACAGCAACCAGGAAGGGACACCCCCGCTACAGTAAGATCCTTCACCAAGCGCCTGACGTCCGATTTCCGTCCTTTCCGCTTCCCCCAGGCCCCTGGGGGCCACGAGCTGCACTGCGACTTCTGGGAGCTGGTGGGTCTGGCCCCGGCCGGCGGCGCCGACAACCTGCTGAACGAGGAGTCAGACGTGGACGTTCAGCTCAACAACAGACACATGTTGATCCGCGGGGAGAACGTGTCCAAGATCCTGCGGGTCCGCTCCACCGTCACGCAGTGCTTCAGGGACCATTTCTTCAGCCGTGGATACTACGAGGTAAGGAAGAGACGCCAAGTCAGAGAGTTACTGCGCTTTTAACGCCGGCCGTCCTGGGTGGACGAGTGTTGACCCAGTGAAATTGTGCAGATCCTGGTAACTATTTTCCTGGAGGAACGAGGTTCTCCACCAGCTTATTTGGCGTTTTTTTTCTGGGCTTCCTCCTAGATCACCCCTCCCACTCTGGTGCAGACCCAGGTGGAGGGAGGCTCCACCCTCTTCAACCTGAACTACTTTGGCGAGCAGGCGTACCTCACCCAGTCGTCCCAGCTTTACCTGGAGACCTGCATCCCAGCCTTGGGGGACACCTTCTGCATCGCCCAGTCCTACCGGGCTGAGCAGTCCCGCACACGCAGGCACCTGTCTGAGTGAGTACCTGAGTACCTGAGTACCTGAGTACCTGAGTACCTGAGTACCTGAGTACCTGAGTACCTGAGCCAGTCGGACCCAATCAGGATCGGGCTCATTCACCATGTAAATTCACACACATGGAGTTTAATGTGGCAGGAATTTCAATACAGTAAACATACACTATCTTAAACCCTAATATATTTTAACAATCATGTTAGAATAATTTTTAATAATCATATATTTGCTGTTACAACTTTCTTAGAATTAAAACAAATGTCACAAAAACTCATTCTAAACAAATAAAGAACATGCAAAATATAAAATAGTTGCAACGGGAGCTGGCAAAAAAAGTTTTTTCACACCAACCTTAACCTATTTCAGGACTGGCTTCCTGTCACAGTGCAGCATTTTGTATATCAGCCGTTCAAACTGAGGTTTTTTGAGAAGTACACAAGGCCACCTGCAGGGGGCACTTTCCTCCAAACTGTAACCTGACCCCACAACATGATGTTGTGTCCTTGGGCGAGGTGCTTCCCCCTGCTTACCTCAAGGGGGGAATGTCCCTGTACTTGCTGTAAGTCGCTCTGGATAAGAGCGTCTGCTAAATGACCTCAGTGTAAAATGTAATGTAACCTTGCTTTACCTCATGTGCAGGTACACTCACATCGAGGCCGAGTGTCCCTTCATGACCTACGAGGACCTCCTGACCCGCCTGGAGGACCTGGTCTGTGATGTGGTGGATCGTGTTCTGAAGTCTCCTGCTGCTTCTCTCCTCTATGAAGTCAACCCTGTACGTCTAACACTGGCATCACAGCGCTCTGATGGGGGGGGGGGGGGGGGGGGGGGGGGGGGGGGGGTGCAAAAGAGGAGGTTTTTAAGAGAGGTTTCTCAAAGGTTTAAGAGAGGTTTCTCAAAACATTTGATGTGAGAAGGGGTCAGTGGTCGTTAAAATGTGAATTATTCCGACACCCTCAGGACTTCAAGCCCCCCAAGAGGCCCTTCAAGAGGATGAACTACACAGAGGCAATCGATTGGCTGAAAGAACATGACATCAAGAAGGATGATGGCACCTACTATGAGTTTGGAGAGGTATATAAGGGGAAAGTTATTGATTTCCTAATGCATTTTACATGGGCTACATATAAGCGCTTTACATGTCATGGTTTGTCGTTGGTTTGCCTGTAGAGCTTTACTTGTATACATATCTTTTTGGGACTCGTTGGGGCAGGGTTGTCCAATCCTGAACTTTTGAGATGCTTCCCTGCTCTAGCACGCCTGATTCTAATGAATGGGTTGTTATCAAGCTCCATGGAAGCCTCATAATGACTCTTTATTTGAATCAGGTGTGCTCGAGCAGGGAAACATCTGAAACCTTCAGGACAGGACAGCGGCCCCTGAGGACCAGGGTTGGAGACCCCATGTGTTATCGTGCCTCAGTAGCATGTGTTAGCATGTTAGCATCCCCTCTGTCCCCTCTGTCAGGACATCCCTGAAGCCCCAGAGAGGCTGATGACCGACAGCATCAACGAGACCATCCTACTGTGTCGCTTCCCAGCCGAGATCAAGTCCTTCTACATGCAGCGCTGCCCCGAGGACCGCCGGCTCACTGAATCGGTACGATGACCCCCCTCATCTCGATCAATCCAGTTTATATTTACATTTAGGCATTTATCAGACGCTCTTATCCAGAGTGACTTACAGTAAGTACAGGGACCTTTCCCCCTGAGGCAAGTAGGGTGAAGTGCTTTGCCCGAGGACACAACTTCATTTTGGCACAGCCAGGGGTTCGAACCGGGAACCTTCTGATGACTAGGCCCAACTCCCTAACCGCTCAACCACCTGACGTCCACACACGACAGTTCACAGTTAGCCGCGAGCTTCGGTCACCGCCATCTCGCCGTCAGTGAGGAAACCGTGCCGCTTCTGTGCGTCCTCCAGGTGGATGTGCTGATGCCCAATGTTGGAGAGATTGTTGGAGGGTCCATGCGTATCTGGGATGCTGAGGAGCTGTTGGAGGGGTACAAGAGGGAAGGCATCGACCCCACCCCCTACTACTGGTATACCGACCAGGTACGTCCGAGGAGCAGGTTACCACCACTGAGAAAGGCTGAGAACATTGACTGTGGTTATGTCTCTGTTATGCTCCTGATGTGTTGTTGGTGTTGCTTGAGACTTTGATACACATCGTAACAGGTAGTCATCTGGGCACTGTTTTCAAATTCAAGACGTTTCAACTCCAATCCAGAAGTCATTCTCCGTTTACATTTAATCATTTAGCAGACGCTCTTATCAAGAGTAATTTACAGCAACTACAGGGACATTCCCCCCTGAGGAAAGTAGGGTGAAGTGTCTTGCCCAAGGACATGTCATGTTGGCACAGCCGGGTTTCGAACCAGAGACCATCTGATTACTAGCCTGACACCCTTAACCGCTCAGCCACTTGACTCCCTCCCATGGGATTGAGAATAACTTCTAATTTTGAAAACAGTGTCCAGATGAATATCCTCTATAACAGTGGTCTCAAACTCGTGCCATCGAGGACCAAGAGGGTGCAGGTTTTCATGTTAACCAAGCCACTACACCAGCTGATTTCAATAACGAGTTTCTCCACTTAGTCAAATCAAACTCGTTAGTGAAATCAGCTGGTGTAGTGGCTTGCTTGACACGAAAACCTGCATCCTCTTGGTCCTCGATGGCACCAGTTTGAGACCACTGCTCTTAAAACCTTTTCTACACTGTAACACTCCTGCACGATCCAGCTTTTCTAAACGTAGTGGATTGGGTCCCTGACAAGCGTCCTCACCTGTGTCTTTCAGAGGAAGTACGGAACCTGTCCTCATGGTGGCTACGGCCTGGGCCTCGAACGCTTCCTCACTTGGCTCCTCAACAGACATCACATCCGGGACGTTTGCCTCTACCCCCGCTTCATCCAGCGCTGTCGACCCTGAGCCACACACACAGAGCACCCAACACTTCGACTTCATCTGCTAACACGGGATGACCCAACAACTGCAAGAGTAAAGGCACGCTTTGTGATATCTGGAATATTCCGCCGCTCAAGTCAAAGAAAATTGTATTTAAATGGCATGTAACAGATCATGTCCTGAAGCTGTGTTCACCAACACTTAATGCTGTCGAGTCTGCCAATAAACATTTCTGTGCTCTATATCTGTGTGTTCATTGCCGATAATAAAATAATTGCCACTTGACTTGAATGAATGAATGCAGGGAATTTCCTGCATAGCCAGGTTAATAATAATACCTCATTTAGCTGGGACATTCTCCCTGAGGCAAGTAGAGTGAAGTGCCTTGCCCAAGGATACATCATCACAATGTGACTAGACTAATGTAGTATCATTTAGAGGCAGCAAGTCTTTTCAATACCACTTGGCTGTGCAAAAGGGGGGGACATATTGACGCTTTATTTGACGGATACACAAACCAGGGTTACATTACAAAATACCCTAAAAGTAAAGCACACATACTTAACCAGTCGTAGAACTGACTGGATACAAATGTTTTTGACCTAACTTTAAATGTTGAGACAGTATCAGCATCCTTTACAGAAAAAGGTAATTATCTCTTCAGAAGATGAGAACCTACAGAGGAGTCGTTTGGCAAAGCAAGAAGTAAGAGGGTTAAAAGGATTTGAAAATAATATCCATTGGAAAACCATGTTAAACATCCATCCATCCATTATCTTCCGCTTATCCGGGGCCGGGTCGCGGGGCAGCAGTCTGAGCAGGGAGGCCCAGACTTCCCTCACCGCACACACCTCCTCCAGCTCCTCCGGGGGGGATCCCGAGGCGTTCCCAGGCCAGTCGAGAGACATAGTCCCTCCAGTGTCTCCTAGGTCTTCCCCGAGGCCGCCTCCCGGTGGGACATGCCTGGAACACCTCCCGAGGTTAGGCTGAAGCAGCATTCCAACAATAAAGATTCAAAGAACTCCAACAATATAACCATGATCCTACCTCAGCCATAATTCCATTCACCCACCAGAGGGCGCAATATAACCACTGTAACAAAGCAAGAAACAAACTAAATGTAACAAATCAATTTCCAAAACTGACCGATTATCGAGTTATGTCAAAGTATTTCAGGTCCTATTTTAGACACAGGCTTCACTGACAAAAGTCAATATAATTTACATTTGACATTAAGTCGTAAATTATACAAACATATGTTGTAATATAATGTCATATTCGATTAGATTCAGAATGTATATATACATGAAATCATTCAAAATAATCCATATAGTCCATAATTTTTTACGTAACGACCAATTACCAAGGTGTTATTTGGTCTGGTAGCTCTGATAGTCGTTTTCAACAAATATGCAAATGATCATGATGATGATAATCTTACCTGGCGGGTGTTGGGGGTCTACCTGTGTGAAGGTGTTTGGAGAAGGTGTGCAAGCGCATAACCCTAAAACAACAACCTTTTTTAATGAGGTTACATTTATTTGAGTTTCATTTAGTTTCTAGGCTCTGAATGTTTTGGAAAAGTCATCCTGTTAAACCTGTTTCTCTAGTTTCGGCGTGTGGGTAGCCATTTGTCTACGCAGGTAAAGGAAATTGTCAGGAAGAAAATACAGACGGCAGTAATGGTTTAACTCCGGTTTACCTTCAAATCGATGTTGAATTCGTCAAGAAAAGATCAATTTTCTTGGTGAGTATATTATTGATCAATGTATTAATTAACGCTACTGATTTAGGCGTTAAACACACCTACTCAAGCAATTCAGGTGGATACCGCAGTAAGAGGAACCAGCATGTCCTCTAGTTTTGCTACAAAATTGGAAATGATAAACGGGAAGAAATGCAGCGATGTCTGGCTGCGCTGTTAAAAAACACACCCGCAAAAATATTTTTGTTCCGTTTATCGGTCTGACAAACATTTAATATTTTGGTTGACATGTAGGACACGGTTTAGTTCGTTGTTAGTAAATGACCACCAGATTACCACCAGCTCCAATGTCTTCAGGTCTAGAAAGTTCATTTTTGTATTTTATTTTATTTGTTATTTTTATTGACAAAAAAATATTGCATATCTTCGAATACAAATATTACATGTACATAACAAAATTCGTACACTATCTAGAAAGTTCATTTGAAGCTGACAAAATGACTTCTATACGTCAGCAAAGTCACTCTCGGAAGGCCTTGCTGCAGGTCTGATGCCCTCCAATAGTCAAATCTAACTTTCTCAATGGAAATAGACCCTTTAAATGAACTTTGATCTGACTTTGACCTGTGCAATGCTGTTAAGGGTTGTCGGTAACTTGAGTCAGAATCTATTTTATTCTTTATGCAAGATATACAAACATAATTTACTATGGCAGGAAAGGGCAACAAATATAACATAAATGGAATATAATAAGGGTAGATAAAATAGAATAAACAAATGTAATATTAAATACAAATAAGATAAAAGTTGAGATAAAAGTGTGCACTAGCTGTACAGATACAGGAATATAACTATAGTAAGTGAGAAGGTGTAGAGAAAATGGATATATATAGTACAAGGGGGGTATATTGTGTATATATGGTGCAAAATCACAGTGGTAAATTTTAGGGTGTCCTGTCTAAAGTGGCTTGTGCAGAGTGCAGTGGGATTCTGGGTGGGGGTGTGGGGGTGTGGGGGTGTGGGGGTGTGGGGGTGTGGGGGTGTGGGGGTGGTTGACAGCAATAGATTTAGCCTTGCAAGGCAATAGCTGTCATTATTGTAAGTGGAAGTTGTGAAGGTTTTGAATAAAGCGCAGAATAGCTCGAATTGGAGGTCCTGCGGTTTCACTGTCTAGACAAAGGAGCGAATTAACTTGTGTGTTTATTAATTTTTGATAAAGAATATTGTCAAAAAGTCAGAAAAGATGCAGGGTACTATTTCATTGAAAGGAATGGATGGTTAATTTCCTTAATGGACCTATTCATTGTATATGAGTGTCTTAGTGAGGAACTAACTACTAGATGATTATTCCCGCTGTGTAGAACATCATTTAGGTGAAGCCTACAGCAGGTAATGCACTGTGGGTAGCATTGGGGATTTCCCCAGAGTCATTAAACTGACATAGGTGTTGGTGACACCTGGAATAAGCCTAGCTAGGATAGGTCAAGATAAGATAATACTTCATTTGTCCCGGGGTGGGGAAATTGCAGTCTCCAAGAGCCGCAGGGTACATTACAGCACTCAGTAACAATAATAATAAAATATAAATATACATGATGCAGGGAATACTATACAAAGATGAGGATGTAAGAGTATTAAACAGTTAAATAATCAGCGGAGATGGGATGCATTACGACTGAGGAAACAGTTTCTTAGTTGACTGAAATCATTAGTTACTAAAATTAAACTTGTTCCTGATGTCTCATGACTGGGTTGAGGGCTGGAGAGAGAAAAATAACAAAGATGGCGGAAGCAGACCTTTTGTGTGAGTCCTGACTCGGGTTACAAGTCAGGCAGGTATGTAGTGTGACTCCTTTTGATGGGGCTGAAGCCCCCCCCCCCCCCCCCCCCCCTTTTTTTCCATGTTGCCATTGCGCTACCTTAGGCTAGATGCCCAAACTTGTTTGCTGGAAACGTTTAACACCTCGTACTCGTTCAGAAACGCCCACCACGCTGCTGTGTGTGTGTGTGTGTGTGTGTGTGTGTGTTGAGCTCGGGTCAACAGGGTGGGGCTCCAACTCGTTTGGGATGAAACCCTGAAGTCAATGTCAGTAAGGTCACAAGGTTTCAGCCTTGATTAGCCCACATTAACCAAGCAGCCTTTATGACGGGACACACACACACACACACCATCTACTCTTTAGAGAATCCTGTTTTATGCTCCATCCAGGGAATTTGGTTATCAAACTTGTAATTTAACTAGTTATTGCCTTTGTAAACAGGTCCATCACACATACACACCTCTAGAGGGTTATCTCTCCACTGTAAACATGTCTGGATAAATATATAGGTTAGTTTGAGATACCTGAGTGGGCTTCCTGTCTTCATAAATATGATTAAAAAGACTTGAACAGCGTAAACAGGGGCTGGTCCAGACAAATCAAATCATTAGAAACGAATTAGCAGTGGAGGAAAGTTGTTGCCGGTCAGGCAGAAGAAATCAAACCTCAGTGTTCGATTCCATCAAAGGACCAAGGATGTTTTCTCCGTTCAGCGTTTGACTCTTTATAGATGAGTTAAGTGTGGGAGCGATGTTGCGTTGCTTCACAGCTTTCTGAGGCAAACAGAAGTGTCCCAAGAGAGTCTTGCAAGTCTAGTTTAGGTGTCGGGTGGATCTGATACGCTGCCACACCCACTACAGCCAAACCAGTCCAGCAATCCAATCCAGTGATGTTTGAGGGTTTCCCCATGACCATGGAGAGCTCACAGGTTCAATCTGACACATTTATGATCTTTTTATAATGTGAATTATTATTAAATGGGCTTTGTCATGACAGGTCAGCGGGGTTATTTTTTTTTTTTTTACATGTTCACATTTTGTTTGTGTATAGCATCGCTGAATATGTGGCATGTTTGGTAGTTAAGATTTCTAGAGCTGTAGCCTTAAAACAAACAGGCCTTTGTTCGTACAGAATTCAGTTAGTAACATGCCAGTCTGCCCTCATACACACACCTTCAGGTTTCAGTAGCTGAATGTAATTAATGAGCCACATCAAACATGCTAATGAACTCTGAAATGCCATTAGATATTAACGAAGGTTCTTGGAGTACTGGTTTACAGGACAGACCAAGAGACCACGAGGCTAGGAAGGATCATACTTTCCAGACGGTGTGTTAGAGACATTTGGAGAAGAGGTGACTTGCATTGACTTCTCACTGTAACGTGACGCTATCAGGAAAAGATGGAAGGAACAGTGAGGAGATGATGGTGATGATGGTTAAAGGCAACATACCATACATATTTAGCTTTTACCCAGAGACAAAGGTAGGCTAGTGAACAACAATGGTCAAATCACCCGCAGATGAATAAAGCTGTGAATGTTCAACATCTAACTTTCCAATAAAGATTCCATCTTCCTTTTTAAATTCAGCTGCGACTGAATTTGTTTTTTTTAACGTGTTTTTTCAAGCATTGAAGACTGTTTTGACGAGATGAATGTCGGAGCTCTCGTTCCTAACTCCTGTTCTTCTCTTCCTGTCTTTCTGTGTCAGTGACCCGCCCCCCCTTATCATGAGTCGCCCACGAGCAGACTCCCAGGGTTCCCTGGGGCCCGACGATGAGGTCATGCCATACAGTGACGATGAGACGGATGAAGAGTTGGAACCGAGCTCAGAGGGGGACGGCCCCCGAGGGGCCCCCCAGGAGGCGGAACCCAAGTTGAGCGGTGAGTTTACATTTGGAATTAAGGAGCCCAAACTTGACGTGATAGTCCCCACACATAGCGGGTTTATAGATTACAAAACATACATTTACAATTACTTGTTAATCCCTGTGCTTTATTGTTCGCATCCCTTAGGTAGACTACTGTCCGTCAGAGACTCACCTTAAACTTGTTATTTGTTCGGCTAAAAGCTCTTATAGTTCTTCCCTTGGCACTTATTGGTTCTCACGATGTATGTTTCATAATCTAGATGCCCGCTATGTTGGGGTCTATCACGTTGCTATGCTTAGTGACCAATGCTCTTTTGTAAAGCTTTCTCTTGAAAATCGCTTTGGATAAAAACATCTGCTAAATGAATACATGTAAAAAATAAAATAAAAATTATATATATGTAATATAAATTGTGGGAAACCATTAAGTGCCAAAGAGAAGAGCCGTAAGACCATTCACCCGAACAAGTTACTATTATAAGGCATGCGTGAATGAACCCTCCTCCATTTCTGTATTTTTCAGAGTTCGGCTGGAGGGTCAAGGCAAATGACAGAGCCTTTTGTAATCTACCCGAGTTTCAGAAAAAATACTTCTTGTGCCTCAAGAAGAGCAAGTATGCAGTAAGTCCAAGTCCTTTCTTTCTCCGTGGTTAATGAGCTTCCAGAGCTTTTATCCAGACCAAATATTTACCAATGACACAAAGGACCATGTTGAAGTACTAGGTAGCGATCATCCAATGGATCATATGCTGCAAATAGTTGGATGAGTCATTTAGCAAAGTGGTCCCCAACCCTGGTCCTCAGAGGCCACTGTCCTGCATGTTTTAGATCAGTGGTCCCCAACCCTGGTCCTCAGGACCCACTGTCCGGCATGTTTTAGATCAGTGGTCCCCAACCCTGGTCCTCAGGGCCCCCACTGTCCTGCATGTTTTAGATCAGGGGTCCCCAACCCTGGTCCTCAGGGCCCCATTGTCCTGCATGTTTTAGATCAGTGGTCCCCAACCCTGGTCCTCAGGGCCCACTGTCCTGCATGTTTTAGATCAGTGGTCCCCAACCCTGGTCCTCAGGGCCCCACTGTCCTGCATGTTTTAGATCAGTGGTCCCCAACCCTGGTCCTCAGGGCCCACTGTCCTGCATGTTTTAGATGTTTCCCCCTTCCAGCAAACCTGATTCTAACGGATGTTTTTTACCAGGATTCTTCAGAGCTAGGTAATGACCCATTCATTTGAATCAGGTGTGTTGGAGCAGGGAAACATCTAAAACATGCAGGACAGTGGGGCCCTGAGGACCAGGGTTGGGGACCACTGATTTAGCAGATGCTCTTATCCAGAGCGACTTACTGCAAGTACAGCAATTTCCACCCCTGGAGGACAAATAAAGGTTTATCTAATCTACACTTATTAGTTTACTAGTTTTACACTAGTTTCTCTACTTAGTGAAATCAGCTGGAGTTGGAGCTTGGTTGAAGTGAAAACCTGCCCCCTCTTGGCCCTTGGTGGCACAGGGTTTAACACCACTGCAATTGGGGCTTCGTGGGGGTGTAAATTGACCCGTACTGGAGCCGTAATGTACCTGTATTAGAGTTTCACAGAATGGAGGATCCAGTTCAGCTGTCTGTTACTGCCTTCCTACTTCCTGTAGAGACGCACATCACTTTTACAGGCGCACCGACTGAAATCCACGAGCCCCTGTGATGAAATGTGTGGTTGAAAGGATTTAAAGGAATGTACATTTAGCAGACGCTCTTCTCCAGAGCGACTTAAAGCAAGTACAGGGACATTCCCCCCTGAGGCAAGTAGGGTGAAGTGCCCTGCCCAAGGACACAACGTCATGTTGCCATCATTTTGAATCGAACCGGTGACCTTCTGATACCTAACCACTAGGTACCTGGAATGTGGCCTGTAGCTGATGGTCATTTTGCTCCTAAAAGCACATCCAAATGCTCCACACTCTCTTGCTCCCGTTAGATGCCTTTATCACTGCCACTGGTGTACACACCACACACACACCACACACACACACACACACACACACACACACACCACCCTAACCACCTCCTCTCTCCCATGGATGGTATCGGATGTTGTGACTGTCGTTGGTTATGCAAATAACCCTCGGCCAGCAGTATGGAAACTTCCACTCAGAGTAACAGCTGAAAGGGTGCTGGAAAGCAAGGCACCGACTGTAAAGCTAGGTTACTGGGCGTCCTCCTCTTTATCTTCAGTACATCAGTGTTTCAGACTTGGAGGTTCTTAACATGGCTAGTGGGAGGTCTTTCTCAGCTTTGTCTTCATTGCCCCAAATGCCCACAATTACATTTACATTGAGTCATTTAGCAGATGGTCTTATCCAGAGGGACTTACAGCAAGTACAGGGACATTCTCCTCTGAGGCTAGTAGGGTGAAGTGCCTTGCCCGAGGTCATGTTTGCACAGCCGGGGTTTGAACCAGGTACCTTCTGATTACTAGCCTGACTACCTAACCGATTGAGCCACATGACTCTCCACACGTCCAAATGAAACGTTCCCCCATTTTCAACCGTTCAATCGAACATGTTTCTTCCATCTGTCTCGCTGCTCTAACCCAAGTTGTCCTTCTTCTTTTGTCCTCAGGGAAACGCCATCAAGACGTACAAATACAACGCGCTCACCTTCCTACCACTGAACATGTTTGAGCAGTTCAAGCGGGCAGCTAACCTGTACTTCCTCGCCTTGCTCATCTTGCAGGTCAGCTCTTCCGTAAACGCACACCCTGGGTCAAATGAGCCGGCATTTCACTCCCTCTGGTGCCTGTCACTTCTGCTCGTCAGTGGCAGCCAGATGACTCTTGCAAACATCTAAAACAAAGACAGATGGTTTAATACTAGTGCAATATTCGATAATATAGCAAGCGATTTAAATCCATGAGACTGTAGGGCAGTAGTGTCGAATCCTGGTCCTTGAAGGCCGCTGTCCTGAAAGTTTGAGATGTTTCCCTGCTCCAGCACACCCGATTCAAATGAAAGGACATTATCAGGCTTCCACAGAGTTTGATAACAACCCATTCATTAGAATCAGGTGTGCTGGAGTAGGGAAACATCTAGAACTTTCAGGACAGTGGCCCTCGAGGGCCAGGATCTGACACCTGTGTTGCTGAATCTTTGTCGATAGATGGATGTATGTGTCCCACACAACAGCACAAAACCCACTTATTCCTAGAATTTAAAGGCACTTAGAAACTGCCATCCTATGTACCGTACTATATTAGAAATAGTATGGCACTCAGAAATATAATTTGTTGTTGCTGTTGTTGTTCAGAAACTTGCTATTGTTGTTGTTGCTTTATAGCTTGCGCCACAGTAGACTACTGTCTGGCGGAGGCTCACCTTAAACTTGTTCAACTGAATGCTCTTATAGTTCCTCCCTTGGCACTTATTGGTTCTCATGATGTATGTTTTGTAACCTAGATGCCCGCTATGTTGGGGTCTATCACGTTGCTATGCTCAGTGACTGATGCTCTTTTTTTAAAGCTTTGTTAAAGCCCATCTGATATGACAAGATATTGATTTCCCAATGTCCTTCTCTTTGACCACCAGATTATTCCTCAAATCACCACACTGCCTTGGTACACCACACTGGTGCCTCTAGTCCTGGTGTTGGGGATCACGGCCATCAAAGACCTGGTAGACGACCTGGTGAGTGCCCACAGCCGCGTCCTCCAGCCATCTGGCCAGGAACAAGAAGATGTCATAGTCATGCTCTTATTCTGCTCCTCTGATAGGCTCGCCACAGGATGGACAAAGAGATCAACAACAGAAAGTGTGATGTCTTGATGGATGGGAGGTAACGTATTAACCAGAGAGGGTTGTGTTTCCTGGTGTGCTAATGAGCCTGAAGGCTTGCATGGTTAGCAGAGGCAACACGCGTCTCTAACACTCTAACATGACGGGTTTGTTCGTTTCGAGTCACAGACCAAAACTGAAATGTGGAGGCATACAATATAAGATTTTTTGTTTTGAACCAGGTTTCAAGAGTCCAAGTGGAGAGAGATTCACGTGGGCGATGTGGTTCGCCTGAAGAAAAACGACTTTATTCCGGTAAGATCGTGATTTATCTTCCTTTTATTTTTTTTACGGTGCTAATGTGTCACCAAAAGTACAAATCTAAGTCGTTCGACATATTTGCTTACATTTTCATTCAGGCTGACATTATGTTGCTGTCGAGTTCCAACCCCAACAGTCTTTGCTATGTGGAAACAGCTGAACTGGATGGGTAAGATGTTTCTGACATTTGTTTATCAGCTCGTAGACTGAGCTATCGTTTGTTAGTTTATAGTTCTTTGTTGAAGTTGTTATTTGATCTGATCAGTGTGGACATCATTGATGCTTTATGATCTGGGGAGATGGGGAATTATAGATAAAAAAATTATAATAGGGACTCGTCCAAATGTCAGGTCAAACTTAACATTCTAAACATATGCTTATCAAAAATACAACTCTATCGGTTTAGCAAACTCGATCTGATGTTGTGGTTTGATCTGCACAACATTCTTATCTGTAGCTTGTGAATGTAAACGGAAAAATAAAATATAATGACCGTCCATTCATACAGGGAAACTAATCTCAAGTTCAAAATGGGGCTGAGAGTTACGGATGAGAGACTTCAGGAGGAAGGCCAGCTGGCCAGGTTTGATGGTACGTCAACATGAGCCTCTCAGCCGCAGTGCTAGAGACCTCTCTTGGTAATGTATGCTCACATACTGTAGGTAGGGAGAAACGGGGAAACTTGGTCTCTTAGTTCTCTGTGTTTGTTGTACCAATGTACGTTAAACCTACAATTGTATTCACTTAACCTCACATGACTTGTTTGTTGCTGAATTCCTCCTGAGTTCCTAAGTCACATCAAATGCAATGCAATTGTACAGGCTTGTCACCATGTCAACCACATCAGGAAATGTAGCAGTTTTAGTAGTTTACCTTTTGTTTGCGATTCAACACTCATCCTCGTCCTGCACTCATCCCTGTCCTGCACTCATCCCTGTCCTGCACTCATCCCTGTCCTGCACTCATCCCTGTCCTGCACTCATCCCTGTCCTGCACTCATCCCTGTCCTGCACTCATCCCTGTCCTGCACTCATCCCTGTCCTGCACTCATCCCTGTCCTGCACTCATCCCTGTCCTTTCTCTAACCTCCAGGCATGATAATATGTGAGGAACCTAACAACCGCCTGGACAAGTTCACTGGAACCATGCGCTGGAGAAAAGACAGTTTTCCTCTGGACCTGGACAACATGCTGCTGAGAGGCTGCAAAATCCGCAACACGGATGAGTGTCACGGCCTGGTCATCTACGCTGGTACGCTCGCACACACACACACACGCAGACACGCTTGTTTTAGCAAGGGACGGGCGAAAGAGCACAACTGTTTTTGAACCAACGAAACCCTGTTGCAGGTTCCGATACAAAGATCATGAGGAACGGAGGAAAGACCAGGTTCAAACGGACTAAGATCGACGAGCTCATGAACTACATGGTGTACACTGTGAGTTATCTACATCAACCATGTACTCTGCAGTTTGTCACCAGACCTTTCCCAGTCTGTCAACTCACCTCGCTGTTTTGATTCTCCATTATTTTGTTCTTCTTTTCTTCCCAACGATCCATTCAGATCTTCGTCCTCCTCATCCTGGTGTCTGCTGGTCTGGCGATCGGACACACCTTCTGGTATGAAGAGATCGGCAGCAAGGCCTGGTATCTGTACGATGGCTTAAACCAGCAGGCCTCGTACAGGGGCTTCCTGAGTTTCTGGGGCTACATCATCGTTCTCAACACCATGGTACCCATCTCACTCTACGTCAGGTGAGAAGAGAACGCTGACATCACAGTTCCCGTTACCCACCCGTCCCCATCACAAACTTTAATATCGGGGAGTGGTGGGACAGTCGGATAGGGCAGTGTTTTTCTGGAGAAAAACATTTCTCTTGCGTATCACGATGAAACAACGCTGCTTTCTGCAATACGGCTGCCGATATGGCGCTATCTTAGAATTTTTCTTTTTCACGTAATATTCTTTCGCGATGCACTGAGTCCGCGAAACTTAAACTGCGAAGTGGCGAGGGATCACTGTAATTGGTTAAAAAATCATACAATTATTGGGGACCAATAAGGGGAAACTGGATAATTTCCCATGGAAATTTATGGCACAGTGGTTGAAAAAAGATGGGTTAGGGTGTCGGGCTAGTAATCTGCATATCCCTGGTTCGAACCCCGGCGGTGAGAACATGATGTGTCCCTGGGCAAGGCACTTCACCCTACTTGAAGGGGGAATGTCAGTGTACATGCTGTAAGTTGCTCTGGGAAAGAGCATTTGCAAAAATGACTACATGTAAATCTGAACCTTGTGAGTCGTTTGTCCAATTTGTTTTTCAACACACCAGCACCTAGAAATAAAGCGAGCGTTAACATTGTTGTCTGTGTTTGGGTCTAGTGTTGAGGTGATCCGACTGGGCCAGAGCAAGTTCATCAACTGGGATTTGCAGATGTATTTTGCTGAGAAGGACACCCCTGCCAAGGCTCGCACCACCACCCTCAATGAGCAGCTGGGACAGATCGAGTACATCTTCTCAGACAAGACAGGCACCCTAACCCAGAACATCATGGCCTTCAAGAAATGCACCATCGGAGGCCGCACATATGGTTTGACAGAATCTGATATGAGTCAGGTGGCTGAGCGGTTAGGGAATCAGGGTCGTAATGAGAATGTTTTGCCGGATCGATTTCCGGCCATGCCAACATGACGTTGTGTCCTTGGGCAAGGCACTTCACCCTACTTGCCTCAGGGGGGAATGTCCCTGTACTTGCTGTAAGTCCCTCTGGATAAGAGCGTCTGCTAAATGACTAAATGTAAATATAAATGCTCAGCTGCTCTACAGTTGACCTTCACTCATCCTCTTGTACAGCTTCAATTCATGTCAACATGTGTTTCCTTCACTTCACCAGGAGACGCCACAACAGAGACGGGAGTGTCTCTTGAGCGCGGCAAGGTGAGCTCGTCCAGATCTATCGTCTTCCTGCTTTGTTTCCCAGAATGCATCTCCTCTTGGCTCAGGCATGATTCTGACAGTTAGTATGACGGGTATTTATTTCCTCTCTGTGTCCGGCAGCCTGTTGACTTCAGTTGGAACTCTTACGCCGACCGCAAATTTGACTTTCTGGACCATTCGCTTGTGGCGTGCATCCGGTCCAAGAAGGACAAGGACACTTTGGAGTTCTTTAAGCTTCTGTCTCTGTGTCACACTGTCATGGTGGAACAGAAGGAAGGTGAGAGGGAGAACTCAACCCAGTACATATGGTTCATGTCGTGCACTACATCGTCTGAGGATCATATATCTAGATTGAGATGGATGTGTGCAAGCACAGCCTGAATATTGACATTTTCCTCTTTTTACTTTTTTACAATTCCATCTTACTTGACTAAATCTTTGTAATTAAATTGTCATTTTATTTTAACAACTAATTTTACTAGATTTTAACTCATTTGATTTCTAAACTGTTTATTCAGTGCACCTGAGGGGATTGCATCCAACGTCGTCGTACATTGTACAATGACAAAAAAAACATATCAAATAATAATGCTGATATAGATGTAGCTTCATCTCTGTTCCGTCATCTCTTTCCCAGATGAGCTGATCTACCAGGCTGCCTCTCCGGATGAGGGCGCTCTGGTCACCGCAGCCAGGAACTTTGGCTTTGTGTTCCTATCTCGGACCCAGGACACTATCACCATCAACGAGATGGGACAGGAGACCACCTATGGGATGCTGGCTCTGCTGGACTTCAACAGCGACCGCAAACGCATGTCCATCATCTGTGAGTTACCAGCCAGTCTGATGCTGATTGCAAAGGAACCTTCCGGTTTCCTGCTTCCTGTTGCTGCCTTGGTTCCATTTCACGCTGACAGTGACGGCTCCCAATGTCTAGACCAGATGGTGGTTCTTACTCTGCATGTTTTCTTTTTTATTTAACCCCCTTGAGGATCAGAAACGAGACTTAACTCCTCTCTACTTCTCTCTCACAGTGAAATTCCCTGACGGACGCATCCGATTGTACTGCAAAGGCGCTGACACAGTCATCTACGAGCGTTTGCATCCCAACTCCAAACACAGGGAGACCACTCAGGCTCATTTAGACGTGAGTCACCTACCCCACCCCAGGAAAAGCCCCTGGGGTCATTTGTCGGTTGACCTACAGTAGTAAATCCTAAAGTGACATACAGATATGGTTATCATACAGATATCTGGATAGAATAATATGGTTAGCATACAGTTATCTGGTTAGCATATTATGGTTAGTATACAGCTATCTGGTTAGCATGCTACGGTTGGCATACAAATATCTGGTCTAATATCTGGACTATATGCTAACCAACCTTCCCCTCACCTCCACTGTAGGTCTTTGCCAATGAGACCCTGCGCACCCTGTGTCTGTGCTATAAGGACATCAGCCAGAAGGACTTTGACTCGTGGGCCCAGAAACACAAGGCCGCTAGCGTTGTCATGAGCAACCGAGAGCAAGCCCTGGACGAGCTATACGAGCAGATCGAGAAAGACCTGATGGTGAGATCCTGGCCTCCTCTTCTGAGGTGGAGAGCTCGTTTGTCCTTCCTGAGGGAAGCCTAGATACCTCCGGGTTCAGAAAACAAAGGGCTCTGTGTTTGTATCCACAGTTGATTGGAGCCACAGCCATTGAGGACAAGCTGCAGGACGGAGTCCCGGAGACCATCGCTAAACTGGCCAAGGCTGACATCAAAATCTGGGTCCTAACCGGGGACAAGAAAGGTATGAATTAGTGACTGTGACATAATAGGGTTCAGTCTTTGTTAAATTGTATGAACTGGACAGTAGATTGCCATGTCCACTTATGTTTTGCCATCATGTATATTCGTAGTTATACATCAGGGGGGTCTAGTCCTGGTCCTCAAGGTCCACTGTCCTGACGATTTTAGATGTTTCCCTGCTCCAGCACACCTGATTCAAATGAATGGGAAGCCTCATAATGACCATTCATTAGAATCAGGTGTGTTAGATCAGGGAAACATCTAAACCCTTCAGGACAGCGGACCTTGAGGACCAGGATTGACCAGGACACCCCTGTTATACAAGGACTGGCAGAAATGGATGTCCCTCCTGATATTGAAACATCAAGATGATTTTTTTTGTTGTTCTAGAAACCGCTGAGAACATAGGTTACTCCTGTTCGCTACTGACTGATGACATGCAGATCCACTACGGAGAGGATGTGAAGTAGGTTTGAATCTCTAATATTGTGTCCTCGAAGCTTGAGGTCAGTTTGAGAATGAGCTTACTGGGATGGTCCCATGTCTACTTAACGTACTTATTTTAATTTTTTTAAACTGGACTTTATCGTGCCCGCCTATTGTTATTGTCATTATTGTTATATTACCCTGCAACCCTGTGTGCTGTGCTTTACCCTGCTGCTGTTGTGAACTGCAATTTCCACCCCTGGAGAACAAGTAAAGGTTTATCTAATCTAATCTAACTGTGTGACCTGTAACAGTGTGCAGCTGACCAGACGCCAGACCAACCGAAGGAACAACCCACTTTCCAGCGGCCTCAGCCGGAAAAAGGCACAGGAGCCTTTCTTCACGGAGCCTGGCAAGAATGCTCTGGTCATTACGGGAGGCTGGCTGGTAAGAGTGTTTTTTCCATCTCCCCTTGACTTGACTCTCGCTCAGTAATCTCCATGCCACCCCCTCCCCCGGTCCAGATACATACAAGATGCAGGTTCGTCATCTACATATAGTCATTCAGCAGACGCTCTTATTCAGAGCGACCCACAGCAAGTACAGAGAGATTCTCTGAAGCAAATGGGGTGAAGTGCCTTGCCCAAGGACACAAAGTCATGTTGGCAAGCCAGGGTTTCGAACCGGGTATCTTCTGATTACTAACCTGCCGTCCTAACCGACTGCACCATATGACTCTACTGCCTACTAATGCGCGTCTGACCGCTTCCAAGCGGCTAACCTAAACTCCTTCCCCCCCCGTCCTCTCGCAGAATGAGATCCTTTACGAGAAGAAGAAGAAGAGGCGGCGGCTGCGACTGCGCCGGCTGGGCAAGAGGATGCCCCCCACCAACCCCCAGGACGGCCAGCCCATCGACGACTGGGAGAAAGAGATGCGGCAGGTGGACTTTGTGGACATGGCGTGCGAGTGCGAGGCGGTCATCTGCTGCCGGGTCACACCCAAGCAGAAGGCCAACGTGGTCAGCCTGGTGAAGAAGTACAAGAAGGCCATCACCTTGTCCATCGGAGACGGAGCCAACGATGTCAACATGATCAAGAGTAGGAATTTATTTGGATCAACTTTTGCTGGTTTATACTTGTCCATTTTAGAGTGACATTCTGGTAGCTGTAATTGTAGGCCTATATATTAATTCATTTTGATGTAACTTTTCTAGTTTAAACTGTCATTTTAGAGCAGTGGTGCTCAATTCCGGTCCTCAGGGCTCCACTGTCCTGCATGTTCTAGATGTTTCCCTGCTCCAACACACCTGATTCAAATGAATGGGTTCTTATGAAGCTCAGCAGAAGCCTGATAATGACAATTTATTTGAATCAGGTGTGTTTGACATCTGAAACATCTAAAACATGCAGGACAGTGGAGCCCTGAGGACTGGAATTGAGAACCAGAGCAACCCACATATTCTAGCAGCTGTAAATATAGGCCTATATATTAATTCATTGTGATATACTTTTTCTGGTATACACTAAGCAGGGGCGTAAAACTCCAGTCCTTGAGGGCCGCTGTTCTGAATGTTTCCCTGCTCCAGAACACCTGATTCTAATGAAGGGTTGTTATCAAGCTCTGTGGAGGTGTGCTGGAGCAGGGAAACATCTAGAACTGTCAGGACAGCGGCCCTCCAGGACTGGAGTCTGACACCTGTGTTTTAGAGTGACGTACACATTCGGCCAACCGTTGACGTCGATGTATGAATATGACTATTCCCTTTCCCCCCCCCAATTGAATTCCAGCTGCAGACATAGGCGTTGGCATCAGCGGTCAGGAGGGGATGCAGGCCGTGATGTCGAGTGACTACGCCTTCGCCCAGTTCAGATACTTAGAGCGCCTCCTGCTGGTGCATGGACGCTGGTCGTACATCCGCATGTGCAAATTTCTACGCTTTTTCTTCTTTAAGAACTTCGCATTCACCCTGGTGCACTTCTGGTATTCCTTCTTCAGTGGGTACTCCTCTCAGGTGAGTCTACAGGTAGCGAGGAGGGTCATAAGCCATAGCAGCTTGGAACATGTCTCTATAGACCTAGCATCAGTATGAGTACAACATGGCGATGTCCTCCAAACATGATTGGTTAATACATTTCAGTGAGGTGCTGAATGAAACATCTCCCTTCCCTTCTCAAGGTTGCCTATGAAGACTGGTTCATTACGCTCTACAACGTCTGTTACAGCAGCCTTCCTGTTCTGCTGGTCGGCCTTCTGGATCAGGCAAGACCGGCTCATCCACTAGCTCAGCATAAACAACGCTATGCAGCATTGCTGCTTAAACACCACTTATTTACTCATGTTCTGTTTTTCTCTTTACACAAGGATGTGAACGATAAACTCAGCCTCAAATTCCCAAAGTTATACCTGCCGGGCCAGCAGGGGGCACTCTTCAACTTCAAGAACTTCTTCATCAGTCTCTTCCATGGGATCTTTGTGTCTCTTATCATCTTCTTCATCCCTTACGGAGCCTTCCTGCAGACTATGGGCCAGGATGGGGAGGCACCGTCAGACTATCAGTCCTTTGCTGTGGTGACCGCATCCTCCCTCATCGTCACGGTCAACCTGCAGGTAGCTATGGCAGGAAGTAAAAAAACTAACAGCAACTTACGAACCGCAATTTACGCAGAGGGTGTTAGTCCAGGAAAACGAGATATTGACCTCTAACGCGTGTATCGAACATTCTCCTCTGATTCCCTCAGATATCGCTGGACACGTCATACTGGACGTTCGTAAACTGCTTTGCGGTCCTCGGCAGTATAGCGATATACTTTGGGATCATGTTCGACATCCACAGTGCTGGAATTCATGTCATCTTTCCTTCTGCCTTCACCTTCACTGGTGAGGATGCGCTGTGTTGGATCCTAGACCAGTGTTTCCCAACCCTGGTCCTCAGGGATCACCTGCCCTCCATGTTTTAGATGTTTCCCTCTTCCAACACACGGGATTCAAATGAATGATCATAAGCAAGCTTCTGCAGGACTGGAGAACAAACTTATGAATTTGAATCAGGTGTGTTTGGAGCAGGGAAACATCTCAGACATGTAATGCAGGTGTTCCCTGAGGACCAGGGTTAGCAAACACTGTCTTAAACGGGGGGGGTCAGATGGCTCAACGGGTTAAGGCGTTGGCCTCGTGATCGGCAGGTTGTGAGATCAAGCCCCGGCTGTGGCTATGTGACATTGTGTCTTTGGGCAAGGCACTTCACCCTACTTGCCTCAGGGAGAATGTCCCTGTACTTACTGTAAGTCGCTTTGGATAAAAGCGTCTGCTAAATGAATCAATGTCAATGTTAAACAACCCTGGATTCAGGGAATTATTTCGTGTTTAGCTTCAGGTGTCGCGGATACAAAACCATGGCAACGATGATGCACGGCAAATGCACTAAAGCATGTGTTTTCTGAACAGGAGTGGCTTCCAACGCCTTGAGACAACCCTACCTGTGGTTGACCATCATTCTGACGGTGGCCATCAGCCTTCTGCCTGTCATCTGCATTCAGTTCCTTCACAAAACCATATGGCCTTCTGTAGGGGACAAGGTGAGCCATACTGTCTTCTACCAGAGATGCTTCATTGACGTTGTCCAGACAACCCCTTACTTCTACAACGTTCTTCTCTTCTGATCAGTGGAATGTGGCTGTGTGACGTTTTATAAAAAATTGATGAGTCCTCCAGCTTGTTAATGACCAATTCATTAGAATCGGGTGTGTTGGAGCAGGGAAACATCTAAAACCTTCAGGATAGGGGCTCTCCAGGACCAGGATTGGACACCCCTGACATAATTGCTTCTCCTGCACTTTTGATTGGATGCAAAAAAAAAAAATTATAGACATGTATAAAGACAATAATGTTGACTCTAATCTAAAATAACCTCCAGGTGCAGAGAAACAGGAAGAAGTACGAGATGGAGGAAGAGGAGGAAAAGAGGAAGAAGAAGCCGGCTCCGTTCCAGCGTGGCAGGCAGTCCCGCCGCTCCGCCTACGCCTTCTCCCACTCCAGAGGCTACGCTGACCTCATCGCGTCTGGACGCAGCATCCGGCGGAGGCCCGTGGCACACAGAGGCCCCCAGGACAGCATCAGGGAGGTCCCTCAGACAGAGGCTGAAAACATTTAACAGGCTAGCCTTAAAGGCCAAGCCCCCCCCCCCCCCCCCCCCCCCCCCCCCCCCCCCTCTATGAACAGACTCTAACACGGAATAGCTCACTGAAAACAACCACTTTGTCGTGGGGGTGGCCTAATGTTACTGTATGGCAGGGGTGTAACTCAGGATATTAAGGCTTTACTTTGTCTCCCCCTCATGGACTATTGGGGCATAGCTTTGGTACTGGTGAAAATATCTGGTTCAATGAGTGTAGCTATCCGTTCTGCTTCCGAATCATGTCAAATATGCCAGGAATGCAATGTTTTCAGGACTTTTTCAACTGAATTTGTGAACCCTTTTATTTAAAATTGTGAATCGTATAGGCTTCTATGTGACCCCATTGACTGTTGCCCACGTGCAGAAGGGTGTCGTAATCCGAATTTATGAGAATGTAATCTCAATATAGTTTATTTTCAGTTGTTTTAAATTGTATTTTATTCTGCCCTCTACTGGTATATGACGTCTCAAAGTTATTTTATTTAAGGATTATTGATATTTTAAAGCGAAACACGTGTACACTGACCCCAACAATTCTGTTAATCCGGACACTTATCTATTATAACTTGTTTCTAGCCAAATTACACTAGCTGCAAAACGACATGTAAATTATTTTCTAAAATCCGTTCCGTCAACCCTCTTTAGATTATGTATGTTTTTGTTGTGAGACTACTGTTTGTAAAAAGATGCGGTGGTAGTCTGACATGGCAAAAATGAGAGCAAATAAGCACGACTAAATTTGGTTAATTTGGTATTTTTTCTGGTATGTAATCGGATCATGGGCCAAATATATGATGACGGCCACTTGCAGTTTCTCATAAAATCTTCTTTAATCTCATAACCAGTTACAAGATATGATATGCTTCTTATTTGTGATTATTTGTCGTTATTATTGTCTTGGGATTCTGTAAGGGAGCTGTCAGAAAGGATATAATGTGGCCTTAACTTTTATAACAGATTTTTGTGTACTGATGTAAAATACTTTGTAAAATGACAAGGAATAAAGGTGGACTAAACAGGCACACGTGTGTTTCTGTGCTGTGTGGCAGGAGTATAAATAGACATGTATAATGACATTAGATGCTAGACATTAGATGGATGACATTATTACAGACATTATTAATGACATTATTAATGTCTATGGGCAGGAGGATGGATGTAGTCTTTACGACACTTCTCATCCATTGACGGCAACCTTAACAGCTGTCGTTTAATCAGCTGAGCAGAGAGGATAAATATCAAGGCGTATTAGACATTTGTAGACGTACTCGGATATACAATTTTTATCACTACATTTTTGCAAGAAAAGGATAATGTTCCTGTAGAATCATTTGCCGGTAAGTGTCATTTATCAATGAATGCATTAAAAACATTATTATAACCCGGAAGCGACGACATTGCAGGTATTGCTACATTTGCTATTTACATTCATCTGGCTACATTAACTACGTTCGTTTAGGTTTTAGTGTGTTTAATATAAAATAATGCCCACATTGAGTTGGGGATACGCTTTGAATAACGAACGGGGTTGGAAATTAAACAATGTATCTACATTGATTTAAGTTGCATTTTCACGTCGTATTGGTTTGGGTCTCAGCAATTATTGCAAACTGCGCTGCCGGGCAGCCCGGTTTTGTGAAACAAACAACCCCAATGTCAGACGGAGTTAGCTAGCTTGGAGGTTTGAGGTTGTTGTTAGCAAATTCTGTGTGTTTACAAATATAAATGTAGGCTGTCCTTACCTACATGCATTCACATATATAGCCATGTTATTGTCATTTCTTAGTTCGTCAGTGTGTCATAGCAGTTTGTATCGTTTTTCAATTGAGCTTGTTAGCTATTTAGTTGTAGCATCGATGCAATGAAGCATCAAGCCAGCCAGTTGGTTCCCCACAGCAAATCATCTTTTTATGGTTGAGTGTCGGTGGGCCAAGCACCGGGTCTTTAGCATCAACCTGTCCAAGGACATAGCTGCCCAACATTCAACGTCTTAACAATAAATAAAACAATAAAAGGTCTTAATCGTTCAAATGTTTCCATGCATGATCGATCACACACCACCAGCAGACTGGCTTACTGCTGGCTGATATTCGCAGTCTTAAATATAATGATCATACTATTTTGTGGAGGTATGGAGTCAGTAATGCTTTAAATCAACGTACGCATTTGCGATCTTATATGAATGAAGAGGTACAGCATGTAGGTATGAAGGGCAAACATGTTTCTGAACTCCACCACTTAGTAATGCAGTAAGGGTGATAGGGTGCATCCTGAAAGACAGCACAGACGGTGACATATCTACCTGGGACATTAGCCCAGTGGTGACAAACCGAGAGGGTGCAGGTTTTAATATCAACCAAGCAACTACTCCAGCTGATTCCACCAACGAGTTTCTCTTCTTAGTGCACTGGTTCTTAACCCTGTTGGAGGTACTGAACCCCATCAGTTTCATATCCGCATTCACCGAACCCTTCTTAATTGGTCGTGTCATCACGAATCATATGAGTTGGATGTGTGTCTTGACCTCTAACCCCTGAGACTGACTCACTGAACCCCTGAGACTGACTCACTGAACCCCTGAGACTGACTCACTGAACCCCTGAGACTGACTCACCGAAACCCTGAGACTAACTCACTGAACCCCTGAGACTGACTCACTGAACCCCTGAGACTGACTCACCGAAACCCTGAGACTAACTCACTGAACCCCAGAGACTGACTCACTGAACCCCAGAGACTGACTCACTGAACCCCTGAGACTGACTCACCGAAACCCTGAGACTAACTCACTGAACCCCAGAGACTGACTCACTGAACCCCAGAGACTGACTCACTGAACCCCAGGTGTTTCGATCGAACCCAGGTTAAGAACCACTGACTTAGTGGAATCAGCTGGAGTAGCGCTTGGATGAAGTAAAAACCTGCACCCTCTTGGCCCTCAATGGCACCAGTTTGACACCAGTAGGCTATATCGTTTGAAGGGAGGCATTCTGCATGCTACACTCTGGAAGCATTACACCAGGGTTTCCCCCCCCAACATTGCAGTTGACGCTGTCCCAACAATGAGTTAAAACCACATCTTTATTAGCCTGATATACACAGTGTCAGACAAGTTGGCTCTGCAGAAAGAGATGCAATGCAAGCCAGGATGCAAGCATCAACTATAGGTTTTGCTAAAGCTTTACTGTCCATATCTCCTGAAGTGTGTCAGATATACCAATAGCAGAACCATAGATTCTTTCCCCCCAATCCACACTTTGGCAGGCAGCAGAGTAGCTTCAATCTATGGATCAACCTCCACACGATAGTTTAGTCTTCTGCATGTGTGACTGGATCGATTGCTCTGAAAGCTTGTGGATGGATTGGCATCCCACACGTCCAACTCGCTTTCGTTCACACCGCGGAGTAGAATCCTTCACAGAGTAACGGAGACTGTAGATTTTCGGTTTGTTGCGTTCGTCCGTTTGAGCAGAAGGGGTCAAATACCAGTTTGGCAGAATGAAGCTGTTGCAGATTGCCAAGATGAAAGCTGTGTTTCGAAGGTTGAGGTTGACCCTGAGAAGGCAAGAATGTACCAGGTATGGTGCTTCCCCGTCTACCATTCCTGCACTAGGCTGTTGTATTAATGATGCATTGGCAGTTGTGCTTGTTTGTTCACAAATGAAAGACATTGTAAATGTGGAAGGAATTATGACCGGGCTTGTTGAAATTTCCATCTCATCATTTTGTTTTTTTAGTGGGGAACATTTTGCTGATAAATTGGGGTTTCACCTGTTGGTTGACCGACTGCAACCACCCAATAAAATATACTCCTTTATTTTACTAGCTTATCCTAGGCTAATAAATTTTTTTTCTCCAAAATGTCCTTAACTGTGAAGCTATAGTCTTGTGGGTACTATTCTCACGCTCTTGCGTTTTTTGCTATGCAGACTAATGCAGTATGGCCACCACTGGAATCGATATGGATTGCATAAGAGACATTCAGTGAGGTTAATAAGTATTTGATCCCCCTGTGATTTTGCAAATCGTAGGTTTATTTCCTCTGTGAGAGACGAAAAATCCAGAAATCGCATCGTACGATTTAAAAAAAAGATTTATTCGTATATTTAATGTAAATAATTTTAATCACTTGCTTATCAGACAGATTTCTGACCCACAAAGACCTGTTGTTCTGCTTTTAAATAGTCCAACTCCATCCGCTCATGATTCTATATTAGTAGCACCTGTTTGAGGTTGTTAGCTTTCATAAAGGCACCTGTGTACCCCACAATCAGTCAAAAGTCTAACTAATAACAAGGGCAAAACCAAAGAGCTTCATTAGAATCTGGTGTGCTGGAGCAGGGAAACATCTAAAACCTGAGGTAGGGTCTCACAAGCAAAGTGGAGTCCCGTTAAGTGGGGCTTAGTTTTCCAGTGGGATTTGTTTGTCGTAAAGCAGTTTCTTTGTTTGAAGTCATATCTGAGTTGAATCTAGGTTTCACCGGTTTGTCCTCCACTGAAATGCTCATTTTGTGGTATTGTCATTATGTATCTTAATAATCACTGATGCCTGACTCTCTAAGATGACAGGCCCATTGTTTAGTTGACCCCTGTGAATATTGTGAGGTCATGAGACGCTGTGTCCTGGAGGGGCGCTACATCCGAAGGAGATGGCTCCACCCTTGGTCAGATATGACCCCATCTGGTGGTAGAGTTAGACAAAGGCACACCTCTCCACAGCCTCTTCAACACAGGTGGAGGGAATGAAGGCTGATGACTGCCTGAGTGACTGGAGGCCTTGAAAAGAGGCTCAGTCTGCCTGTGTGAGTGTGCAGTTTTGGGGGTGTCCCTGGTCAGCAGGGCAGCCTGCCTGCTGGAGGTGTTAGTGCAGTTTGGGGAGCATTTTTTGTACCTGGAGAAGTTTATGCACCTGGAGGAATACTTGCCTCTACCGGGAGGAATACTTACCTGTACCTGGAGGAGCACTTATCAGGAGAACCTTGGAGGAGAACCACTTACTGGCCGACCATGCCTGAAGAGGTGTGAGTGACAGTCACTAGTTTTTGAGAACCCTGAGAAAAGGAAGACTTCTGTTTGGGACGTTGTTTAGAACAAAATACTTTTTAGTTTCCTAGATTTCAGTTCAACCCCTCGTTTTGTTGATTCTCCCCTGTACCCCAATAAATATTGAGTTTTGTTTTGAAAATATGTGTCCTTGCACTGTTTGGTACTGCCCTGCTGATGACCAGCCTCTCATGGTCTCACAATAGATTTTTGTGTAGAGGATTAAAGTGGAGGACTGAATTGATCTTAAACTACTCTAATGCGCCAATAATTCCTGTCTCTGACCCTGCTCTTCTGTGTGAACATGAACTGACTCTGTGTGGTTTACTGGTGTCAGTTTCCACTCACTCATTTCCTCGCTCACTCACTCACTCACTCACTCACTCGTCCACTCCCTCCCTAACTCACCCACTACCTCACTCACTCACTCACTCACCTGCCCCTTTTCTCTTTCTCAGCGCAATAGAAACCATGTCAGGAAACAACTTGGTTCTACCCATAGTGCTGTGGGGCCGCACAGCCCCCACTCACTGCATCTCTAGTCTGCTTGTGATGGATGACCTGGCTACCATCATCACCGGCTGTCATGATGGCCAAATCTGCATCTGGGACATGACCTCTGACCTGGAGGTAAGATTTAAGCCACTTACATTTACATTGACATGCATTCATTTAGCAGATGCTTTTATCCTAAGCGACTTCTAAGAGAGAGCTTTACAAAAGAGCATCGGTCACTGATCATAGGACTGTGATAGTCTCGTAACATTCACATTCATTTAGGACAAACACTCATAAGACAATATTAAACCTGCCACATTTAACTGAGGGAAAAAGTCCATATTCAATCTGTATAATCATTGATCCGGTCCTATAATGAGGGCATGATCGATATAGGGTTGGCTTGTCATGATGTGTCGGTTTGGTACATGCTAACACACCGGCGTGCTCCGTGCAGATCTGTCCTAGAGCCATGCTGTTCGGCCATACCGCCTCCATTACATGCCTGTCTAAAGCCAGCCCAGGCAGCGACAAGCAGTACATCGTCAGCGCTTCAGAGAGTGGGTGAGTAGTGAGCATGGGCAGAAACACACAGAGTGGGAGAGCATTTCATCGCCCCGGGGGGGCGGGGTGAAAGAGTCAGTCAGTCAGTTCCAAAATAGATATCATGTTTTTTGGACTATAGGACTTTTTTATGGTTTGGCTGGTCCTGCGATTTATTTTCAGGGTTGAAAATTCAATAGATGTAGTTCTTTTAAGGGAGCTCGAGAGTTTGAACTCGTTATGTTGTTTATGCTCGTGCTAAGGCTTGCTAAAGCTAGTCATCTGAATGACCGTTAAGGTCACACTGACATCAGACCCCTATTCTGTCCATGTAAAGTTACTGGATGCTGGTAGTCTTTCAGTGCATGTGTTCTTTTCCGGTCGTCCCTGATGACTGTGTGCTTGCCTGCAGGGAGATGTGTCTGTGGGACGTCAACGACGGCCGCTGCATCGAGTTCACCAAGCTGGCCTGTGCACACACTGGCATCCAGGTAGACCCACACACCTACCTGCTGGGCTGACCAGCCAGCCAGGCCCACACACTTGCCTACCCCTCGTCTCCGTCCATCTCCCCCTGGAGAATGACCCCTCTCTTCTCCCCTCCACCATCTGTCTCCCAGTATTACCAGTTCACCGTTGGGACGGAGCGCGAGGGGCGTCTTCTCTGCCATGGCCACTACCCGGAGATCCTGGTGGTGGACGCCACTAGCCTGGAGGTTCTGTACTCCCTGGTCTCCAAGATCTCCCCCGACTGGATCAGCTCCATGAGCATCATCCGCTCGCACCGCACGCAAGGTCAGACCCTCCCCCAGGCAGCAGGCCCCACGGCCTCCCCGCCTCCCTCCCGCCTCCCTCCCGCCTCCCTCCCGCCTCCCTGCCCTGCCTCTGGCAAACATTAACATCTCAGTGCCTCTTTTGCAGAGGACACCGTGGTTGCAGTGTCGGTCACCGGGATACTGAAAGTGTGGATCATCACCGCTGACGTCAGTAGGATGCAGGTACTGTAGCACTCCTGAAACTGGGCAGCATCGCTGGTTCACTGGTAGGATTCTTTCCTACCATGTGCAGAAGGCCTGGGTTTCATTCCCGGTGGGGGTTCGAATCCCGGCCAATGCTTTGAATATGTGTGCGCCTGTGAAATTTCCCCTCTAGGGGACTAATAAAAGATTGTGTGTGTGTGTGTAGGACCTGGACCCTGTGTTTGAGGAGGAGTCCAAGCCCATCTACTGCCAGGGCTGTCAGAGCATCTCGTTCTGCACCTTCACTCAGATGTCTCTGCTGGTGGTGTGCTCAAAGTACTGGAGGGTGAGCAACCAAACTGACTCCTCACTGACTCCTCACTGACTCCTCACTGACTCCTCACCGACTCCTCACCGACTCCTCACCTCACTGGCCCTCAAGGACCAGGATCAGATCTCTGTGCTGTAGGAAAATAGCCCCAGTGATATTCTTGACATTGTGGTGGGTGCTTGTCTGTGTGCCTCAGGTGTTTGATGCGGGGGACTACTGTCTGTGTGCCTCAGGTGTTTGATGCGGGGGACTACTGTCTGTGTGCCTCAGGTGTTTGATGCGGGGGACTACTGTCTGTGTGCCTCAGGTGTTTGATGCGGGGGACTACTGTCTGTGTGCCTCAGGTGTTTGATGCGGGGGACTACTGTCTGTGTGCCTCAGGTGTTTGATGCGGGGGACTACTGTCTGTGTGCCTCAGGTGTTTGATGCGGGGGACTACTGTCTGTGTGCCTCAGGTGTTTGATGCGGGGGACTACTGTCTGTGTGCCTCAGGTGTTTGATGCGGGGGACTACTGTCTGTGTGCCTCAGGTGTTTGATGCGGGGGACTACTGTCTGTGTGCCTCAGGTGTTTGATGCGGGGGACTACTGTCTGTGTGCCTCAGGTGTTTGATGCGGGGGACTACTGTCTGTGTGCCTCAGGTGTTTGATGCGGGGGACTACTGTCTGTGTGCCTCAGGTGTTTGATGCGGGGGACTACTGTCTGTGTGCCTCAGGTGTTTGATGCGGGGGACTACTGTCTGTGTGCCTCAGGTGTTTGATGCGGGGGACTACTGTCTGTGTGCCTCAGGTGTTTGATGCGGGGGACTACTGTCTGTGTGCCTCAGGTGTTTGATGCGGGGGACTACTGTCTGTGTGCCTCAGGTGTTTGATGCGGGGGACTACTGTCTGTGTGCCTCAGGTGTTTGATGCGGGGGACTACTGTCTGTGTGCCTCAGGTGTTTGATGCGGGGGACTACTGTCTGTGTGCCTCAGGTGTTTGATGCGGGGGACTACTGTCTGTGTGCCTCAGGTGTTTGATGCGGGGGACTACTGTCTGTGTGCCTCAGGTGTTTGATGCGGGGGACTACTGTCTGTGTGCCTCAGGTGTTTGATGCGGGGGACTACTGTCTGTGTGCCTCAGGTGTTTGATGCGGGGGACTACTGTCTGTGTGCCTCAGGTGTTTGATGCGGGGGACTACTGTCTGTGTGCCTCAGGTGTTTGATGCGGGGGACTACTGTCTGTGTGCCTCAGGTGTTTGATGCGGGGGACTACTGTCTGTGTGCCTCAGGTGTTTGATGCGGGGGACTACTGTCTGTGTGCCTCAGGTGTTTGATGCGGGGGACTACTGTCTGTGTGCCTCAGGTGTTTGATGCGGGGGACTACTGTCTGTGTGCCTCAGGTGTTTGATGCGGGGGACTACTGTCTGTGTGCCTCAGGTGTTTGATGCGGGGGACTACTTTCTGTGTGCCTCAGGTGTTTGATGCGGGGGACTACTGTCTGTGTGCCTCAGGTGTTTGATGCGGGGGACTACTGTCTGTGTGCCTCAGGTGTTTGATGCGGGGGACTACTGTCTGTGTGCCTCAGGTGTTTGATGCGGGGGACTACTGTCTGTGTGCCTCAGGTGTTTGATGCGGGGGACTACTGTCTGTGTGCCTCAGGTGTTTGATGCGGGGGACTACTGTCTGTGTGCCTCAGGTGTTTGATGCGGGGGACTACTGTCTGTGTGCCTCAGGTGTTTGATGCGGGGGACTACTGTCTGTGTGCCTCAGGTGTTTGATGCGGGGGACTACTGTCTGTGTGCCTCAGGTGTTTGATGCGGGGGACTACTCGCTGCTGTGCTCGGTGTCCAGCGAGAACGACCAGGCCTGGACGGGCGGAGAGTTCATCGCCGCCGACAAAGTCATCATCTGGACGGAGGACGGCTGCAGCTACATCTACAAGCTACCGGCCAGGTGACGGCGCATCACACACCCTCTGGAACTGGACCGTGTCCATGTGGTCGTACGTACGCAGGCTGACCCAGGCTTCTTGTGTGCGTGTTTTTCCCCACAGCTGTCTGCCCGCCAGCGAACACTTCCGCAGCGACGTGGGCAAGACCAAGGAAGGTTCCATCCCCCCCCTGGTGTACAGTGTTGCAGACCGCTCCGACAAGCAGGTCAGTCCCCCCCCTCCTCCTCTGCTCAGTGTCCAGAGCTGAGGGTGTACCTCTGGTACAAAGGTGCAGGAGAGCTGAGGGTAGAATGTTCTAAATGGATGTTTTTACATCAGGAAGGATCTTCTAAAAACATGCACCCCCCCCCCCCCCCCTTTGTCCACACACACAGCACACAGATATGAGCATGAATCAGTTGTAGCAGGTGACATTTGATTTAACTAGGCAGCGTCATACTTTAAGGAAGTATCTTGGCTGTTGTTATTGAGTGTTCTGTTTCATGGTGTATTCATGGTGCGTTAGGCCTGTGTCTGTATTCATTTGCTGTCTGTGCCTTTTATGTTGATTTTGTTACAAATCTTTTGATCTCTTGTCTGCTGTCGACCCCTCCCCTTCCTTCTACTCCCCCCCCCTGCCCCCCTCCCACCTTGGCCCCCGGTGGCTCGCCCTCAGATTGAGGGGGGTGGTGAGGGGGTAGACATGCTGTGCCTCCCTGCCAACGGTTGCGACCTGGAGCTCTACGTCCCAGAGCTGCAATACCACCACCAGCCTCTAGAGGCACAGTAAGCCCAACGCACAGCAGGAGGGAGGCGCTCTCGCTGGCAGGCCTCAGGCTTTCCTCACTCTTCCAGTCAGGGATTCAGTCGGGGGGGGGGGGGGGGGGGGAGGGGGGCTTGGAGACATGCCTTGCTTGCATGCCCCCCCCCACCCAGCACCCTTTTCCCCGGCCTCCATTTTGACCCGTAAATTAGCATGCAAACAAAACATGCAAATCTCGGAACCGGAAATAATTTGAAAACCTTTCACTGGAGAAATGACTTATAAATAAATAATAATTTGATTGTCATTAAGGCTGGACGTCAGTCGATCCAAATTGCCCGCTAGCGACTTGAACGTGACTGGAAGCTTCCAGAAGGAGGCGTGGCGCCTCTCTGATGCTGTCTGATAGTCAGATCCACAACTCTCATTGGCTCACCCTGGTTCCATTCTCTTCCCACTAAACGCTCTCCAAACCATTTTACCTTCATCGATCTTCATATGGGTGAAGATGCATGCGAGACCCAAAGCTGCTTTTACATGACACACAAATTGTCAGGTTTCCTTTGAGACGAGGAAAAGCCCCAAATTGGTTGCTGTAACAGTGAAAGATATTGTATGATTAGACTTTCCGTAGTTGAAGCCATGGAAGAGATTTGGAAGCTGTGTTTGTGGAGTTCTCTGTGTGGCTTTTCACTTCTTCCTTCTCTTAACTATTCAGAAAACCACTCTGTTTTCAATCATCTCAGCGCTGTTTCATGGCTGAATACTTGTCCACCCATACTGTAACATCGGTGACCCTGGATAAGGTTAGGGTGACCTTTTTCTCATTCTAGAATTTTCTAGTTGGAGCCATGGAAGAGATTTTGGAAGCTGTTTGTGGATGTTCTCTGTGTGGCTTTTCATTTCTCCTTAACTATTCAGAAAACCACACTGTTTTTAAATCATCTCCGGGTTGATATAGTTAGACTTTTTCCAACTCCAATCCGACTGGTGGTCCAGAGATGAGTTACCCCACGGTTTGAGTGTGTGTGCGATGGATTGGACTAAAAGCTTGAATAGGCAGGATAAAGCAAGGTTGAAGCTCTTTAGTGGCACTTTGCGTTAACCATGTGCCCATTCAGGATGCTGGATCCATCTGACGCACTCTTACATTCTCACACAGATCCACAAAGTCCACCCTGACTCCACACATTCACGCCCACACCCTTCCGCAGCCAGAAAACATAGGGAGTCATGTGAAGCAGTTTGTTAGAGAGTCGGGTTAGTAATCAGAAGGTCCCTGGTTCGAAATCCAGACTGGGTCAACATCAAGTTGTGTCCTTGGGCAAGGCACTTCACCCTACTTGCCTCAGGGGGGAATGTCCCTGCACTTGCTGTGAGTCGCTCTGGATAAGAGCGGTCTGGCTAAATGACTAAACGTACACATGTATACCTTTTTCCTCACCAGCCTCTGAATATGATAGGAAATGCACACCAACACATTAGAATGTATCGTCCCGCCATTTTTGGAAAGTCCCAAGGGAGGCCGACCCGCTTCACCTCCTTCTCGGTCTCACCGTCCAACTGCCCTAGACGCCCCCTGCTCACGAGCCGTCTGAGCCTCCGCCTCACCACGCCAGATGACCTCACCGCCGAGGCGCCATCACCCACCGGGGATCTGCTGCCATCCCATCCCTCTCCGTTACCGTGACCAATCGCATTTGGAGCCCTAGCGTTTTCCTGGAAAAAGGGGGAGGCCTCGTTAGCCTGTTTGCCACCGTGCCTTTTTCCTTTATTGCAGGTGCACCGTTGTCAAGGACAAACTGGTCGAATGAAAGACCGAGGTCCTACATAAGGAAAGGTCAGGCAGTGAAGGCCCATTAACTACGCACATCTCATATTGATATCTCGTCCCTGTGGGCTAGTGGCAAACAAAAAGCAGATCCCATTTTATAGACCACCGTCGTCGTCCCCCCCCCCCCCCCCCCCCCACTATTAGTTTTGCCTTTTAAATGTCGTTTAGACGATTTCTGTCAAGATAATTCAGTTCCTCGCTGCTCACACAGTTTAGACGGAACCCTGTTGAATATGCAGCTGTCTCATGAAAATAACGTTCAAAGCCCTGGTGTTCAGATGTTGCTGGACGAGAGTAAAGCGATGGATTTCTAAAAGCCAAAAACACTTAAACTGCACATCCCAGAGCATGATATCCTGTCCTCTGCAAGCACCTATAAGCTGAGCAGACATGTTGTCTGTGTTGATCCCTGGTAAGAACCAGCCTTCTGCTATCCTGCTCACATTTTCACCTTCTTGACCTCCTGAACGATCCCCTTAATGCAACTCTGAAGTGTTTCTCTCCAAGGTAATGTTCTGCACCCAATATCGCAATAAAGAATGTTGGGGCCGAGTGCTCCAAAAGCTTAATAGCACCGAGTTATCGCAGTTCGGATGACAATAGTGCTGCTAAGTTTCTGGAAGCTCTTCCTTGTTCCCACCCCCCCAGTCTTTCCCTCGCCCCCACATGCAGCTCCCCCCCTCTGGCCCCACTGCTCTGCTGTGTAGACCTTGTCTCCCCCCTCCCCCCCCCCGTCCCAGACATTGTGCTAACAGGGTCTCCTCTTTGGGTCTCCTCACAGCTCCTCATCTGTCCCCCGGTGACCCGCTTCTTCTACGGACGCCGCGAGCCCTTCCCACAAGCTGCTGGTGCAGGGCGACTCGGCCGGGACGTCTCTCCCTGTGGAGCGTCCCTGACACAGCTCCTCTTCAGCCGCCGTTCTCCGCCACAGGTGTGGTCTGTCTCTCTGTGTCTCTGTGTCTCTCTCTCTCTGTGTCTCTGTGTCTCTCTGTGTCTCTGTGTCTCTCTGTGTCTCTCTCTCTCTGTCTCTCTGTCTCTCTGTCTCTCTGTGTCTCTCTCTCTCTGTCTCTCTGTCTCTCTGTCTCTCTGTGTCCTCTCTCTCTCTGTCTCTCTGTCTCTCTGTGTCTCTGTGTCTCTCTGTCTCTCTCTCTCTCTGTCTGTGTCTCTGTGTCCTCTCTGTCTCTCTGTGTCTCTGTGTCTCTCTGTCTCTGTGTCGCTCTCTCGCTCAACTCGACTCAATCCACAACTCAAAATGTTGAACCTTGCGCTGTGGCGTTTTGAAATCTGTTGTCCTGAGTGTATATTAAGGGACACGCTTTAGTTCGATAGCTTAGTTCCATGTTTCACTGGAAATACTATCGCTCCTTCACCCAATATCTGCTGGTTGATCACTAGGTGGTGCCAGAGACCAAAACCTCACTGACTTAAGTAACGGTCAGCTAGTCGATGTTGTGGAGAGAATAACTCAGTCCGAGGTTGATGTTGAATTAGGTTTAAGGGAGTTTTGTCCCTGGGCTAAATTTCAAATACAACAGGGTTCATGTTCAATAGACCAGTGTTTCCCTCCCCTGGTCCTCAGGGATCACCTATCCTGAAGGTTCTAGTTGTTTCTTTGCTCCAGCACACCTGATTACAATGACTGGGTCGTTATCCAGCTCTGCAGAAGCCTGCTTATGACCATTAATTAGAATCAGGTGTGTCTAAAAATATGCAGGACAGATGTTTCTTGAGGACCAGGGGAGGGAACCACTGCCATAGACGATGATGTTCGATAAAGACTGTTATCGATTGACTTGTATTAACAAGCGACGTCCCGGCTTTCCCCAGAGCTGCAGGTGTCATCCACCCTCAGCCTCCAGGAAGCCTTCGATAAGCTGGCGCCGCTGTCTGCTGGCATCATCGACCAACTGAGCGTCGTGCCCGGCGCGGAGGATCCCATCAAGGTGACAGCCAGCGTGTACATCCCCTCTCAGGGCAGACTGGTGTGCGGGCGCGAGGACGGCAGCATCATCCTGGTGCCCGCCACCCAGACCGCCATCGTCCAGCTGCTACAGGGGGAGACATGCCTGCGCAGAGGTGAGGGGGTGAGGGGAGGGGGTGAGGGGATGAGGGGAGGGGGTGAGGGGAGGGGGTGAGGGGGTGGGGGGGGAATTTTGCCGTACTTGCTGTAAGTCGCTCTGGATAAGAGCGTCTGCTAAATGTAAACGTATAAACAGACAAGAATCTTTTCAGTGTGAATAAAAGAAATAATGCTATATTAAGATGCTACTACGTCATCTACGCTCGCTACTACTAGACCATGCTCACACGTCCCCCCCCCCCCAGGCTGGCCCCCCCACCGCACCCTCAGGGGCCATCGCAACAAGGTGACCTGCCTGCTGTACCCCCACCAAGTGTCCCCCCGCTACGACCAGCCGCTCGCTGGTGTCTGGTGGAGTGGACTTCTCCGTCATCGTGTGGGACATCTTCACAGGAGAGATGAAGCACATCTTCTGCGTCCAGGGGGGGAGATCACCCAGCTTCTGGTGCCGCCCGAGAACTGCAGCGTGAGTCTGATCGCACCCTCCAGTTTTACACCATGCTGCCAGCTGTGTTACCTTTGACCTTTTCTACCGTAATTGAATTACTTGAAGTTATTACAATATTTGAAAAGTCATTTTCCCTCCGGCCAATCCCTGCTAACGTTTATTTCTTCAGAACACTGAATCAGAATCTGAATCTATTTTAATCGCTATGCAAGATCTGCAAACACAGAATTCACTTTGGCAGAAAGGAGCCAACACAGAACATATATGTGACATAATAATAGAACAGGATATAATGTAAACGTGAATACACAGTAGTGCAGACAGTGGTGCAAAATCAGTGGCAGAGTGCAGTGGGAAGGAGAGTTACCTAGTTGTTGTTTTTTTCCGCATGCATCCAAACCCCCCCCACTCACAGCTCGATCCTGCCCGTCACTAAACAGTAGGCTGGACCTGAGCGAGCTAATTGATCATAGTCCGGCCCCCTTACCTTGACCAACACACAGCGTCGCCTCATTCCTGCTTCCTGGAAGAGGAGCTGAGAAGATGCCTGTCAAGCTCCGCCCCCCCCTCCACCTCTTCCTCCTCCTCCTCCTCCTCCATGTATCAGTCTTTGTGATTGACAGGCGAGGTATCGGTGTCCATTACCGTTCAAACTGTAAATAAGACTGGCTGAGAATTGCCTTCGGCTTAATGACCTGCTTAGTTATGCGGCTGCTTTATAGCGCGTCGATAGCCGTACTTAAGGAGCGCGGCATTTAATTGATACATAACAGAGAGGCTGGTGGGATCCATAACTCCTGCAACAGACATGTGTCTGTCAGGCCCCCCCCCCCCTCCTCCCTCTCCTCTCCACCTCTCTTCATCCTCATCCGTCCCCCTTATTCCCGCTCCTCTCCTCAGAGCGTCCTTCCTCCTCGCCCCCTGCCCCCTTTAGCCATCCGATGTTATTGGACCATAAAACTCACTCTGCAAAGTATTCTCCTCCTGAGTCCTGCTAAGTGCTGTCAGTGTGAAACCTGTCCCTGTATTTCACATACGGATAGCTTGGTAGCACGTAGCCCACGTTTCCAGCCTGTTGGGCCACTGTTACGGTTTCCTTTTTGTGTTTTACATGACTTGTTTTTGTCGGCTCTGGTGCGGTGGTGTAGTGTTGGGCTAGTTAGCCCTGGGTCTGGTGTGTTCGCTAGCCTGGCTAGTTAGCCCTGGGTCTGGTGTGTTCGCTAGCCTGGTTGGGAGGAGGGTGACTGATGAAGAGTGATGATGTGTCCTTACTGGGTCTGACAGCCCCCTCGCCTCTTTTTCTGGTCTCTCTCTCTCTCTCTCATGGTCAAGGTTTCGTATCAACACTTAAGAACATTGCTTGTCAGTATACATCTCCACTTCAATTTAGTCTGCTATCAGTGCCTCCCTGCCCCCCCACTCCACTCATCTCCTTCCCCCCCTGCCTGTCCACCTGAGAGAGAAATGGGAATATTGTATTTTCTTTTTGGAGGGAATATTTACCGTCCTTGTGGCCCTGTGTCTGGTTTTACCACAGTGTGATGTGTCCTTTTGCCTTCATCTGTCTGTCTTGTGTTTGCATGCGTGTTAAAAGCCGGAATGGTTGTGTTTGGTTGGACTCTACCGAGGCTGTATTTCCAAAGATGCTTCAGCCAGAGTGGGGGGGGGGGGGGGGGGGGGGGGGGTTGTCTCCGGCCTCATCTCTTATCCTGTCTGCGTAGGAGACTCCCTCCTGCTGTGATTTACTCCCACAAGTCCCTGGGCAGCCTACTCATCAGCCCGCCATTGATAACTGCCGCCGTGCTGATGCTGTAGGGGGTGGGGGGGTGGGGTGGAGCGGTGGTTGTGGGGGTGGGGGGTATTGGTATTGTTAAGATACCAATATACAGACCTGGAGGAATGACCTTAAACAGCACTGCGCGGGGGGAATTGTCACGCCGTTGCTATGGAGATCGTGTTGAACCGGCGTTGGGTTTTCATCACCGCAGATGAAGGGTCGGGCTGCGTCTCCTGACCTATCAGGGGCTGACGTCTGAGAAATGCCGGCTCGTTGTGTCGCCCTCCAGTTTGTCCTCTTACACAAAAGCCCTCAGAAACCCAGTGCAGATTAGGTGTGACAGAACACAAATATCGACATGCATAAGAGCTCAATGTCATCGCTATGATATCAACATCAAGTATTCCAGAAATTCTCAGCGCGCCGTCATCTATCCGCTAATGACCTCTCTCTCTCTCTCTCTCTCTCCCTGCAGACTCGGGTGCAGCACTGTGTCTGCTCCGTGGCCAGTGACCACTCAGTGGGCCTGCTCAGTCTGAGGGAGAGGAAGTGCATCATGCTGGCGTCTCGCCACCTCTTCCCCATCCAGGTCATCAAGTGGCGCCCCTGCGACGACTACCTGGTGGTGGGATGCTCGGATGGGTCAGTGTACGTCTGGCAGATGGACACAGGTGAGACGAACAGGGCTGGGGAGGTGGACATGTTGGGGACATGTAGGGGGACAGGGTTGGAGACAGGTTGGGGGACATGGAGGTGGACGGAGAGGGGACAGGGAGGTGGATGGGGAGGGGCCGCAGGGTTGGGGGACAGACAGGGGGACAGGGAGGTGGAGGGGGAGGGGCTGCAGGGTTGGGGGACAGACAGGGGGGACAGGTTGGGGGACAGGGTTGGGGGACAGACAGGGGGACAGGGTTGGGGGACAGACAGGGGCCGCAGGGAGCTGTAGAGATGGACATGTCTTGCTACACATACCAACAGTCGGCCCTACGTCATACTTCTACTGTCATTACAGCGCATCCTCATGAAGCAAGTTAACGATGTTCAGAAATTAGATTGGCTTGGTTCTTTGCTTTCTCATTAAGGAACGCCTCAGTGAATCATGGGCGTGTCAGTCCTAAGGAGCCTCCTCAACCTGGTAATAGAATGATCCGGAAGTCATGGTGTCGAGGATTATCGAATGAATCCGTTTCTGAACGTCACTTGACCAAATGGCCTGTCATTTCTTTCAAGGGCTATTTAACGTACCGTTTCTCGCTGTAAAGAAGCATTTGTCGTCGTGTCTAGCCAAGGCAAGAACAACCCTGATTGGGTTGTCCACTTCAGCTTCATGGTTACCCGTGGGTTTTGTTTTGAGTTTCCTATTTTTTCCTCCCTGGCTGGTGATTTAATACGAATCGGCGGCAATTATCTGCTTTGTAGCACCAGGGCCGTCTTGGAGGAGGAAGCTAGCCATTAGCATTGATCCTCTGGTTCCTCTTGCGGACAGCGCCAGGCTAAAAACTGCCGGGGCAGCGCTATCCTCGTGTTTCTCATCACCTTTTTATGACGTTCACACTCTGCAAGAGCACCCCCCCCTCCCCCCCCCGCACTCCACCTTCATACCCACAAATGCTAACAGTACACACACACACACACACACACACACACAGGCAAGCAGACCTTTCTCTGTCTGTCTTTGACCAGATGAATAATACATGCCAGCCTCTGGTGTCCACATCTAAAGCTGTGCAGCACTCTTCTGCAGCACTCTACATTAGAGGAGATTTTAATTGCCCTCACGCTGCCCTAGAAGCACCCATGGTGGATGGGGGGGGGGGACGGGGGGGGGACGGGGGGGGGGGTGGTGAGGGAGGAGGAAAGGGTGGAGAGAGGGAGCCAGCACTTACCAAACATTTCCCTAAATGTTGCTACTCTGCCTTTGCAGCTGCATTAGGTGCATTAGTGTGTTTATGGCAGGCTCTTTAAAGCTGGTTATGGCTGTCGTTTTGCTGAGTAGGCTCCAGGACTGCTACTTGGGAGGGAGGTTGGGGA
This sequence comes from Protosalanx chinensis, assembly GCA_030340685.1. Lineage (NCBI taxonomy): Eukaryota > Metazoa > Chordata > Actinopteri > Osmeriformes > Salangidae > Protosalanx > Protosalanx chinensis. Next base: position 233,680 of record CM059339.1, on the reverse strand, counting down.
GGGAGTCTGGGGGGGAAGGGGGGGGGAGGCTGGTATGGGTGAGGTCCGGGGAGAGGAGGTGGGGTTAGGTGGAGTAGAGTCTTGGATCGGAGGGATGGGATTGTGCGCACAGGGAGGTAAGGGTGTGTGTGTGTGAGTGAGTATGGGTGAGTGAGTGTGTGTGTGTGTGTGTGTGTGTGTGAGTGAGTGAGACCTGTGTAGTGATCTCTAAGGCTGTGCTCTGACCACTTGAAAGGGGCAGGGGGGAGCGTAGCGCTCTAAAGCCTTCCATTTATAGACTCATTACTGACGGCCAGATTTCCTCCACTCAGTGTTTTTTTTCTCCCGCCTCAGCTGTAATGGACAGAGTGTAACTCACTCCAGAGAAGAAGAAGGAAGAGACGAGAGGCGTCATCATCGAGAAACAAAGCCCAGCTTGCCGATCGGCGGCCATCTTCCTAGTCTTACCCCGAGAAATCGAGCGAGGGGATCGTTCGTCTCTCACTTATCTGTCACGTTGCGAAGACGATCTAGATTCTAGATGTTTCCCTGCTCCAGCACACCTGACTCGAATGAAAAGGTCATTACAGAGTTTGATAACAACACATTCATTAGAATCAGGTGTGCTGGAGCAGGGAAACATCTAGAACCTTCAGGACAGCGGCTCTCGACCACGATCGGTCACCCCTTGTCTAATCCTTAACGGAGGGACCTAAGGAGTGTTTCAGTAGCTTGGTGGTTAGCTTTCGGTGTGGAAAGGGCTGCTCTGGTCTTAGAATAAGATGTAGTGGGAGAGATTGCAGGGTAGCAAAGTGTGAAATGAAGAGAGGTGTGTGGCGAAGCGTCAGACAGTGGCGGCAGGTCCAGCCAGGGATTGGGCCCTCCTTAGGCCCTCTACAGGCGACTCGCAGCCCATTTGGAAAACTGCCACTCTGGTCGGTCAATATTGAGCGCAATCCCAATATCTTCAGCAAATGATGTGTGCGCTTTTTCTCCCATACCTTTCTCTCTTTCTGTCTCCTTCTCTCCCTCTCTCTCGCTCTTTCTCTCTCTCCTCTATACCTGTCTCTAATTTATCTCTCTCTGCCAGTAAATGTCGTTCTTTTTCTATCTTTGTCTCTGCCTTTCTCTATGGATATACCGCTATCTCTAATCTTTCTGTGTCTTTGTCTCCTCTGTACTGTGAGGAAAGCTGTAATATATGCGATGCCCACACAAGACAGAAAAGCTGGAGATTGAAAAAGGTTCAGGCCTCACCTTTGACCTCTGCCCCCCCCCCCCCCCCCCCCCCTCTCTCCTGGCTCCTAGGGCGCTGGACCGCTGCGTGATGGGCATCACGGCGGTAGAGATCCTGAACGCGTGCGACGAGGTGGCGCCCGCCACTGTGGACGCCCTGAGCCACCCGGCGGTGAACCTGAAGCAGGCCATGACCCGCCGCAGCCTGGCCGCCCTGAAGAACATGGCCCAGCACAAGCTGCAGACCCTGGCCACTAACCTGCTGGCAGCTGACAACTCAGACAAGGTACAGGATCGCCCAGAGAGCAGCTGTACAGGCCCAGAGGGGGGCTGGATACACTTTATTAGCATGAATCCGCTTTGCACGACTGGTAACTGCACCAGACTCTAACCAACAAACATAACTCATTCAACAGCTGTGCGGAGGGTGTAACTTTATTACACAAAGATCTAGATTTCCCCCCTTGTGGCTTTATTGAACTGTTAAATCGACAAGAAGCAGTAAAATCGCTGCTGCTTTTACTAGATGTTTCCTCCAAGCTTTTTAGTAACTCTTTAAAAAAAGGACCATCGCATCTTTCGGACGTGCGTGTAAATGACTTATTTTCTTTGGGTTAAGGTTTGGGCCTGTTTTGTGCACCATACACGCCGCTAAGCGCTGACAATAATGACCAGCGTGGTTTTTTAAATAAATACTCATTTAGCAGACACTTTTATCCAAAGCGACTTACAGTAAGTACAGGGACATTCTCCCTGAGGCAAGTAGAGTGAACGGGGAGCGAGCGTAGGGGCCAGAGAAGAGGAGGAGAAGCGCTGGATGAAAAAGGCGTGCCTTCTGTCTGGCGGGGAGCCAGCTGCTTTGTCTCACTTTCTGCCTTCCTGTCTGTCTGTCTGTCTGCCTTCCTGTCTTTCTGCCTGTCTCTCTGTCTTTCTGCCTGTCTGTCTGCCTGTCTGTCTTTCTGCCTGTCTGCTTGTCTGTCCTGCCCTGTAGATGATACCTCATACACAGAGGGGGCAGATAAAGAAACTGCATTTTCCAGGCAATTAGACAGGAACCCTCCCCCCCTACACACACACACACACACACACACACATACGTCCACTCTCTAGTCTCTCATCTCGTTCTCTAGCGGGTGTGATAACAGAGGCTCCCCTGGCGTGGCTGGAGGGAATGACCACAGCGGCGGCCGTGGAAAGTGTTGCAAGGCCTGCTGGGAAAAGGGCTTAGTTAAAGCGAAGCCTCTTAGTGCAGCTGGGGGGTGTTGGGATAGCGGTGCCAGGGGATATCACTAGGATGAGCTGTAATCCTCCTCCTCCTCCTCCTCCTCCTCCTCCTCCTCTTCCTCCCCTCTCACTCTCTGCTCCCCCTGTGCACTTTCCCGTCTCTCAGCTCCCCTCCTCTCTCTCTCTCCCTTCTTCAGCCCCGGCTCTCTCGCCCTCCTCTCTCTCTCCCTCCTTCAGCCCCGGCTCTCTCGCCCTCCTCTCTCTCTCTCCCTTCTTCAGCCCCGGCTCTCTCGCCCTCCTCTCTCTCTCTCCCTCCTTCAGCCCCGGCTCTCTCGCCCTCCTCTCTCTCTCCCTCCTCTCCCCTTGTGGACTTGCATCATCAGGGCCGACTCTGTTTTCCGGTTTGTGTCTGGTTCTGGTCTAGTCTGGATTCCTTTGGCTCACCTCGGTTTGGTTTTCACCCGAGTTCTGCTGGGAAAGACACTAAGACACTTGATGAAGTCGTCACAATTCATATTCAGGAACACCCCCCCCCCCAAACCCTCTCATAGGAGAGACATCCTAAATGTATTTTTGGTGTTGTGTTTGTCTGCCCCCCCCCCCCCCAGCTTGACAGCGGCTGCATGGGGGGACGTGGGCAGGAGCTGTGGTCTGCTGAGAGCTGGGCTTGTTAGGGCTCTGCAGCACCCAGAACCAGCATTAGGATGACCTTAAAGGAGAGCAGGGGATGGAGGAGGGATGAGAGAGAGAGAGAGAGATAAGGAGGGAGAAGACAGAGAGAGGAGGGAGGAGAGAAAGGAGGAGGGGAGAGAGGAGGAGAGAGACAGATAGAGGAGGGAGGATATAGAGAGAGAGAGAGAGAGAGAGAGAGCGTGGGTGGAGGGTGGGGGCAAAATCCTGTTTGTGTCTCCGCGTGTCTGTCTGTAGACCTCCTGAACAAAGACATCAGCCAGCAGCCGAGCCCTGACACACACACACACACCACACACACACAGAGCACAGTGTGACAGCCACTGGACTGTTGACCTTTCCACTGTCTCCTGCAGAGCTCTAATTAGGCTGCTCCCATGATCCCACATAGTGACTGACCACTGGCCAGTCCTGCCTCCCTGTCCCCGACGAAGGGGCTCTCGCTCCGCTGGCAGAGGCCGACGGCGTGCCAGAGACTGCTGTCCCTCCCAGAGATGGAGGTCAAATGTCAAAACGAGGGAGGGGGAGGGGGAGGGGGGAACGGGAGGGGGAGGGGGGAGGGGAAGATTCAAGCATCGCCTTCCGATATCTTCGGGTCGCGGGTGTGGATCACATGACCGGCAGGTGTTTGAAATGTGGCGTTCTGCCTGGATAGACCTCGGGGACTAAAGGGTGGGGGTGGGTTGTGTGTGTGTGTGTGTGTGTGTGTGTGCGCGTGGCGATGGGGGTGTGTGTGTGTAGGGGCGATTGACACCGAAGGCCGGACTCCCTCCGGGGATGATGACGGATAATGACAAACTAAAATGCCTCGCAATCAGCCTCCCCTCCACTTTGGTGCTGCCATTACACCTGTGAGACCACCTTCCTCTGTGTGTGTGTGTGTGTGTGTGTGTGTGTGGGGGGGGGGGGGGGGGTGTGAGAGAAAGAGAGCCTTTTGAGAAAGTGTGCGAGCTCTTGCTTTTATTGTGTAAAGGCTTCTTTTTGAGTGTTTGCCGACTCGTTTTCCTGAAGCCCTCCTCCGGACCTTGACCCCTTGCGACTGCTGGCTCGACCTCCTCTGGGTAATGTAGGGAGAGCGTAGGGATGCGATGGTACAGTGTGACCACTGTTTCGGTTCGGTTTCGGTATGTCAATATTATCTCTGCTCTAACATTTGTAATTTTTATTGCCTTTTCTATTTGGAAAAACAAATCAAATCTTCTTCTTGTCCACTCGCCATTATTCTAAGTGCTACTAGAACACACACATTCCTCTTTTACTTCCTTTGCATCTGTTTCGGAGCGCTGATAGGCTCAAGGGAAACATAATAAACAGAATACATGAGCAATGACTGGACTGAAATACCGCGGTTCACCTACGCGTACCCAACTGTGCTGGGCGTACCCAACTGTGCTGGGCGTACCCAACTGTGCTGGGCGTACCCAACTGTGCTGGGCGTACCCAACTGTGCTGGGCGTACCCACCTGTGCTGGGCGTACCCAACTGTGCTGGGCGTACCCAACTGTGCTGGGCGTACCCAACTGTGCTGGGCGTACCCAACTGTGCTGGGCGTACCCAACTGTGCTGGGCGTACCCAACTGTGCTGGGCGTACCCAACTGTGCTGGGCGTACCCAACGGTACGAATACAATCCCCAAAAACGTTTCGTCCCTAGGAGAGGGAGACAAATATCGGGTGTGGTGCGCGCGCGTGACTGTAACACAGGCGTGTGTGCGCCTGCCAAAGAGCGAACACGGAAGCTGTATGGATGTTGGCATGTTTGTTGTCGTGGAGCCGGGTTAGTAACCGAGAAGCACTTGATGCTTATTGATTTTGTAATGGCTCCCTGAATGCTCTTAGTCAAGGTTCAACAAAGTTTTCACCAAGCTTATTTCTACAACTCCACGCCTGTTAA
>CM059339.1:157500-228158 GCA_030340685.1 Protosalanx chinensis | reverse complement strand
TAGTGCCCACGGGAATACAACAAAGAATCTTAATCTCAGGGGTGAGGGGGGGTTGCGAGTGTAGGACACCGAAATGTCAAGTGGCAGTGTTCCCAACACTTCTACCCCACAGAGGGATGTTGAGACTGAGCAGGGAGGATTTGACCAGCTGCTTCTCAGTGTGGTCTGAAGGTTTCCTGCTGGGTTTGCATTGGCAGCTGTGCTACTGAGCAGGAATGCTGGGAACACATGACCAGTTCTGTACAGGAGGGGGGGGGTCATTTGGCGTAGTCGGTTAGAGCGTCAGGCTGGTAATGAGAAGTTACCTGGTTCGACATGACGTTGTGTCCTTGGGCAAGGCACTTCACCCTACTTGATTCAGGGGGAATGTCCCTGTACTTACTGTAAGTCCCTCTGGATAAGAGTGTCTGATAAATGACTCAGTGTAAATGTACACGCAGCTACAGCCATGATCTTTGGCCTTGCCAGAGCGATCCTACTGTTCAAGGGCTCGATACCAGGATTGGCGAGGGCAACCTGGATTCAGACCCTCTAGGACTGTGAGAGATGTTGTTCCCTGGTGTAACACAGAATTCTTCACCTAATCCCTAACCCTGACCTCAACATCCTCCTCCTTCAGGTCTCAGCTGGCTATGAAGTATCTGGACCCGGCCTTCACCCCTCTGACAAACGCCTTGAACGAAGGTCTCCAGGAAAACGCCTCAAAGTGGCGTTACAACAAATCGGCCTTCGTGGAGCAGAGGTGAGAAACCTCAGGGTTCCCAGAGCCCTGAGACACCCTGGAGAAGAAAGACTGTGGTCACGTGCTGCATGTGGAGAGAACACGGAGATCATGGATCCTTGCCGAAGTCTACGGAAGGGTGTCCTGTTCTCCAAAACTTTTAAAAACGCACTACAAAGTGAGGGAGTTGTGTGGGGCAGTCGGTTAGGGTGTCGGGTTAGTAATCAGAAGATCCCTGGTTCGAACCCCAGCTGTGTTAACATGACGTTGTGTCCTTGGGCAAGGCGCTTCACCCTACTTGCCTCAGGGGGAATGTCGCTGTTGCTCTGGATAAAAGTGTAAATGTAAAAAGGGAAGGCTCTGCTCGTCTGCTCTCCTCTCCCCTAACAGTGTGAGGACGTGTGTGCGTTTTAACGTCCCTTCTTTCCTTCCAGGAAGGAGATTTCGCAGTACATCGACGTGGCGCACAACTTCACCCTGACTCGCGGTGGCGTCCGGGTCGGCCAGCTGATGCACTACGACTATTCTAGCCACAAGTACGTGTTCTCCATCGGCGAGAACTTCAAGTCCCTCCTCCCTGAGGCCTCGCCCATCGTCAACAAGCACTACAACGTCTGCGCCGTTGTGGGCAACAGTGGCATCCTCACCGGGAGCCGGTGCGGCGCCGAGATCGAGAAGTTCGACTTTGTCTTCCGCTGCAACTTCGCGCCCACCGAAATCTTCCGTCGGGACGTGGGGCGCAGGACCAACATGACGACCTTTAACCCCAGCATCCTGGAAAAGTACTACAACAACCTGCTGACCATCCAGGACCGCAACAACTTCTTCCTCAGCTTGAAGAAGTTGGACGGGGCGATCCTGTGGATCCCTGCTTTCTTCTTCCACACCTCGGCCACCGTCACCCGCACGCTGGTTGATTTCTTCGTGGAGCATCGAGGACAGCTGAAGGTGCAGCTGGCGTGGCCAGGAAACATCATGCAGTACGTCAACAAGTGAGTCTCATCAGCTGCTTTCATACCGCGTTGACTCACTAAACGCTTCGAGCGGCCATAACTACCTGAAACTATGTTTAACGCACACACCCCCAACGAGACATTTAGATTGTATGCGCTTGATTATACTCAGACAAAAGTCAATCTTAATGATTCGTGTGCAGCATGACTGCATATTTCAGAGCCCAACAGGGTAAAACTTGAATTAACTTGCTTTAATTAAACAATTAAAGGGTTGAAGGTGGGGCCTTTTAAACCCTTAGGACAGGGGGAGTTGCCGAATATGGAGAAAACAGGGGTGAACCCACATAACAACAACAACAACAACAACAAAATGATACATAACGCATAATAATAAAACCTAAAACTCTATGCCAGCTTTGTCTTCAAAGCCCATATGATAGCTCCACACCCCCAGACCATAATAGTTCAAATGTGTTTCACACGGGGGTCCACAATATCAACGTCATAGACTACTGGTTTATGACACTTCCTGTTAGGGACTGGAATAGAATACTTACATGGCGTCTTGGCTGGGTGCAGGTTTGTATTGAGCTGTGCAGTAAGGAGAGGGAGCGATTTGGAGGGTGAGACAGGGATTATGGGGGGGGGGGGATGTATTTGTGAATGGTATGGCGTGGAGACAAGAGGAGCTTAACGTACTGTTCACCGTCGCCTGCAAAAAGAAGCGAATGCACTGTAATCTCCCTCAATCCCATTAAAACGACCTGCTTGGACAGAATTACTCTAAGTAAGAGGCTTCAATCCGCCTTAAGACACCTTGAGTATGTATTGTTAAGAGCGATTTGAGTTTTTATGTCGGTAGATGTGATACAGCTTCAACAGAAAAATAGTTTTTTCATCTTAACTACGCCCAGCTACACAGCCAAAGCCAGACCATTAGACCAAGAAAACTCCCTTTTGATCCCAGTGGGATATTTTAGCCTCAAGACAAGGATACATGATTTATAAAGATATGAATCTTTGTTTTTTATTGTGTTATATGCACCAGTAATATAAAAATTTAGAATGTCACGGGATGTCATAATTTTATAAAACATTTTGTATCTTTTTGTTTTGAGGCCTGTAAAGTAAATTTAAGAATTTTTCCTTTCCTCCATAGATCGCCCTACAACGAAAGCTAACAAGCAAAGTACAAAAGAAAAACATCACCTGTAAAGAGATTAGCTCATAAAACAAATTATATTAGCTGACTAAGCCTGTGAAACACAAACACCATCTGAATTCTTTTTGTTTCATCTTTTTAATAATTCCCTGCGGAAATAATTGACTGAAGAAAAGTCGCTTTCAATAGCGGCCATGAATAAAGAACACAAACACAACACTGTATTAAGTCGGCGTAGCCCCTAATTCGTCCAGGAGCGTTCCCTTGTAGTCATCTGGACACTGTTTTCAAAATCAAGAAGTTTTCATTAGATCGAGAACGTTTGGAAGATGTTCTCCATCGAATGAAAATTCTCTGAGAACTCAGACAACTCTGTATTGCTCCCATTGTTCCATGTCGTTCTCACAAGGCTTTTCTCCGTGTCTCCATGTCCATGTCTCTGTGTCTCCATGTCCATGTCTCCGTGTCTCCATGTCCAGGTACTGGAAAACCAAGCAGCTGTCCCCCAAGCGTCTCAGCACGGGGATCCTCATGTACACTCTGGCGTCCTCCATGTGCGATGAGATTCACCTCTATGGCTTCTGGCCGTTCGGCTGGGACCCCAACACGGGCAAGGAGCTTCCCTACCACTACTATGACAAGAAGGGCACCAAGTTCACCACCAAGTGGCAGGAGTCCCACCAGCTTCCTGCTGAGTTTAAGCTCCTCTACAAGATGCACACGGAGGGACTGCTAAAGCTAACCCTCTCGCACTGCGCCTGAGCTGCTCCCTGGCCGGCCGGCGCCAAATTCCACCTCCCTCTCGCTTGGCAACCGCTGCGACGATGTCCGGTTAGACGTATCAAGCGAACTCGCGATTTATACTCTTAAAAGAGCTTCAGGCCGTCGAGGGGTGGAAGCCGGCCGGTTGTCTGCAGGAAGGAGAGAAAGATGTTAGGCTACTTTTGTTATTTCTCAGGAGACTCCAGTGGGTGTGGGCTTTCGCATTCTCTAAAACAATATCCGTAAATAATTGAAATATCAGTCAAAAAGCACAAGAAAATAACAGGTAACCTTAACGATTCCTACTGTAGCCGCAGAAGCCAATGGCATGCGAGTAGATATTCCGCCGGTCAAGACTAAGTACGCAGATGGTCAACAAAGTGTCCAAACGAATTATCGCGTACCTGAAAGGGACGGAACAGAGGGCGAGGGGGAGACTTCATGATCACGCCGTTCCCAAGTTCAGGCGTTAGCTAGGTGATACAAGACGGAGTCACGTGGCTCAGCGGTTAAGGCGTTGGGCTAGTGATCGGAAAGTTGCAAGTTCAATTCCCGACTGTGGCTACAAGACGTTGTGTCCTTGGGCAAGGTGATTCATCCTCCTTGCCTCAAGGGGGAATGTCACTGTACTTGCAGTAAGTCGCTCTGGATAAGATTGTCTACTAAATGTAAATGACTTTGAATGAAGTTGACCGACCTCGTAGCCATCTCTTACAGCAAGCTTGGCATATTTATTCCTGGATCTTTGCTTTGAATTATATGCATAACCAACCATCAGATGACAAATACTCTAATCCAGATGTTTTCTCTCTAGTCAGAGCCGTCTGTTGCCGCCATCTTGCTCCTTCTAGAATCGAACGGCGTCCGATATTGTAGCCCACGCGCGTGCAACCAGCATGCTTCAAACAGAATAACCCACATTGTAAAAGCCTCAAGTCCTTTTGCGTGCGTGCGTGTGTGTGTGTATTTCGTAGAGCTCTTAGCTCGTGTGTGTGCGCCTTGTAATGTGCGGTGTGCAGCCTCCTCAGTGCGATGGTGCCCTCAGGTATGGCAGTGGAAGCGTTGCACCAGCTGTGCTGGGTAGAAATCAAGTCTAATTTTGAGGAATGCGAAGAGATGTTTGGTAAGAGCGGCTGGCTTATCGCGTCGATGGTTTGGGCACTATGTCATGATCCGTCTGTGAAATTTGGGTGAAGTTCCGGCGTTTCAGATTGCACATCAAGGGAATTAGGCGTCTAAGACAAAAATATACTATTTTTGTAATCAAACTGATTTCAAAAAAACTATTTTTCTTGTCCTGTTTCAGAGATGAAGTGTGGTTCGATTGTTCTTGATATACTTGTTCATTAAGCTTTTTGGGATTTTAGTAAGCATATTCAGATATACTACCTGTACAGTCATACATATCTATTTATGTATTCTACTCTTGAATATATTATAATTTAGATTATTTAAACACAGACACACTAACACAGAAATTATGCCAAAAATACAAACACAGTTATCATTTGACTACCATGGATGATTGTCGTTGGTGTTTCCTGATTACTCGTTGTCGATTGTGAAAGCACGTTTGACCTGATTCGTGAAATGTTTTTAATTGAATGTTGTCTATTGATTTGCATAGTGACTTCCTGGATCCTGCTGTCACAGGAAGTCACCTGACATGACATAGCTGAAAGATGTTCATGCTAAGAACACATAATCAGGATAAAACATGTATCATTCCTGAGCCACATTAGAACTTTGGTTTATTTGATTAGTCTAAATGACACATGTAAACCCCCCCCCCCCGTTCGTGGCTCAGCTTAATACGCTTGGCCGCCACAAGACGATCAAACCCTGTCGTTCCGGTTGTGAATCGAGAAGAAGGAAAAAAAGAAGTATGCCTCTTAATGCAGCTGAGGCTGACTGAGTCTAGTGGCCTCTCTGAAAAGAGAGAAGGGATTTGAACCCGGGCGGGGGTGGTGGGGGGGGTCCAGTCCGCCGAAGCAGCCCTCAGTATCGATATGAGTGGCGCATGTGTACATTCCAACCCCCCCCCCCCCCCCCGCACCGCCCCCCACGTATAAGCAAGATGTTTTTTTTATGGGGGGGGGGTGGGGGGGAAGTTGTGTTTATTCACTCGCCAGTTCCCCTCAGACTTGCCTCTCCGCATGGCTTCGGTCGACTCCAACACCCACAATCATTAAAGGCTGCTTCATTGACCTGCCTCCAGAATCAATCCTTTTATATTCCCTCTGTCTTCCAGCCCTTGACTAAAGATGTTTTAGTTTAGCTCAACAGTCTCTCCAGCTCCCCTGGTTATGAACTCTTTTCTTTTACCGTCTGCGGTGACTTCTATATTTTCCCCCGTTTGGATGAAAAAATGGGAAAGGTTAAGATGGAAGATTGTATCACATCCAGGTTCCTGGACATCAGCTGAAATCCTGGGTAAATACTGAGCGTGTTAACATGTTGTTTTCCTGATCTTTCTTTTGTTTTGTCAGGCAGTATTTTATTTTCCACCAGGAATTTAGAACAAGCCAATGATGGTTCATTGATTGTAGAATGATCTGTACCGTTGTATTTGTAGAATTGCACATTTATCTTAATGTCTTGCATCTTATAAAATATCATTCATTCTTTTTTCAGTTCACTACAAGCCTAAATTCCCTTTCGGGATCATTTCCTTTTGAATTTGTTCATCATTTATGAAATATCCGACGTGTCGTACAAGTATTATGTTTGCATCTTTGTATTTGATGTTGGGGAATAATAGGTCTAAAGTGTTGATGGTGTCAATCAGATGTCCCTGGTCTGTCAACGTCTAAATCCTTAGATTTCGAGGTGCAAACTAATGACCGACCACAATCTGAATGCTGTTTTTTTCCTGAATGTGATGTGCTAATAGTTGTGGAGAACAGATCCTCACGTTTGTCTCCTCTTGTGAATGTAATTGCCCTTTCTGATTCCTTTACACCAGGAATCCTCTGGTTCAGAGATTTTCTTCAAATAAATTTCAAGTTTATCATTTAAGCGTACTGTCTTTAATCTTTGACGTTGCCGGCTCTATTTACATCGATTTAGGATGGTTCCTTTAAACACACACATTCATGCATCCACTCACAAACTTGTAGGTTCTCAAACCTTAACAGCAACTTTGGCTCCTGAAAAGCAGCATAGTTGTCAACCATTTTGTCCCTTTACTTGTTCTGTATCCCCAAAACAATTAGGAAACCAGTTAGATTTGCTTATGACGGAATATATTATAGTTTCTGTATTGTAGCCTGTGTGTATTTAGAAGGGAAAGAAGCAACCATATTAGCTGAACCCTCATGATGTTAGGTGTTAGGCATGAGACTCACACTGCATCATGCTTCACATTAACCTTAACAGTAAGTACGGTTGTCAAAATGTTACATTTGATCGTCTGTAGCTGTTAAATGTATTGAATCCCTTCCATCATAACCTTGTAAATTGCTGCCTTGTCAGTGGGGGTCATGTGAGGCAGTCAGGGTGCCGGGCTACTAATCAGAAGTTACCTGGTTCAAACCCTGGTTCTACCAACATGACGTTGTGTCCTTGGGCAAGGCACATCACTCTACTTGCCTCAGGAGGGGACGTCCCTGTACATGCTGCAAGTTTCTCTGTATAAGAGCGTCTGCTAAATGACTAACTGCAAATGTGAAATCCTTGAATCCCTTTCATCATAAACTAACTGAGTTGCTGTTTTGTGACGCGCAGCCAAACAAGACTTCTTTTTGAATATCCAGCCAGAGACGATCAGATGTGTGGATGATTTGCTGCTGAGGCCAGAGCTGATCCAGGTCAACAATACCCACTTCAACGTTTCTCAAATCATGGTCCATCATGGCACTGATCATAATACTCCACGCCTCCTATTAATATCCTTCGGATCAATCGTTTGCTTCTCCTCTCCTCAAATTGCCGTACTGAATAAGCGAAACCTGCATCATCTTAGCCTAACTGACACACGTTAGGTTGTCGTGCGGAGGAAGACCTTATGAATTATGCAAACAGCACGGGGGGGGGGGGGGCAGTAATTACAGGGACTCGGCCAACGTGTTCATTTAAAACCTGAGAAATTTCACTTTGGTTCCCCAGCTCTGACAGCACAATTAACTAAGAGGGGAGATCCACTGTCCCAACCTGCCCAACCCCACCTTCCACCCCTCCCTCCCTGTGCATAATGTAAACAGAAATTATGCAAAGCAGACTGACCAATCAATAAAGCCTGGCGAGGAGGAGCAAGGGGTCGAGGAGAAAGTGCGACCTTCCAAGTCGGGTAAAAGAAATAGGAGCAGAAGAAGGGTAACTATTGTACTTTTCCGACTGTAAAATCCGACTAACAATGCCTGTACAGGTGAAGGTTCCTGTCCAGGTAACAGCTTGGTTCTATGGTTACATAATATGGTTATTATATATCTTATATGATTAATATACTCACATAACTGCAGCTCAACATTAGAAAAAATAAACACATCTCATATAGGATTTTCACAATTTGCTTTTTGTGGCAAATTCCATGTTTTTGCATTAGACATATTGTGAGCCTTGTAACTTGTGAGGTTAGTATGTATGTCATGTAAATAAATGTAAAGCATATCACATTCACCTTGGTCCAAAATGGGGTTTTATCAACACTGCTTTCAGCTCAAATGGAACGAGTAACTGACGAAAATAAGACTAGGATGTTGACATTCATTGTATTTATTTCTTACAAGCGTGTACATTTTCATGTATCCATACACAGAATTGATGTTATCCAATTGTCTCCATAAAGTTTCAGATCCTTATTCAAACAGGATTACATTTAATTTCATGAACATTTTCTGACAGCAAAAATATTGACATGACAAAGTCACATAAACAACATTTGAGCTGGGACATGCATGACTTTCCTGAAAATGACTTGATTTGTAGACTTTCTCACTCTTTGATTCTCTGTTCCTTCTCATGCCAAATGTGTTGAATGATTCTAATTAGTTGTGTTGCAGTCTTTTATTTCCTATCTGTTGTGGAAAGGCTACGTAGTCTTTTCCAGAATGCTGCTGGTCTCTAAGTGATAGCTGGGGTGAAAGGCCAAGGTTCAAAGGGCACGAGGCTTGAAGAACGGCGTTTTCATGTCCACGCTCAGAATTAGGTAACGAAAGTGGGACACTGAAACAACCAACCTGGAAAAGATTATTACTTTGTAAACGGAATGATTACTTCAGTAGTTGTGTTTATTACGAGGACACACAAGCAAGGTTAAGATATTTTAGTCTAAGCTTCACAAGCGCGAATATTCATGACAAAGAAGCTTCAACTCAGCCTAAAATGGCTGCTTTCTCATGTAGATTTACAGTTTGTCGGGAAAGGCTGCGAATAATCAATATAGCCCAGTGCTCTGAAAAGAAATGTGGAAATCTCAAACGATTGTTTATTCTAAATTCATTGTAATATACTGACAGTAGCCAACTGCTATTAATTGTTATTATTATTATATTAACAACAGGAATTGTGGGGAATCTGACTATGACGAAAAATAGGAAAGATAAAGTATCCAAATTCAATAGGTCGATGATTTTTTTATTTATAGCATTTTTTAAGCAACATTTCTGATGTCAAGTGAAAATAGGATGACGTGAATTTTTGTTTTAATTCAGAGATTAATTTCGATCCTCGCATTTAATCACAATTTGTTACAAATCATCGTTTGCTGTAAACAAATAAAAAGAACACCAAGTAAGTAAACAAGCTTCAAAGGTCAGATGGCTCGTGCCAAAGCATGACCTCTGATCTTCAGTGACCCCGATTCTTCTGCGCTAATGTCACAGGCTTGTAAAGCAGAAAGGCCTTCAAAGCATCAAAAGACAAGAAGAAGAAAGTGACCATAGTGGACAAAAATGTTCAATATCTTCATGTTCAACATTCAACTATTACTCTGTCCATGGACATTTTAAGTAAACCCGCAGTATTGGAAAGGGAAACTAGAAGTCTATTTGACACCTCAAAATACTTTAATAGACCAATTATTTGGGATACTATGGTGATATGTTTTAGTCTTAGATATATTCATTTGAAACGTATAATACTTTTATGAGAGGCATGATTTATTGTTAGAAAGGAACCAATACTAACTGTCGCTGACTGATCAATCAACACATCAAATGTTATGATTAAAATAACGCACACTGGGACGTTAACTAATCGTGTTGAGTTGATATTGGACAAGACTTTTCCCTCCGAGTTAATAAATTACGATGAATGTGTTGTTAGTTTTTGTGCTTTCTGAATAGACCTCCTTTATTTGAATTTGCGTGAATTGATTTAGAAAGTGTTGATATAAAGGACTTCGAAATTGAAGTCCATCCTAAATTGATCAAAATTCTTCTTGACATATAGACACATTAGATCAATTAGAATGGAAGGACTTCAAGGCTAACCGCATTTTTCATCCTCAAATCCTTTTGAAACATTCTTCAAAACTTTTGTACTCCAACTTTCTCCTTCACAATTCGCGTTAATGTTGTGACTGTCATCCTTTGTCAAAAACAATCTCATTGTAATTCCAAGAAAACGTGGATTCATTTATTTTAAAATGTCGAAATTAATCTCTGTAAATTCTTCAATTGTGATCCTTGCACATTTAAAATATAGTCTAAATAACAGGCTCATATATTTTAAGCTATATGATGTATTCCACTCAGGAAATGTTTTACTATCTAAACAGGTTTCAAGCATAACATCCGAAAGTAACACAAGTTTGAAAAAGAGAGTGTGTGGGTGTGTGTGTGTGAGTGTGTGTGTGTGTGTGTGTGTGTGTGTGTGTGTGTGTGTGTGTGTGTGTGTGTGAGTGAGTGAGTGAGAGAGAGAGAGAGAGAGTAGAAGTGAGGGCTGAGGAACATTATGACCAGTTGAATAATACAATAATTTAAATAATGAAATAATGATGATCATTTTAGAAAGCTAAAAATACCAGTAATAATTAGGTGGCCTACTGTTGATATTGTGATTGTATTTCATACATAATACACAATACATAACTACTTAATTACTTATTTTCTTATTTTTTTTAAGATATCTGACCTTATCGTGCCCGCCTATTGCTATTGCCATTGTTATTGCTATTGTTATGTTATTGTCATTATGTATATTACCCTGCAACTCTGTGTGCTGTACTTTACCCTGCTGCTGTTGTGAACTGCAATTTCCACCTCCTGGAGGACAAATAAAGGTTCATCTAATCTAATCTAATCCTGGATAACCAGAGATAGGCCTATACATGGTTGACTGCAAATAGTTTGTCACAGGTATATCTTATGACAAACTTGCCAACGCATTGTATAGGCAAAACAACTCAAATTATTCTAACATGATCACAATAGGTACCTGAATATAATGATTAAATTACACGATACACTTAAAGTAACCACGTGGTATCAACTATAACAATGTTAATGACACAAATGTGCTGACGTGCAGCACAAGTGGATGTAAAGAAGTGGCTGCTGCTTCCTGGCAACATGCAAGTGAAGCTGGCTAACCTAACTGCTTCGAAACATCCCCGATCGCTTCATTACGTTTCAAAACCACGAATGCAACATAATATACATCAGAAGGGCCGTCGAATACTCACCAAAACGCTCCGAAAAGACAGAATACGGCCAAAATCTGCTAGGTCATGGAGATCCCAGTGTAGGGACAGATGCATAGCAAAGCAAAGCGCAAACTGATTGCCAGTAACGGTATAGATTAGCATGGGGTCTGCAGCACAATGATTCTAATCAATAACCCTGCCCTTACATAGCAGATGGCTCCAGAGAGGACAGCAATGAAAAGAAAAGAACAAAATCCCAATCGACCCAGAGTTATTCAGACCCTTCAGGCCCTTCAGACATTATCTTTTTTTCCTTTTCATTATAAAAGAAGAAACTTTCAGACTGGTATGTTGTTTAACGTAGAAAATGACGTTAGGTTTAGAGAAACGGGTTAAAAAGCTGATGGTATAGATGGACATGAATACACAGGCTGGCCAATCTATAGCAACAATTGTCCTGTGACAGTTTTAACTGTATTTCTGCTCCACACACACCGTCTTTGCTCGCCTCTATATAGGCTCACCGGAGTTGAACTAATCTAAATAAATCTAATCTAATCTAAACCTCTTCATCGGAAGAAAAAATACAAGGTTATTTTTATGAATGGACATTCTTTGAAAAATAAATTGTTGCTATCCTTCGTTTTTACTGTATGAAATATGAAAGGCCAAATTAAAAACACTGACATTAGAATTCATTCAGACGGATTTATAAAAGGATATGCCAACATGGCTCAGTTTTCAAATAGCTCCTGTCTTCTATAGAAACATAGACATTGGAAGCATTTTATACTATACTAAATACTTTTATACTTATAGTAGGGTACCTTTTTAAATAGTTGAGAACACATGCGTTGTAGTCTTCTCATTGGATTAAGATGAGACAAAAAGAAACATAATTGGTCACATTTAAGTAACAGATCTTTGGGAATGCCGGTTGCTTTGGGAGGTTATTTTGTTCGGAGGTTGCGCAGATGTTGCCTTTGTTTAAAGACACTGTAATTAAGGAAGAAGGGACGGTACTCTGAAAAGACTGACCTATTTTTCCCTTTTGATCAGCTGTCAAAGGAGGACCGAGGGGGGGGGTATAGCCAGGGCCTCTTCCCAAACTTTCGGCCCACGGACGAGACCCCTTAGTGGGACGAACATATGCTGCAAGTTTAAAGTTTGATTTCCTCGGAAACTGTTTGTTTTACGAATGGACTCACTGCCCAGTGGCCTCAAACACTCTTATCTGTGTATGCACCAAAACAAGAGGTGGGAGTGGGGGGGAGTCGGGGGCTGATTAATGGCAAACAAATCAAACTATTACGACACATTACAGGCGTGTAATGTGTAAGGGAGCGAGGGAGAGCGAGATAGATAGAGTGTGTGAGAGAGAGAGAGAGAGAGAGAGAGAGAGAGAGATCGTAGGGGGAAGGGGGGCATGTGATTTGAGAACCAGTGCGTTCGTTCGTGCATACGAATAGTCAGTGAGGTGAAAAAGAGAGATAAGAAGAGTGAAAATACAAATGAGACAGAAATAGATATACAGTAAATGTCTTCGAGTTACATTTCTTCCATTAAAATCAGGTTAGACAGCATGTCGTAAAATGTCACTAATAAATGCTTAGCTGTAAATGATGCTATGTACTTGTTGTTGAGTGAATACCAGTTACAGGAATACAACCGTAAAACGCACCTAAAACCCCAAGTTTTCCTGATAGCAAAAGGTCTACGAAGAGTTAAAGAGATACAGACTTTCTGACATTCCAGATGCAAGAGACGCGTATAAATCTCAACCAAACTTTCGAACTCATGGCTTCTCGAACCAGTAAACACGGTTAAGAACACCCAGCCAATCAACCTCGAGCTTCTCCGCCAAAGAGCGAACGTGAGTGGCCAGATTGAACGCTCGTGACGGACTAGTCCACGCCCCCTTACCAGCGTGTTAGGGTGACCGTTTAGCAAGCCCACCTTGGACAGCTCCAGCTGCCTGAACCATAATACGTATGAGGAGGAGAGGGCTCGGACATGGGGAGAATCAGCACTGGCCCGTCTGATAGAGATCGGTACATTTTTTATATATAAAAAAATATTTAAAAAAAAAAACCCGAGAGGCCTTAGGAAACCAAAGGAAATACACATCCCGGCACAATACATTAAATAGATCAATGGACTGAATGAAGACCGCCTATAACGCCTATCGATGCCTGGCCAAGGATCTGGATGCTTTCGCCATGAACCCAGATATGACAATGGACAGCATTGGCAATCTGCATGGCGGAGTAAGCCATGACCAGGATTTGATGAACAGTCATAGCCCCCATCACAATCGGAACGCGGGGGCTTCGTTGCGGATACATCAGGATTTGGCTGCAGCGTCCTCGCGTTCCGCGATGGTGTCCAGCATGGCAACGATTCTGGACGGAGCCGGGGAGTACCGACCAGAACTGTCTCTCCCGCTCCATCACGCGATGAGCATGCCGTGCGATACCTCCCCACCCGGGATGGGCATGAGCGGCACATACACCACTTTAACTCCACTTCAACCTTTACCCCCCATCTCGACAGTTTCGGACAAATTTCACCATCCGCACCACCACCACCACCATCATCATCACCAACGTCTCTCTGGGAACGTAAGCGGGAGTTTTACGTTGATGCGAGACGAACGGGGGTTACCAGCTATGAACAACCTATACAACCCCTATCATAAGGACATGACCGGGATGGGTCAAAGTTTATCTCCCCTGGCCAGCAGCCCCCTTGGCAATGGTTTGGGCTCCATTCATAACACCCAGCAGAACCTCCACAGCTATGGCACGCACGGGCACGACAAGATGCTTAGCTCCAACTTTGATGCCCACACTGCCATGCTGGCCAGGGGGGATCAACACCTCTCTCGAGGCCTCGGTGGCCCCACGGCAGGTATGATGCCACATTTAAACGGGATGCACCACTCTGGACACCCGGGCCACCCTCAATCCCACGGGCCTGTGTTGGCTTCCAACCGAGAAAGACCGCCCTCCTCCTCTGGAACACAAGGTAACAACTCCGGGCAGCTGGAAGAAATAAATACCAAAGAAGTGGCCCAAAGAATCACGGCCGAATTGAAGCGGTACAGCATCCCGCAGGCGATATTTGCCCAGCGGGTGCTGTGTCGTTCGCAAGGTACCCTTTCCGATCTATTAAGGAACCCCAAACCTTGGAGTAAACTTAAATCAGGACGGGAAACCTTTAGGAGAATGTGGAAATGGCTGCAGGAACCGGAGTTTCAGAGGATGTCTGCCCTACGGCTTGCAGGTAAGACAAGGTATCTTCAATCAAAAAATAATAATAATCCTCCTCCGCTGGTTTGCATCTGCTTGGTGTCCCCCCTCCACCAAAACAGATTTCATTAAGCCTGCATCACACGCTTGAGGCCGACTGAAATTTATTTCGAATTACAATAGTAGCCTTTCATTATTGATCAATAATTACGATCAATATCAACGACAAGGTCAACGGATTTTCCTCTCCAACTCGTTACATGATTCCCATACGTTCACGTTATTCGTGCACAGCTGCTCGTTTTAAGTTTGGAAACCCCCAGCAAGATGTTGGTGCGGCTCTGTATTTGCACCCTTTTTGCAAGCATGTGTAATGTAATTTTTTTAAACGATCGAAAGGCTTAATTCCTCTGATCCGCCTATGAGATGGTTCCCGAACGCCGCTGGATTGTAATGTTGGGTTTGCAGAAGCAAACGACCCAGGCGACCCAGGTGCGTGTGATTTAAGTTGAATGGGGGAGACAAATAAAGACTTTGACTGCGTACAATCCGAGACCTTGTTGTGATGATGAACGTTTCTGAGCATGAGATGCATGGGAGAAGCAGATAAACAGACGGAATGTATAGGCTGCAAGCGCCCTTTACCAAGGCTGTGGCCCCCTCTAGCGTCTATTTAAACCAGGACCAACCTTTCTATTGTTCAGCAAATGCGTGGGAACCCCCCCCCCCCCCCCCCCCCCCCCCAGATTACTGCCTGTGTGGTTTGATTTTTTGCTCGGGAATTCTGTTATTTATTCAGATCTATCTATTCAGTTGCCATTCAAAGGATCTAGTGAAGGGCCGTTTAAAATGGGCAACTGACTCCATATGTAGCATGGCATGCATTTAAATATAGGCCTATTGATGTTATCTGTTATCATCTAGACATCTTTGAGATGACTCCTTAGTAGATATATTAAACGTAGCAGACAACGAAGTAAATCAGAGGTAGATAGCGAAATATGGTGGCTAAATTAATGTAGAAAATGAGGGGTGAGATTTACTTTCAATTTCTTAAACCAAATAATAATAATAATAATAAATCAGCATAAATACTAATGCAGCTTATGTAGGCCTATTTAAGCTATATCCTTGATCAAAGATTTTGTATCGGTACCTATTGATTTATAGGGCTTCAGTTTGATATGATATTGGAAAACGCCATTTAAATTATTCAGTTGGAAAGGTTACGTGGGACTGTGGGCCTTATTGAAAGGAGTCATGTCTTGCAATCAGGGTCTTTACAGTAGAATCCTGCACGGATTCTTCATGTTGTTATTCCCGTCAACAACGCCTTTTTCCCCCCCCAACTACACCGACCATCGATGGACGAAGACGGAGAGAAAGTCTACCGTTCGACATGAAGGCCTCCTTCCCCACAACCCCACTGGTTTACAGATGGCGGTAAACTCGGGAGGGCAAGGGGTTGGGGGGGTGGGGGGGTGATTGTGGGGTGATTGTGGGGTGCGAGGTATTATGTGATCTGCGCGAGGCAGGGGGAATCGAATAGGGGAATAGAGGCTGCAGCGAGCGGCTCGATGAATTATTGATAGAAATCTCGGCGTGACCCACAGGCTCGAGCACAAAACGTCACCTCGTCTTGGGTTAACCAGGCAAAATGTGCAGCAGGCATATGTTCGTCATTTAAACCCGGTGCGGAGAACATTTCTATAAAAAGGGAAAGATAAATCACATGGATATGTCGCGTGTTTATTATTATGTCACTACCCTTAATTCAATTTCCAACAAGTAGGATGTAGAATGGCTCTTGAGATGGTCGTGTAGACTACGTAGTATTTCACCATGTGGGCCCCTGTTGCTGCACGGGTTGAAACGGTAAAATGGCCTTGTCTCGTGGTTATTAGTCAAGTCAAAGGCGACACTTGATTTGAGTTTATTCCGCCTGCACCATCACAGCATGCAATCAGGCTGTCCTGCTACCTGAAGGTGCCACGGATCTGAGAGCATTCCCGGTTACACCAAATAATTCATTACTCGGCTCACATCAGATGAAATAATCAAATAGCCTCTAAAATCAACAGAATGGCGAGGTGGAATTACACAGCATAGTCCTGGATGCTGCGGCAGTACATGGAGATCTTTTCAAACTCATTCAAAATCAGGTAGAGCAGAACAGACCACAAATGAACCCAGCCTTGGCTCACGTGAGGTAACTTCGAAAGGAAGCCTACAAATATGCCTGAAAATTGGACTCAAGATTCAAAGTGGGGGTATTTATGTGTATAGAATGACACCCATAGAATATATAAATTAACTGTAGGATTGTGCACACGCACGCATTAGCACAAATCACACAGCAGACACGCTGGAAACACTATTTGTTTATTGTCTGATGTCTCTCACTCTTGTGGTTATGTCACTTTTTTCAAACAAATCTGTGTGAAGCAGTATTGATGTGGATCGATGGCGATAATCTCTTGAAGATTAAAAGGGCATTAATGCTTGCAACAATAACATAAACGTGTCGACCCAGATCGCATTGATTTGGAACCCGATCCAGGCTTGTTCCAGGAAAGCTGACGACAGAGATATCTTCCCAGCACTGGGCTTCACAACAAAGCCTGTGTCAAACCTATTCTGGGACATTTCTGTTGCTCTTGCAGCGGAGAGAGGACAGGGAGGGAGAGGGAGGGAGAGGGAGGGAGAGAGAGAGGGAGAGAGAGGGAGGAGGAGAGGGAGAGAGGGAGAGAGGAGGAGAGGGAGAGAGAGAGAGAGGAGGAGAGGGAGAGAGAAAAAGAGAGAGAGGGAGAGAGGGAGAGAGGAGGAGAGGGAGAGAGAGAGAGAGGAGGAGAGGGAGAGAGAAAAAGAGAGAGAGGGAGAGAGGGAGAGAGGAGGAGAGGGAGAGAGAGAAAGAGAGGGAGGGAGATGCAATTGTCCTATTGCTGTGCCCCCAAAAGAAAGGCAAATCCTTTTAAGTAACCCCACCTTTTGTTCATGAGCTAGATGGGGTCACGAATGAGTCAAATCCCATTGAGATGCACAGACTGTTAGATTAGATGAACCTTTATTTGTCCTCCAGGAGGTGGAAATTGCAGTTGCACAACCTGCCCTGTTGCACAACAGGGACCAAATATGGTCCAAATACATGGTGCTGCTTTAAGTTTTTTTACATAAAAGTATCTGCCTACTGGTCCATGAACGTCACAGTACCAGCGTGGCAGTGATCTCTTAATTGTTTGTCCAGGATAATCAGATTTATTAGATAGATATGTCAAATATTTGATTTAATTTGGTATTGGATTAAAATGATCCAGTTGGAGGAACGTCTTTAATAAATAGGGATTTGAAGTCTGTTGACGGCTAAGTGATTGAAGGAGATTGTAGAAAACATAATACAGGGACTGGACTCCAGACAGATATTTTCTTGAGGATCCCTTTTACCATTCGGATCTGTTCTTGCGAAGTATTTACATTGTCAGTCTCTAATCACAGGTGTTTCTCAAAGCAAGCATGAGATAACGGCGGAAAGAATGTCATTTGTACCAGTTGAAACTCTCCAAGTAAGATTACAGCTGTCCTGACCTTCTGACTCATCTCGTCATGCAGGTTATTGTCAATACCCGCTAGAGTAAAGGGCAAAGATCCTTTCTTTTCTAAAACCCCTACATTCATCACTGTGTCCATTAGCAAAGCTGTAACATTAAACCCTAACTACCATACAGGGATTCGTAGTAAGAATTGTATGACGAGTAATGTACTGTATAGTGAATCAGGCCATTCTTTAAACTATACTGTCTAGTTGTGTTTTTTTGCCTTGTCAGGCAAAGCAGAAAGTGGTTTTATTAAATTTTTTCACAGTTTTTGAAAATAATGGCATCATTTTGTGTTTATTTTTTCCCATGGTGCCTGTGAAACCATAGAGAATGACTTCAGTTGGGAAGTTATTGATCTTATCAAATAATATATAGATATCAAAGATATCAAACCCCTCAGTAGCAGTACTCTCATTAACAAGTTAACAAGACTAAGTCAACGAAAGCTCTGATTGGTCGTTTTGGTCGTTTCGAACGATAAAGGCAAGAAAGACAGACATACCTTTGGACACCTGATGTCATCACCGCTGTGGATTCCCAGATAGCCATAACTTCTACTGTCACGTGATTAGAGCACAACGTCCATCTGTTTATCCATATATCTCTCTTTTTATCAGTGCATTGTTCTTTGCTTCTGTGCGTGCTGTCTGAGAAACACAGAGAGGGAGAGGAAGAGAGGAACCATGTCAGAGATTTAACCATGTTGTTGTTGTGGTTGTTGATTGGTTGTAGAAGTGATTTGGGCCTGAGCTGCTGACTACAGATAGAAAGCGTCTTGCTTTACACCTCTTTGGAAGACATGCAGAGAAACACACAGACATGTAAAGAATCATTCTGCATACAACCTGCACCATGACGAGATTAAGCTGTTTCAGTACTCACACGAGTACCGTGTGATTGTCAATCCCTCTGTATATGGGAGAATATATATGTGTGGCTGACTAACTGGCTGGGATACACGCCTGCGAGAAAAAAGGGGGAGGTTGTTTCATTACAGCTTGACTTTAGAGAGAAATATCGATCCGTACCAAACCCCAGCCGTCATGTCGCTCGCATCTCACCCCCAACCTTTCATCTTATCTGAGAACAATCGAAACATATTTCTGTTCGTATAAATATATATCAGTTAAAGATACAAAGCTACGGTGGTCGTTTTGTGAAGTAACTTCAGCGACGCGAGGTCAAACGTATGATGGTCTTGAAAGGCTGAAAGAGAGGTTATGGGCCATTTCTCTCCACTTGGCCAGACATGATAGCCTATAATCACTTTGCTGAGCAGGGCTCTCTTAATGCTAGGGAAAGTGAAACCGTGTGAAGTGGAGAGAGAGCTGGATGAGACAGGCTTTTTCTCCTCCCAAGCACCCGATGTTAGACCCCGTTTTCTCTCCCCTACAAAGCACCACTGCTTAGTCCTGTTTGGCTTTAAGCAGCATGTTTACAAATGTGCAAAATCTTCGACTGGCCCTTTACCCAACATTTACATTTGCAAGCAAAACATAATTACAATTAAGGACAAACAAGGGGAATGTACAGACCATTTATTTCCCGTTTGAGTTGCAAATGCATTTGTTAATAGATTCGGTGTTTGCTGCGGAATACTGACAAATAGTTTTTTATTTTATTTCATTTAACCTTTATTTCACCAGGAAGGTCCCATTGAGTTACAGTAACTCTTCTCAGTAGTAATAGTAACTGAAGTAATGTTGCAAATGTTACATATGACGATAGTTGTCTTTTTGCTGTGAAATAAAACCACGCCTGGCTGGTTGAAATGATCTTTAGACCATGAGGCCTATCAGATAGAATTGAATTCAGCCCGTAGTTTCCTGTGTGGCCTGTTAACATTTGGAATTTCCCACTGCAATGAATGATTTCCAGCAAATACTCCCTGACATTTATTTTACACAAATTTGCCGTGTGATTCTTCTTTATTTGAATTTTTCTATGAAGTTATGTGGCGACACTGTCAAATTCAAATAAATGTTGTGTTTAGGCTAATTATGTTAAATTATCTAGCGAATATATATATTTTTAAATATACAAGAAAGGGCATCGGATATTTTGACTTTTTGAAATAAAAAAGAAATATTGGGTTGACTCGTCAATCTGACGTGCAGAAGATGAACAAGGGCCGAGCTATAATACTACTAATAAATACTTCTTGATATGCAAGGCCGTGAAAAATACACGGATCAAATTCTAATCTGGTGGAATCGGTGTAAAAACCCGGCGCTTTCAGATCTGACCACGATGACAGCTCGATGAGATGAAGCTCCCCAATGCGCTCATTTTACTGCGGTTATGGGAGAGTACCAGCACATTGATAGGGTCCATGTGCCAAATAGGAAGTATAAACCGCGATGAGGACTTGTTATCTGCTTGATGAAAGACTAGAGGGGAAGCCTGCCGTATCGATCCAATTGATTGAACCTTATCCTTCAAGAAAGCCCCAAAGTTAACTCCCCCGTTTCCCACTGTAGGCTACTGGAAACGGGAGCCTTCTTTGAATAATGTCATTGCGTTTCTGATCTTTCTGTGCAAAAAAAAAACCTTTGATTGAATCACTCGAGCGAGGCCTTGTTTTGACGGGGCAGATTGGTCCTTAAACGGGAATGCACTTTTTGGTCGCGTCAGTTTCTAACCCATTTATTTTGGCTGCATCTGACAAAGCATCACATTATACATTATACCTGTAGGCCTATAGGGTTGCTGTCCTCCGCATTTGAATTTAAGATGTTAGTTCAAGCTACAAACTATGAAGACACAGGCTACAGCTTTCATCCTATAAATACTGCAGCCAGAACTACGATTCAACCTTAAGTGATAATTGTGAAAATGTTCATTTTGCATAATGATTTGCCTATCAAATAAATACCACACCGTGCACGCGGCACCAGCACACCTTGATCACGACTGTTCATTAGAATCAGGTGTGCTGGAGCAGGGAAACATCTAAAACCTTCAGGACAGCGGCCCTCGAGGACTGGAATTTATTCTTATTTAGTTGTTGAATATTTTACAATTGTTAAACATAGCAATACATTTTCACGCCCGTAAATGCCATGTGTTTTAGATACTCTAATGTTTAGCAGGCCAATTTCTATTGACGTATTTGGACCCAATCGACAGAACTTCTGTCCAGTCTATATTTTACATGCCCAACTCTAACCTCACACATTGTAATAGCTGTGTGTAAATGCTGGGTTTTCAGGGACGTAGACAGACGATTTATCGTCCACCATATGTTTGTTTTTACATTTTACAATCACTAAATATATATTGTTTATTGAGAAACTATATATAGGCCTACAACATCACGGCTAATTCATGTAAAGACAAATCACGCGTCCTAACAGTAAACATGTAATAACATGAAATATTTTGTCTCGTTTTTTTATTATTCTAAAGCAGCCTATTTATAATCCTGAGTGATTGGTTCGTGTGAGCCGTGTGTTGTTCAATGCATATTTACGATGTGTTGTTTGTCAGCGAACACTGCCACCTTCTGGTACAAACAAATCATTTCAGGCGACAAAATATATATATCATTTACATGCGAGTGTGCCTATCAGTCCTTTGTTAATGATAATTTAGATGTTGTCATTATTGTTGTTTTATTTCTTCCTGTAGCCTGTTGTCATATGGAATGGGCCTATGTCTACATACACTATGGTATTTCATTGTCACTGGGTTTCAATATTTTCATTTCAAGGCCCTAATAGCGTAGCATGAAAAGCAGGGGCTATTAATAATTTTACTTTATGTGATCAGATAAAATGGATGTATCAGCCTCATCAATAACTTGATTTGGACGTTTTAATGTACGTAGCAAACAGACCAATCTATGTCACATCTGACTCAAGTCTTCAGCGGTATTTCCAACTCTTCCGTCCAATATTTTCAGAGGGGGCAGAAACTGTGGATCACCTCCGTCGATCTGCGTTTCTAAGAAGAGATGTCATTTTGTCCCGCTGTCACTGAAGAGAAACCCATGTCGACATCAGTAAGACCTGTGGCCTGTGTTACCGTGACCCTCGGTGTTGTATACGAGAAGGAGATCGTGGGGAATCAAAACCCCACGATTGTGTTTATTTACACTCGTTCTCTCGTATAGTTTCTCCCCTAACATAATAGTTTTGTATTTGTTCTTAACCAGATTCCTATCGATCTCCCTTGGTCTCAGTTGTGCATACTTAATCCAGGGAGGTCATCTAATCAAACTGCCCCACGTTGAGTGCAGTAGGTGCGGTGCCAAACACGCCCAATCTGTCTTCGCTTTTAGAGATTTATTTTCTGTATCTTTCAGTTCGTACGGGTTTCGTTCGTAAACGGGGGCTATTTTGTGTTGGTTTGCTTGAAGAGGTGGGCGGTGGGGGGTGTTGGTTTTGCATGTTTTGGCTAAAAGGTCGTAAATGCATAGCAGATGTTTTCTTTTCTTCATAATTTATAATTCTAAAGATTCAATATGTTTATTATTGACAACATCCACTGTGGTCAGCATATCAGTTCTCTGAAAGGTGCACGCCACCATATATTTCCAGACATTCAGATAGGCACTACCAAAATGGCTGATGTATAGGCCTAATATAAATCCTTCTGATGGTAACTTAGTTACCTATCTTGATGGTACGTTTCATAAATGTTGA
Organism: Protosalanx chinensis; assembly: GCA_030340685.1. Lineage (NCBI taxonomy): Eukaryota > Metazoa > Chordata > Actinopteri > Osmeriformes > Salangidae > Protosalanx > Protosalanx chinensis. The sequence continues at coordinate 205,482 of CM059339.1, read as the reverse complement.
CAAAAACATACATTTAACACAGGATACAAAGAGATAGAACCAACCAAAAGCCAACACACAAACCCAAACAAATAAGATATGCAATATTTGAAGCGTAGAATGCCCTGGTATCTTCTAGAATAATTAAATCTGAACGCACGCAACCATATCATTGAATTTAATTGATGCGAACTGAATGCACAGTAAAAACACCATCAGCATTAGTTGTACTTAATTCATCCTGTTCATCCTTTGAGTTAAGTCCATTTCCTGTCCGTGAGACGTGGTGAATGTTGAAATTCACCATGAAATGTTTCTACATCCTCTTGGCCGAAATGATCTTGTTAATCCTCTAACGTATTTTCCCCTTGTTTCCATGTCCCCTCTTCTTCTCCGCCGCCCATCTCCCCCTCCCCCTCCCCCCCCCCCTCCCCTCCACCCAACCCTCCAAAGCGTGCAAAAGAAAAGAACAAGACCCAAGCAAGGAAAGGAGCAATACACCAAAGAAATCCCGCCTGGTTTTTACTGACCTGCAGCGGCGCACCCTGCTGGCCATCTTCAAGGAGAACAAGCGTCCGTCTAAGGAGATGCAGCTGACCATCTCGCAGCAGCTGGGGCTCGAACTCACCACTGTCAGTAACTTCTTCATGAACGCCCGTAGGCGTAGCCTGGACAAATGGATGGACGAGGGGAGTCCCGGGGCCGGGTCCTCGTCCTCCAGCACTTGTACCAAAGCGTGATAGGGGGGGGGGGGGGGGGTTGTTGGGGTGTGGGTGGTGGCCAGTGTTGGGGGGGGGGGGCTGCGGGGAGGGGGTGGTGGGGGCGACAGTCAGTGTAACCCCCTGGGGTTCAGTAGCACCACCACTGGGGGACAACAAAACCTTTTTTTAATTTTTTGCTTTTCGGTGGATGAGAACAGGAAAGGGGCTGTTTACTGGCAAACACACTGTATGGCAATATCGAGTCCATGAAAAACCAGGTCATGTTGATGAAGCATAAGGCGGTCCCTGTCTGTATGCTAACCTCAATGACCTCACCACTTTGAGCTGCCCCAATCAAAAGCCAACACACAAACCCAAACAAATAAGATATGCAATATTTGAAGCGTAGAATGCCCTGGTATCTTCTAGAATAATTGAGTTATTCAAAAAAGAATTTGGCTCCAAAATATCTTTCCCAGAGTGTAGTGTAGATCAGAATTGCCCCTTTAGGGAAGACCTCAACAATTCACCCATTTTTAAAGAGGGTATAGTGACAGTGAATCACAGCCAGAAATGGCTAATATGCAAGCACAAGCAGGCATACCAGGACACACTCTGCACACACACACACACACACATTCTCAACAAACCCATAGCCACACATACGCACACACACATCGATTCTTTACAGTGCAAGATGGACTGCTACAAATCTTCTCAAAACCAGTGGTCTGCTACAAGTATGTGAGCACAATCTTAAAGCACATTTTCTTTGCAATAGAACATTGGTCTCTAGGCCACATGGAACGTTCTTCACACATTAGAAAACTCAGGATGCCATTTCTAAAGAGCGGTTGAAGAACACCCACTAACACACTCTTACACGCACGCACACACAGTAGTATAATCCCTTAAAGGCCACAAAACACACTTTGACATGGACACAACCAGCACACACACACACATACACACCCTACAGCTCTTTTGACACCATCAGTCATCTCCGGAGTTTCGGACAAAACCAAAGATACTACCCTTGCTATATTCATGTGATTAGCTCGAGTGTAGAACCCACATTCTAGACTCAACTTGGCCTTCCTATTATAGTAGGAGTCCTTGGCCAGCGGCTGTATTGAATCCCATGGAAGATGGACTGGCGTGGCCGATCAGGGCCTTTGTAATAGAAAAAGGGGACAATCTCAAAGAAGATGCCTGTCAGTTCCGTCTCTTCCCAGGGTTCAAAAGCCAGCATGGCGAACGCGGGATTCTCCGCCTCCCAAAGGCCTCGGGCACCACCCCCCTGCCTGCCGCTAACCCAATCAGGGAGGGGCTCTGCACGTTGCCCTTGGCAGCTGCGGAGCATCCGTTGACACGGCAACTGCGTCCTTGATTCCATTGAACACAACGGCAGTCGTCCGCTGTTCGTTGTGTGAATACAACACACCTGACCCACCCCCCCCACCCCCCCCACCCCCCCCCCCCACCTGTCCTCATCTCGGCAGAATCAAATCACTGCATCAGGGACCAGCAAAGCAACCAAACCAAAGCATAACATGCCAGTAAGCAGCCCACTTCTCCATCTCCAATTTTCCACGATTATAGAAGCGAGCCAAAGGCTTTTACGAATGCTAAAAAAATGGGACACTTGAGACTTTTTCTATTTATTGACCAATCGAAACCAAAGAAACGTTTTTTCTGCACCTAACTGTTCTGCAACTGAAAACTGTTGGAAAGAGGAAGATGATTATACAAGCGTGGAGCAAAAGGCCGAGGAGGGCTAAAGAGGGGCGGAGTGGAAGGACTTGCAGGGGGATGGGTGGCAGCGGGGGGGGGGGGGGGGGAGGAGTAGCTCTTCTTTGGCTGATGCATCGGGACATTTTAAGAGGGAAGCGGGTCTCGAGGGGGGGGGGGGGGGGGGGACTGAAAAAGGGTTTAAACACGTGTGGGGAGCCGGGGGGGTGCTGAGAGGTGCCACCGGCTCCCAAGGCAGAATAATGTGTCTCTCAAAAGTTGAAGAGTGTCTTTAACGTGTGCCTATGCAGTTTTTTCAAGAAAATGGAAAAGAACAACGAGAACCTCATCAGCTACAAAACCAAAGATTCATAATTATTCCGACAGCAGTTTTCTTTCTCTTTCCCAAAGGTCACACCACCACACTGTGGAGTACCCATGCCTCCATACTGGCTGTGTTGTAACATCTGTTCAGTATATAAGTGTGTCGCACCCTTGTCTAGGACCGTAAGGGGTTAACTCTGTGTCATTCGTGGCAGCATGTGGCTCAGTCCAAACCATTCTCCATTCCTCTAACCCTGCCCTGGATACAGATCGTATCCCGCTTAGGAACAAATGCCGGATGAGACTTTGAAGTCTTGATACACGACGTAGACGTTCTGACACCGTGTGACAGTTCAGCGCATACCAAAGATAATCTCCTATAGCACATATCCCCTCGGCCACTTAAGACTTAAGAAAATCCTGGGCACACAAAGGCCACGAAAACGTCACCTCTCTCACGTACTTTACCCCCCCCCCACCGCACCCCTTTCTCCTGACGACCCTCTCTTACCGGCTCTTTGTTTATTTCTCTCCCGCTCCCCCCCGCCCCAACCTCCCCTGTCGCTCTTTCTCTCCCCGTCATCACATTTTCCCGCTCCTTGGTCACATAGCTGAGTCATCATGGCTGCCATGTTTGAGAGAGTGCACATTAGGGATAAAGAGGTTGGGTGTTTCTAGTCACGTCGACATGACTTAAGTCCTTTCGGGGGGGGGCGAGCGGGGGGGTGGGGGGGCAGGGGGGACTTCACACATCCACACAAAACCAAAAATATAAACAGATCCAGACGTTCATCTGTTCAGAGAAACTGCTCAAATATCGGTCGAATAGCTTTATCCTTTAGTTTTCTCTCTGAGTCAACTTCTAGTCCAAAGATTCTCCCCCAGACTGGCCCTCCTGCTGCCCCCAGACTGGCCCTCCTGCTGCCCCCAGACTGGCCCTCCTGCTGCCCCCAGGCTGGCCCTCCTGCTGCCCCCAGGCTGGCCCTCCTGCTGCCCCCAGGTGTGGAGTGCCGGAGGTGGGGGGCCACTACTAATCTCACTGCAGTCTGGTCTTGAGAAACATGTGTGCTTGTCTTAGTACTTAAGTTTGCCAATGCCTATGTACAATGAAGTTGTCCTTGCTAGGTTTTTTTTGCAATATATGATTTTTATTTATGTAATTTATATTTGTTTTAATTGAAAATTAATTTAAATCGCCAAATCTCCCTCCAAACCCTTGTTCCCTGATTAGCTTGCCAAAGTTTACATTGTTTTCCTTACTGTCAAATGTATTTATTTATAAGGTGTGTTAGAACACATACAGCATAGTTTTTTACGTAATAATTTAATGCTATTTAATTAGGTGTAATTGTTTTTATGAATATTTATGGGTATTTAAAAATGTTAGCGCATCAAAGATGCAGTGCTTATGTCCCGTTTAATTTATTATTAGTTAGCTTTACTTTAAAAAGCAACCAATGTTGTATTTAATTGTCTAGGTTTAATGACAAAGCAAAGTTTTCAAAATGTAGAAATGTCAGATAAGTTGTCGTTTGAATGTTGCCGCTACACTAACTAATCTAGTTGTCTTACCTTACAATTTATATTTTTTTCACGTATACATTCTTCCCAATGAAAAAGATCTGTTTATGAAAAAATATTATGAGCACTGCATCAGTTTTTTCGGTAATTTATGAATTTATCTGTTTGTTTGTTTGTTTGTTTTTTTTGGGGGGGGAGGGTTCGTTTCGTTTTTCTTGGCAAGGCCTTTGTGTTCTGCTTCCCATAATGGACAAGTAATGCATTTCAGACTAATGTTTGTGACACTTGATTGGATAAGGCCACACGTGGATGTACATTGTTTGCAGACCCACCAAAGATAACTGGAACGTTGAGAGGCTGGTCATTGTTTCACTGGTAGAAGGAAAACAGGAGATTCTCTTAAAACTAGCTGCTTCCGAGATTGACTTGTGTGTGTGTGTAAAAAAACAAACAAAAAGAAAACAAAAACAAAAATCTTTCTATTTCTATAGTGAGAACCAAAAAGGCTACCTCACTGATTTTTTCCATTTGTAATTTTAATCGTGTTGATGAAACCAAAGATACCAAAGATTTTTTTCTCTAGTACGGTCTGCGCTTTACCCATGCTGTCATTTTTTTAACACCCTTCTCTTCTTTACCCTTCTTTCTCTCTCTTCCTCTCCCTCGCTCAATGAGAGACCCTCTTCCTAAGATAGGAAGTGTAAGGGGGGGGGGGAGTATGTTGGAACGGATGCCAAATGCTGTGTGTTTCAGAAAGCCCCCCCACCAGATCACAGTGGAAGTGTGCCGACAGTGTTGACAGCTGTGCAGGCCAAACCAAAGAACCTTCTAGATTAATCCAAGTGACCGGTGAGAGGGTCAACTCTGAAACACACGCATGACTGTGACAAAACAGATGAAAACTGATAATACTCCTTGGAACTTATACTAATGATTCTCCCCTGTTTGGAAAGGTAATATGTGCTGAAGTTAGGGGGCTATTACACCTACGGTCAACTAGAGATGGAGGGTATTACCTGTCGCCACAATCATGCATGTAGTCTGTACAATGTAGCATATATTGCGACAAATCAATATATGCAAATAAGACTTGGAAGTGAGCCCAGTGCAAATGATGCATGGATTGCCCCCGAAAGTGAAATCTCCCCTCATCCCCTCATCAGCCTTTAGACTTGTATTGCTTTTCCAAAAAGGGCTGCTTAAAAGACGTAGACAGCGCTTTTGTTGCAAAGTCTGAGATAACCATGGGACGAGTGCCTTGCTTGAACCAAAGCAAAGTCTAGACCTCTCTTTAACTTTTTAATTCCTGTGAATACCTCAAGCGTCTAACCGGCCATCATGTCCAGATGGACGTGTGGTATCCAGTGCTCTGCGGGGCTTTGCAACGCGATCAAGCAAAGAACAAGAAGTTAAACCAAAGCCCCCCCCAACACCCCCCCCATTTCCTTCTGACGTAAAGTTTCAAAGCTTTTAAACGAAACTAGAAAAATATACGAAAAACCAAAAATTCAAACCATATGTGGCATGTCAGCAGCGCAGACCGTACATTCCTTACCAAAATTTTGCAGATATACCTCATAGATAATAGTGTTTAGGGTAATGTTATTATAGCGTATGTAATAAATTATTCACTTGCTCTTTTTTTTTGTTTTTGGTAACTGTGACTTTACGAAAAAAAAAAAAGCTTTATACATTTTCAGTTGTGATTTTTGTAATAGTTAAAGAAGTGTGCGTACCAAAAACAAATGCTTGTCTTATGCTCTCTTGTTAATGTAAAACATTTTCTTTTCTTTTCCCATCTCTTGTGGCTTGAGGTTTTTATTTCTCTGCTTTTGTTGGAGGGCTTCTGTCCCTCTGGGTTTTTGGGAAATGGGAATCGTGGCAAAATTTAGCCTAAAGTTTACATGTTACAGTGGAAACCAATTCCTGTTCTTCTGTTGAGGTTTTCCAGCCATGTTCATTCATTTCCCCTCCTCCTTGTTCTGTATCTTCTGTGTTAAGGTGTAGCATCTCAATGAACTACTGCAAAGCAGTGACCAAATCCCAATTTTTATGCATGAGTATATTTACAGTTAGCAGCCGTGTAATGCTTAGTGATTATAACCTTTCATTTTCAGAATCTGTTCCATTCTATGGACTTAGTTTCTGCATGACAGCCTGATATTGTTTCTGTAAGTCTGTATATAGTTTTCCTGTCTCGTTGGCTGGCCACAAAGATCACACACCAAATAAGAAGTTACCTTTCAGGGTTCCCCTGGAGGGCCCTGGGGGTCCCTGGAGGTCCCTGGAGGTCCCTGGAGGTCCCTGGAGGTCCCTGGGGGTCCCTGGAGGTCCCTGGAGGTCCCTGGGGGTCCCAGGAGGTCCCTGGAGGTCCCTTCAGTGACCCTGGGTTTGTGTTCCCACTAGGTGGTCAAACACAACACTTGATCTCCTATCATAAGTTATGAAGTGTGACAAATAGTATTGACGTCAGAACATATTCAAACTTGTTTTGGGGTCTTTTCAAGAGGTATAGTTAATTAACAACAACTCTAAGACAAACTGCTGCGGTAGACCAAGTCGATCCCTAACACAGATATGAAATACTGCAATACGCTTTCGAGTACAGAATATAGCCTCAAATTGATGATGTCACAGAATGTACTGGGCCTGACAATCAAAGCCTCTTTTAACCTCTTCACTCAACCTGATTGGGAAATAAAGATGACCGCGTTACAGTAACATGTGTCTGAAAACACCACTAGAATGACAGTGATGGAACTCGGATTGCAGATCTAAATACACAGGCCACTCGGACTAAGACTTGTTCCTAGTATATCTGCTTTTGTAGCGCACCGCACGCATGCGCCTTCCCACCTGCGCACCTGTGTTGTTCGCTATGATGGCTTCTTCCACTTTGATCACACAGGCTCCATTTTTGACACAGCCAAAGATTAAACACACCCAAACAGTTCGTTTCGGAGAAATTCACCCTCTCCCGTCCTCAAAAACCCGAACAAAATGTACTCACTGTAATCTTACAGGGGTTAGGGTTAACCCTAGCTCTAACCCTACCTCTAACCCTAACCCTAAGTGTTGGCGCCAAAGACAAGGTGATAGCGAGGTCGGTTGGGAGTGTGCGACTAGTTTAATACTTTATTTAAAAAAAAGCTTTTACCCCAAAGATCCAAGTTTAACCAAAGAAGCCACAACGCTGTTTTACATTGTAACTTTTTGTTGTGTTATTTTTTTCTTTCGTCTCCCTAAATCATTTTTCATTGGTTGGAACACAAAGGGGAAACTAGTTGATAGATTGTGCTGTGAAATCAACCGAATGAAGGAGGTGTACTGATGTTGTTCCACCTTATGTGTACAGGAAAATAAATGAATCACCATGGTCTTATATGATTTGTCTTCATGACTCCCCTCCCCCCCCCGTCATTTTGCCGTCTGCTAAAATTTGTCGAAAGACAGGACCATTTCGAAAGAAGTCTTTGATGTTAGTTTTATCTGAGCATTTTTAAGAACGTGGTCCATCTTGAGACATCTACAACAGCACCAACATCCCTGTAACTGTCATTCTACAGAGCTGTTATGATTCTGAGGTACAATTAGTGGCACCTTGTCACAAATTAAGCCACTGATATATCATAGAAACATTCCTTAACACTCATTCATTGACTGAGGCCTGTCTCCAAGATCAAATTATGTTGTCTATCCATTGATACTTGCTTACGTCACAATCCATACCGTGACCAATAATTATTTGGGGGGGAATATTCTCACCCCTTTTTATGTTTCCTGATACTGAAGTTTCCCTACAGTTTTTTTGGGGGGGATAATACAACAACTGAGATATGGCTTGTCAAAACTGCATACGTGTTTGCATGTCGTTCAGTGGTTTTCATTTTAATAAAATAAAAAAAATAAAAATAAAAAACACCCTGATGCATATTGGGTTTGGATTAGACAACACTGTCTTTAAACCTTATGAACAGGAAGGACTTCAAAATAGTATTTGCTCCTCTCATCTGTGCAATATTATTAGCTGTGTATAAAAAGAAAAAAAAAGAGTTAAAGGTAAACCAAATAACAACTATCTATATCAGTGTTTCATGTTTTTTCCAACGACTGCATACATTGGAGCTTTTAATATTGTTATAGTTGTTGATGTATTGGGCACTTTAAAACCTTTGCAGGCCATTCCGATCCCATCTCAAGATGATTCAGTAGTGTGTGCTGTTTATATTTGCTGTTTTCGACAAACTTCACCTGGCGTGCGTTTAGTGTTTTTTGTCTGCTCCATGCTTCAATTTTTTTCTCCGGTACCTCGTTTTTTTTAATTTTCTTTGATTCCCACTACCATCAAATGGTAGTGCTGTATATTCTGCTATTAATATCAAATAAACGGCTTTGATTCATTCACATTTAGCTTCTGCCTCCTGTCTTCCTCCTAAAACTGGCACAACTTCATACAATTCAACAACAAAATAATATTTCCTTCCATCCCTTTTAATTTTTGTTTCTAGGGTAACATCCATCATTCTTCTTATCAGATGACATTGTCTTTCTATTACCCTATAATGAGATCTGAGATAAGGTGTAGGGCTACAATCATGTCTTGGTTAAGCAGAAATCCTGACCTCCAGTCTAGAGAACATTATCTGTCTGTGTTGAAGAGGTGCCATCAGCCGGAACTGAAGAAGAATCCCTCAACGGGTCAACAGTTCTGCTACGACCTGACGTGCTGTAGTAATAACGACACGAGAGACAAACCCAATTTCATCACACATTCATTTTCAAACAGAACAAAATTCAAGGAAACCTTTGCAATATGTACAACTACAAAATATTCCAACTCAGCATTTGTAATGGATCTTTCCAGTCTTTCAGTGTAATGACTATCACTTTCTGCGTCTTCACAAACCAATCCAATTGGTTTAGCCATGTGGCCACAAAAGACATCCAGAGACAGACTTAAGTACATAGACAATGCTTAGCATAAAAAAAGAAGCGAAAAAAGATTTAAGTTAGACGGTAATTCAGACTGGAAGCTTGTTCAGTCATTTAGTTGCTTTCGCATCAGTACCCATCAAAGATATAATCGGTTGTGGAGATGGATTGGTTGATAAACGTCTACTGAGACCATCCTGTTGGGTCTCTGAACTCATTATCCATTCGAGGTTCACAAAAGAATCCGATGTGGTTTGAATAACGTGGGTGATGAATAAAGTTAATACTTCCCCCATCCATCTCTTCCATCCACCTCCTCCCCTCCCTCGGCCTCCTAACCTACTCATAACCCAGCGCCCAGTCTCAGCTCGTCCACCCTGGGTCAGACACTCATTCATCCCCTCACTGCACGCTGCCTCTCTGCAGGCCCCTCCACCTAAACCTTTCGACCAGTGTACCTGTACCTCCTCCTCCTCCACCCCCCCCCCCCCCCTCCACCTCTTTCCTCTCTCACGCTCAAGAAATCAATCGGAGGGCTCTCAATTAGAGGTCACACGGTGCGCTGGAGGCTCACGTCCCCCTGGCTTTTTCAATTACCCAGGAGGATCCTGCTGTTGAGGCAAGCTAGATCTCACAATCCCCTCCTCTTCCCCCTCTCCTCCTCCCCCTCTCCTCCTCCCCCTCTCCCTCCATCAACACACACTGTGCTGGCTAGCCAGGAGAGGGGGGGTGGGGGGGTTATTGGGTTATTGGGTCCTGGACAGCCAATTTCTCTCAGCTTAATCAACAGCACTGGAAGGTGATTGGGGACGCAGTTGGGGGGTTTGGGGGGGGGAGAGGAGAGTAGATGGATGGTGGGGGATGGAATGGGATGGTGTGTGTGTGTGGGGGGGGGGGGGGGGGGACAGGGAATATGGAGGAGGCTGGGAGATGGAAACAGCACAGATTCCGGGGCTGTTGGCTTTGATGTGGACATGCATCTGGTCTTTAACAGATATTGATTATTGATTAGATTAGACTGATTATTTATTATGACGAGGAGACGTGATACAAGCCTGGCATTCTATCTCTGTTAACATCCTTTTCATTTAGCAATTTCAATACGTGCAAATCAATAAAGTGAGGATGGGTATTATGATATTGTGGAGAATCCTGTACTAAGCATCTATTCACTTATGTTTATATATCTTTGTATAACTTTCATAATATAAAACGGACATGGTATGGAACAAGCCGATGAAGAAGCCCTAACTTCAATAAATAGATGACTGAACTGGTATCTTTTGCTATACACACATACCTGTACACTGACTCAAACACACACACACACACAGCTTCTCAGGAATCTTCAACATGACAAACCACTATTAGAACGAACGCCGATGAGCCCTTGCATAAAAACGGTTCAATGTTTTTGTCTTGGAAAAGCGTAACAAGCGCAAAGGCACAGCAAGTTGGAACTCTCTTCCCATGGTCGCCTCCTTTTAGGATGAGGTGGTGGGAAAAGCTGCCCCCCCCCCCCCCCCCCCCAGCACGGTCTTCCAGGGTGGGAGCACAGACACGGTGGAGCTGTGGCAACACTGTAGAGTGACAACCTCAGCCTCGACTGTACCAGAGGAAGACAGCACATTAATGGACTTCATCCAGCAGAAACTATTGGAAATATTTACCTCCCCAAAAAATCCTCACATGCATGATGTCCATGGAGACGACGCCAGAAAGGCTCCGATCAGATGGAATGTAATTTTTTTTACATAAATCTCCAATCTGTGTCTTGACGGATGGGGGGGGGGGTATTAGTGATGGGGCTCAGTTTGATTTGGCTTTCGCGGTCATTCAGCAAGAAGAAAGATGGCCGCCGGGGGGGGAGGGGTTTTAAGAGCAAGCGTGTGCGTATGTGAGAGAGAGCAGGAGGGAGGAGGGGAGGGGGGGGAGTTAGGACCTCTGGTTGGAGAAGAAAGCCTTAGTTTCTCCACAGGTGGGGTTGACGCACAGCGGGCAGCGCAGGGTCAGCTGGCGGGAGCACGACTCATCAGACTTGAGGTGAGACCGGACCAGGTCAGCCAGAGCCTGAGGGAGGGAGAGAAGAAGAGAGAGGGAGGAGGAGAGGGAAGGAGGGAGAGAGGAGGATGAAGGGAGGAAGGGGGAAGGGAAGGAAGGACAGTGAACAGTGAGGCGAGCACATCAAAACCCGACTGCTCCGACTGACAAAAAGGACCAAAATAATAAGAACAATTGTCAACTGGTTTCTAGGCTGCGTGCGAATCGGCAGGAGTCTGGTTGGGGGGGTCTGGGCTGGGCAGGGGGGCTCCCATTGCGGGCTTTGATCAGCCACAGGCAGCGCCTCTGCCAGTGAACTCCCAAGGCTAGCACATTGATTGGGGGCTGCTCCCTTTAATAATATCAGGGGAGGATCGGTGGGGGGTCACCGATTTGAGGGGCTGATGCCGTTTTTTCAAAAGCTCTGTCCATGCATCTTTTGATCCGAGGCGCTGGGAACACACAGCCAATCCTCCACAAGACGCTGCAGTATCCAAGGAAGCCATTCCAGAACTTGGTACGTTTCTTTCAATTTCAATTTAGCTCTTATCCAGAGCAACTCACAGCAAGTACTGGGACATTCCCCCTGAGGCAAGTAGGGTGAAGTGCCGTGTCCAAGGACACAATGTCATGTTGGCACAGCCGGTGTTCAAACCGGGTACCTTCTGATTACTAACCCGACTCCCAAACCGCTCAGCCGCATGACTTACAGATTCTTTCTCGTACAAGAGAAGGTTCTGCAAGGATGCTATCGCGGGGAAATCCCGCCCTTTTTTCACGAATCGAGACAAATGAAGCCCAAAGATTTGTGTTTGTTTACTTAGAAGTGAATGTTGAAATAGAGGAGGGGATCTGGTTGGACAGGGTTTCTTTGGGGCTGAATGTTCGTGACTTTGAAGCTTACCTTGAAAAACAGCGGGTTCCCGTTCAGAGACTCGGCTCGCCGGATGTTCTCTACGCCACACTGAGGAAGCAGAGAGACACTCAGAGAGACGTACATCCCCAGCAGGGCTAACCCTAACCCTATCCCCAGCAGGGCTAACCCTAACCCTATCCCCAGCAGGGCTAACCCTAACCCTGACCGAGCAGGGCTAACCCTGACCCTATCCCCAGCAGGGCTAACCCTAACCCTGTCCTAATCGGACAACAGTGGACTCAACCCCCCCCCCCCCCCCCCCCCCCAGGGTCAAGGCCCTCTAGGGCTCTACCTGTGTGTGTGTGTGTGCTCCTCACCTCCTCCCCCAGTACTTGGGAGTACTCGATGTCCAGCTCATGCAGCGTCTCGATGTGGTCGCTGGTGAAGGCGATGGGAACCAGCAGCAGGTTCTTCTTGCCGCGCTCACACAGACCCTTGATCACTTCGTCTGTCTGGGGGCCCAGCCACTGCATGGGGCCCACCTGGGGGAGGAGCCACACAGGAGGGGGAGGAGCCACACAGGAGGGGGAGGAGCCACACAGGAGGGGGAGGAGCCACACAGGAGGGGGAGGAGCCACACAGGAGGGGGAGGAGCCACACAGGAGGGGGAGGAGCCACACAGGAGGGGGAGGAGCCACACAGGAGGGGGAGGAGCCACACGAGGGGTGAGTTGTTTTGGTGTGAGTTCACTCCGGTCATTCAGATGTTTTACATGCTGTTCAGTTTAAACACACATGACTCAAATGTGTGGAGCTGAAGTGAAACCAGTTAAGCCACAGGGGTGCACAGGCCACACATAACCACTAGGTGGTGCTTTTGGGTCACTTATAAATCTGAAGGCTTTTAAGGGGAACCATGTCATTCCATAATTCCAAGAACTTTTGGAATTTCTGGGACGATCTGTGTGTGATTTGTGTGTGTGTGTGTGTGAGACAGTGATTTTGATACTGTGTGACAGCGTGTGTGACAAAGTGTGTGACTATGTCTGTGTGACAGCGTTTGTGACTGTGTGTGTGTGTGACAGCTTTGTGACAGTGTGTGTGACAGCGTTTATGACTGTGTGTGTGTGCGTGTGTGACAGCGTGTTTGTGTTTACCCTGGACTGCCAGACTAGACGGTAAGGGTTGCAGTGTCCTAGCCTCTCCATCACCCTCTGCACTGTAGCCCCCACCTCCTGTGGATAGGGGTCGCCCCTGTTCACCACCTAGACAACACACAAACCACACACACACACACACAAACCACACACACACACACACAGTTACTAAAACCAGCAGTAACACTCCTGTTTCACATCCCAAGTTTAACTTCAGCATGTATTGCAGGGGTCTCCAACCCTGGTCCTCAGGGGCCAGTGTCCTGACAGTTTGAGATGTTTCCCTGCTCCGGCACACCTGACTAATGAATGATCATCACGAGACTTCCACAGAGTAGAAAAAAACATTCAATAGAATCATGTGTGTTGGAGCAGAGAAAGATCTAAAACCGTCAGGACAGTGGCCCCTGAGGACCAGGGTTAGAGACCCCTGATCTAGCAGAACAAGACGAAACAAGAAAACACCAAATTAATCTGACCCATGGATCACATCGAGGCCTCCCCCCCCCCCCCCCCCCCCGGCATGATGCTGTGGGGGCGCTGGGTGAACTGAGGTGTACTCACCGCCATAGGGAGGGAATGAGCGGAAAACAGGATGACCACATCGTCCCTCTTCTCCGGGGGAAACTTCCGCAGCTCGTTAAGGACATGCTCGGCAAAACACTGCAGGGAGACACAGAGAGACAGAGAGAGACAGAGAGAGACAGAGAGAGACAGAGAGAGACAGAGAGAGACACAGAGAGACACAGAGAGACAGAGAGAGACACAGAGAGACAGAGAGAGACACAGAGAGACACAGAGAGAGACAGAGAGACACAGAGAGACACAGAGAGACAGAGAGAGACACAGAGAGACACAGGGAGACAGAGAGAGACACAGAGAGACACAGAGAGACACAGGGAGACAGAGAGAGACAGAGAGAGACACAGAGAGACACAGAGAGACAGAGAGAGACAGAGAGAGACACAGAGAGACACAGAGAGACAGAGAGAGACACAGAGAGACACAGAGAGACAGAGAGAGACAGGGAGACACAGAGAGACACAGAGAGACACAGGGCTTGTTACTGCTCGTCTGAGGCAGACGTTAAGGTTTATCTGGTCTGGACAAATCTTAACTTAAAACATTCTTAGCTTATTTGATGTATTTACTTTAAGTATAAAAAAATATTTGTGCGGTTTTTCTATCATAAGTACATTTTTGTCTTAGTCTACCAATTTCTTAACTTATTTATTTAATGAACAAGAAATGTCACATTTAGCAGACGCTTTTACCCAGAGCTACGTTCAAGAGAGCTTTACAATTGAGCCTTTATGTTGTGTAATGTATAACGACAATAAAGACATGGATTGATATTGACTGAAACAGACACAACAGGTACTGAGGTTACTGTCAGTGAAGACCCACCCAGAGTCTGGCCACATTTACATTCATTCATTTAGCAGACGCTTTTACCCAAAGCGACTTCCAGTAAGTACAGGGACAATTCTCCCTGAGGCAAGTAGGGTGAAGTGCCTTGCCCAAGGACACAATGTAATATAGTCACAGCCGGGGATCGATCTCACAACCTTCCGATCATGAGGCCAACGCCTTAACCATTGAGCCATCTGACCCCCCCACAGGTTACAGTTTGGTCTGGCTCATTTCAGTGTTGGGCAATGCAAGAGAGGAGGAGACGTTAAGTCGACAGAACCTTGTGAACCGTTCTTACCTCCACCAGCAGGGGATGCGTGGGCCAGCGGTCGATGACGCTCCATCTCATCTTGGGCTGGTCGGCTCTGTTGCTATAGTAACGGTAGATGGCGTTCAGACTGCTTCCTGCATGGGGGGGGGGGGGACACACAGGAGATCAGCGGAGCAGGAACGCCGGGCGCTCGTATAAAGGGGAGGAGGAAGAGGACGAGACGCTGTGATTGGGGACGCCACGGCGGTGAGGAATGGCGACGAGGCAGGTTGGCTATTCTTCTGTCAGTGACAAAGAGCTGTGTTTGGGTGGACCAGCGGGTGGGACAAGCCCCCTTTATAGTTATCTAGCCCCGGCAATACACACGAGGCAGGGCGGGGCAAGTGACACGGTCTGCTCCCAAAACCTCCAGTCAGATAACCTAAACCTCCACCCACCCTGAGATTGGGGAGGTTTGTCCCCCCGATACGAGGGAGTCATGTGGCTGAGTGGATGAGGAGTCAGGCTAGTAATCAGAACGCACCTGGTTCGAACTAGGGTGTGCCACAATGACACTGTGTCCTTGGGCAAGGCACTGTGTCCTTGGGCAATGTCCCTGTACGTGCTGTAAGTTGCTCTGGATAAGAGCGTCTCCTAAAAGATTCAATGTAAATTACATTTGTCAATCACAAACCCTGGAACAGGATCAATCCGTCCCCCAGATTAGTCTCCTCTAAAAAAAAACATCCAAATAACCAAGAACATATCAGTTATTTGACGTTTTGTTTATATTTATCAGACGCTCTTATTCAGAGCGACTCACAGCAAGTACAGGGACACTCCCCCCTGAGGCAAGTAGGGTGAAGTGCCAAAGGACACAACGACAAGCCACAGCCAGGGGAATTGAACTTGCAACCTTTCGGATCACTCGCACGACGCCCAAACCACTCAGCCACGCCTTCATCTTCTACACTGTTCCTGGGGGAGCCGGTGGATGATGGGGATGAGGTGGATGAGGTGGATGAGGTGGATGATGGGGATGAGGTGGATGAGGTGGATGATGGGGATGAGGTGGATGATGGGGATGAGGTGGACACCTGCCTGTGGTGGAGCAGCTGTACTGGGGGTACTGGGTGAAGGCCACGGCCCTCTCCACCCCATCCTTCTCCATCTCCTCAATGGCCTCCTCAGTCAGCGGGTGCACGTAGCGGAAGCCGATGTAAAACTTGTGAGGAGCTGTTGAAGGCGGGGGGGGGGGGGGGGGGGGAGAGAGACAAAAGGATGGTTACGCAAATGAGGGAATCTTGTTTTTCTCGTTGGGCCGCTCAGGCTGATACGACAAGAGGGCTTTTTCAACTTTAAACCGCAGAGAATTGCTACTGCAGGCAGACATTTTGGACAGTTGGTAAACAAACATACTGTGTTCTCCATAACCCCTGTACTTCTAAAAGAACCAAACCCAGGAACCCAGCCCTCTTATCACTAAGGTGTGGTGTCGGGTGTGGAGGAACACTTGTCTATCTCCTCTGTACACTCTTAACTCAGCAGCAAGATAAAGAGACAGCTAGTTCTAAGTTCTAGTTCTAAAACAGCTTTCTCGCTAACATCTTCATGTGGGTATTCAATCCTGGTCCTCGAGAGCCGCTGTCCTGACCGTTTTAGATGTTTCCCTGCTCCAGCACACCTGATTCTAATGATCGGGTTGTAATCAAACTCTGTGGAAGCCTGATAATGATCATTCAGTAGAGTCGGGTGCGCTGGAGGGAAACATCTGATACAGTCAGGACAGCGGCTCTCGAGGACCAGGATTGAAGAGTCCTGCTGCACGGCTCACACAGGATAAGATATCCCTGGTCTCACCCGTCTCTGGGCACATTTCATCCAGCAGTTTGACCATGCCCTCTCCTTGCATGGTGGTCCAGGCCTTGATGGGCGAGCCTCCCCCTATCTTGCTGTACTGCTCCTGGATCTTGGGCGTACGGCGCCTCGCTATTAAGGGCCCCAGTGTACTACGAAGAAACATCGTAAAGTTCACTTAGGTCAGAGGCGGTTAGGAAAGCTGAGCACAATCTGAAGACATCTTTCCACTGGTACGTGAAGTCTGTGAGCTTTTTCTTACTTCTGGACAGGAAGTTTCATCAAGTCGGTGTCTAGGAAGAGACGCAACAGGAAGTCGTGCACGTCTGTGAGCTTCTCCGGTCCTCCCATGTTGAGCATGAGGATTCCAGTTTTGGGTTTTCTGCACAGAGACACAGTGATAATGGTAATAGAGACACAGTGATAATGGTAATAGAGACACAGTGATAATGATCATAGAGACACAGTGATAATGGTAATAGAGACACAGTGATAATGGTGGACTGTTTATAGGAGTCACTCTTGGGGGGGAAAAGAAAAATATGAATATGAAAACATCTGAGTTGACATCCTGGGAGCTGGTCCATGTTAGGACATCCTCCTCTCTCTCTCTCTGACCCACATCACTAAAGCAACAGTTTGACTAAACTCTAATAATAGAAGAAAAGCGGACAAGAACATTCACCTGTTCTCGACAGGTTCTGTGGAAATGGCTGGTTGCACAAAGGCTGCAGCGGCTGCTGTTGACTGTCTTCTGGTCCTGAAAGATGTACTTAAACACAGATTTACGGTACGACTGCTCCTGGCAACTGAAAAAAGATCATAAAATGAATAAATACTCATTTAGCAGTGCCCAAGGACAAAACATCACATAGCCACAACTGGGGTTCAAACTCACAACCTTCTGTCGCTGAGACATCTGACTCCCTAATAACTATAAATACTTTTAATAATAAATAAAAACTACTATTACAGGAGCACAGTGCCGTTATGCAAGTCATATTATGCAGGCAGACCCTGCCGTGACCCCAGTCTGAACACCCTGCAGTTCCATTCCACGTCCGCTTGGCGGCGCCCGCGGGATTACGCAACTTTGAAAAACGTGCCTTGTGTAACTGTTGAAATTAATTGTATGTTGTAACTAACTGTCCTCTTTAAATAACTCTTCCTCGGAGGGAACTCTAACCCTAACCCCCCCCCCCAAAAAAAGCACAACACTAAGTTAAGGATCTCGATCGAAACCCATTCCGAGGCATAAACCAGAAGCTGGACAAGTCAGTAGTGAAGGGAGATAAGGTTAGCTAACAAGCTAACAAGCTAACAAGCTAACAAGCTCCAACTCTGACGCCAGCCTGGAACTGCAGAAGAAGAGCTAAACAGCTGATGTGTCCTAAACGAGGATTTAAGGAAACCTTATTCCCCTCTCCTCCTCCTCCCCTCTCCTCCTCCTCCTCCTCCTCTCCTCCTCCTCCCCTCTCCTCCTCCTCTCCTCCTCCTCCCCTCTCCTCCTCTCCTCCTCCTCTCCTCCTCTCCCCCTCTCCCCCTCCTCTCCTCCTCCTCTCCTCCTCCTCCCCTCTCCTCCCCTCTCCTCCCCTCTCCTCCTCTCCTCCTCCTCTCCTCCTCCTCCCCTCTCCTCCCCTCTCCTCCCCTCTCCTCCCCTCTCCTCCTCCTCCCCTCTCCTCCCCTCTCCTCCTCCTCCCCTCTCCTCCTCTCCTCCTCCTCTCCTCCTCCTCCCCTCTCCTCCTTCTCCCCTCTCCTCCTCTCCTCCTCCTCCCCTCTCCTCCTCTCCTCCTCCTCCCCTCTCCTCCTCTCCTCCTCCCCTCTCCTCCTCCTCCCCTCTCCTCCTCTCCTCCTCCTCTCCTCTCCTCCTCCTCTCCTCCTCCTCTCCTCCTCCCCCCCCCTCTCCTCCTCCTCTCCTCCTCCTCTCCTCTCCTCCTCTCCTCCTCCCCCCCCCCTCTCCTCCTCCTCTCCTCCTCCCCCCCCCCTCTCCTCCTCCTCTCCCATCGATAACTTTCTCCTTGTCTCCTCAGTGAAGGTTACCGTATCGGACCATCCTAGTCGCGCTGCCCAGTACAGCCATCCTGGATCACGGTGTCGCTGTGGTGTCTCTCTGTCTCCTCTCGGCAGGGAAAAGCTCTGTCCCGGTTCGTAAGCTCCCTGTAGACGGTTTCGGTGTTACCGTCTTTGCGCGTGTTGTCATGCGTGCTCTCCCTCCCCCGTGACGATGACGATGACGTCACCAGCCGCCTCTCTAGGCACCGCCTCCCAGCGGAAGCGCGTGTCTTCTTCTTCTTTTTGTTTTACGGCGGTTGGAAACCAACTAAAGGAGCATTACCGCCACCTACTGTTCCGGAGTATGGATCCGACTTGACTTCCACACTGACACAACCTAGTCACTGTCATAACAATGTCATACATTGTATCTTCCCTCGTCTTTGACCGAAATAATTGAATACTTGTTAGAACTGATGCAGAATCAGAACATAATAGCACTGCTTCACTTTTGCAACCTCTGCCCATTTTAATGCAACCAACAGTGCCAGCATCTCAACAGTGTACACTGCCAAAGCATCTGAGGTCCTTCAATTTATGCCAATATTCTTTGCAGGGACAGCTACCCCAAAGCCTGTCACCCCTGATTTTTTATGCTCCATCAGTGAAGATGTGGCTGAAATCAGAATACTCTTGCTGAACATGGAAATGAAACGCTGCCACGAGATCTACTTTCCCTTTTCTCTCTCTCTTTAGGTCCAGCAGGTACCAGTCAATATCTGGTGACACAAGTGACCAGGGAGGTACTGCAGGGAACACAAAAGCAGGACAGAATCGCAGGTCAAACACTTGAACATCTTTAGCTAACTGGTTTCCCACCTTCCCAAAGTGCCTCCTCTGGCTTTTCCCATACTCCCAGCAATCTAGCAGAATTTCCTTACTAGGGTGTGACTCATCATGGCAACTGAGATGGACCCGATAGTTGACCTCCATTTGCATCCTCCATTTGCATGCCAGAGGCATTTCTCCCATCTCCACCTGCAAAGCATTTATTGGGGATGTTTTAAAAGCTCCACAGCAAACTCTCAGGGCTTTTTATTAGATTTTATCAAATTGTATTAATGCCACATACACCCACTTTAGTGCTGGGCAACTAGCTCCCCACTCTCTTCCAGCAAATGTTACATTTATAGATAGGCACTTTTACTTCCATTGAGGATGCAAGTGTTCGATGTAGAAGATGTTGCCTGCAGTGAAGTTATACTGAAATTCAAAGAAAGGGATCTGCAATCGAAAGAACCAGAAAAACATGATACGGTACAGCAGTGGGTCCCAAACTTTTTCTGCAGGGCCCCCCTTTCTGAAGATTAGAATATTTTCGAGCCCCCCCACACTGACACAAACATACAAATCCCTTGTTTCTAAACCTTGCCGCGCCCCCCCTGCAATACCTCCGCGCCCCCCTTAGGGGGCGCGCCCCCCAGTTTGGGAACCACTGCGGTATAGGAAGGGGTTTCAGAGGGAACTTGTTACATGTGCAAGCATAGAAGGGATGTGCTGTGTTTTTAATTGGTTGGTTATTAAATGAATCAATTTAGACAAAAGAGTGAAGAGATCCAATGTTTTGTAACAAGAATTTGACTTAAGGTAGACGTAAACTAGACAAATACTGCTCTTTGAAGTTTGATATACATTTCAGGAGGAGGAAATCTACTTGGGGCATTCCCATACTATACAAAAATTGCTCAAGCTGACCCAACTGCATTTGTGCTTTTATCAAATTAAAACACTCAATACAGGAAAATGGTGAAGGGGTTTTTGGTCACCTGCCGAGTTGTAGACCAGCAAGTAGGTTGGGGTTTGAAAGGGGATTTCCGCACACATTTCCTATCCAGACAATATGCAAGAAATGCTCAGTTAACTGTAACATAGATGCAGATTCAGCCCTAACCCAGATACACTTGCATCACATTTACATTACATGTATTCATTTAGCAGATGCTTTTATACAAAGCGACTTACGAAAGAGCATTGGTCACGAAGCATAGCAACGTGATAGTCCCCAAACATAGCAGCCTTATAGATTATGAAACATACATCGTAAGAACTAATAAGTGCCAAGGGAAGAGATATAAGAGCTTTTAGCAGAACAAATTTAAGGTTAGTCTCCGACGGACAGTACTCTACCTAAGGGATGCGAACAATAAAGCAACAGCACTAGCTAGTTTCCACACAGGGATTAACAAATAATTCTAAACAACAACAGATTATATTTCTAAGTGCCTTAATATTTCTAAATGCCATTAAATTCTCGGAATAAGTGAGTTTTCAGCCTATTCTTGAAGGTGAGGAGACAGTTTCTGATGGAGGTGGGGAATTCCACCATTGGGGAGCCAGACAGGGGAAGAGTTTGTGTTGGGCTCTGGCGCACGTGGGGGGGGACCACTAGACTTTATCAGAGGAGGACCGTAGGTGGCGGGCAGGGGGGTAAGACCGGAGGAGAGAGTTGATATAGCTTGGGGCAGTCCCGTTCACTGCTCTGAAGGTCAGTACCAGGGTCTTGAATCTGATATGGGCCAGTGGACGGCGATGAGGAGTGGGGTGACATGGCAGCGCTCGATTGAAAACCAGATGAGCTGCTGCATTTTGGATCCTCTGGAGGGGGCGGATTGCATTTGCTGGAAGGCTGGCTAGTAGTGAGGGCTGGCTAGTAGTGAGGGCTGACTAGTAGTGAGGGCTGACTAGTAGTGAGGGCTGGCTAGTAGTGAGGGCTGGCTAGTAGTGAGGGCTGGCTAGTATTGAGACACTTTTTTACACCAGCCTTTTAAGTTTTAAACTCTCTATGCTAATGAGACCTTTCGGATTTCCCTTATTTTACTGACGAGACATCTGTTAGGGGCGGGGTATCTGTTAGGGGCGGGGTCCTGGTCTTCTGATTTAGTCATTTCCTGTAGTCAAGCTTGGATCAGTTTATAACCACATATCAGAGGAACAGCGCACAAAGAAAATCTCACCAAAAGTAGGCATCCAATATAGATTAAAGGACACTTGTTACAGAAAAATTCTATTTATTTTTGCTTGAAAAGGAAATTGCTTATGTTATATATGTAATTCTATTTTTATTTAGAACAATGTATGATGATTTGGATTTGTTGGATGCTCTGCCATGGTAAGTGTCTATGTTTTTTGACACATTATAGTCTAAGGATGCAATTTATTGTGACCCCAGAGCCCGTAGATAAACATAGAAAATGTCACACTTAGTCATATGAACTGCTATAGCTGGCATTATTTTATGTTGATGCATTTAAAAATGTATTTCATTATGTTAAAATTTCTCTTGATCATACCTTATATGTTGTGATTGTGTGTGCATTCATCAGATTGAATCCACATTCAAGCCACTTGTCTTTCTGTCTGTATGTTGTATCTCCGCTCCTCATTATAGCCCTGACAAGGAGACGGTAGGGAAATTATATATATAAATACACAAAATATACATATATATTATTGAATGTGCCTTTCTATTATAATCATGTTTAAAACTTTAAACAGCATGGCATGACAGGATATGTGTTGTTACTGACCCAGGCAAACCGACAATCTCAAATCTAAGATTACTGAAATTAAATTCATATTTTGCAAGAACACCAACTTTTCTGTGTACAGGATGAACAAGCAGAGCCGGAGCAGCAGTCTGTCTGTGAAATTAAAATCAACCTTTACCATGACGAAGGCAAATTTAGTTTTCCTCAGGTAGCTAACTTGATGGTGCTAATTTACAAGATGAAGGTCCAAGCCAAGGAGGACCCGGTGTACGGTAGGCAGCTCATGTTCGACTCTATCTCTTTCTCAGACATATTCTCTCACTCTCCCTCTTCATCTGCTCGTATGCGTGTGCATTTGTAGAGACATCATGTTGTCAGTCCAAGGCCTCTGCCCAGTGCGGGAATATGGCAGGGATATTCAAGCGACACGGTAGCAAGGTAGAATGCCAGCTGTGTGACTATAATAAGAAGATTTTGGTACGAAAAGACTCACAGGAGCTGCAGCTGCAGGCCATCCACCTGAAGGAATACATGGATTACAAGACAGGTACAGGATCTTGACACCATATTGCTATCATTCCTGACCATCCCACACAAACTGGTTTGGCTCCGTTTTCAAACTGTAGTTTTGTATTGAATTCAATCTGACATTTGACATCATCCTTTTGGTCTAAATTACTGTTCGTATTTGCACTGCTTCTGTGTTTTCTGGTCACTCTCGCTTTCTAACCACTGGGTTTCTCTTCATCGTTCTCATCTGTGGGTACCTACAGTGACTTTTTATCAGGAAAACTATGTCAGTTCCGTAGCTCGAGGGACAATGGCAGTTATCCTAGGGATAGCCGGCAGCGACAACTTCCTCTCCTGCACCTGGCCACCTGGGTCAGAAACTCCCCTCCTGAAGCTTGAGGTATGACACACCAAAGCATGCACATATTCATTTACATATACATGTATTCATTTAGCTTTTATCCAAAGCGACTTACAGTAAGTACAGGGACATTCTCCCTGAGGCAAGTAGAGTGAAGTGCCTTGCCCAAGGACACAACATCATATAGCCACAGTCGGCGCTCGATCTCACAACCTTCCGATCATGAGGCCAACGCCTTAACCATTGAGCCATCTGCCCCCCCCCATTCAGTGTCTCTCTCTTCCTGTTTCCCTCGCACTCATACACTTTCACTTCCTGCGCACAACCATAACAAATACACACTCCTGGAAGCCGCTTCAGTTTCTATAGTAGGAAAGATTTCAAGCATCTTAAAAACAGTCTCCAGATGACTATCTCTGAAATCTTGTCTACAATGGAACACTCCTGGACGAATGAGGGTCTCCACTGACTTCAGTTTCCACACCCAGTGAAACCTGGAGTCCTGTTCTCCCTGTAGACGATGGGTCAAAAAGCAGACCAGTGTCAACATGGTCATTTTGTTGTCTTCTATTGTTCTCCTCAGACAGCGAACTGTGAGCAGTTGAAAAGCATTGAAGCCAACGGCGAAACGGCTCGTTTCCTCTTCTACAGGAGAACTGTTCCATTTTCCAATATAACTTTTGAGTCAGTAAAGTTCCCAGGGTGGTTAATCCGGAGCTCCTCAGCAGAACCCAGCCCAGTGGAGATGTGCATGAAAGACTCCGCTACCAACCTCTTCATGTTTCAAGAGCAATGTCTAAACACACCGTGACACAAATGCACATACATACATAAGCACACACACAAATAACACGTAAACCACTTTCCTTCAGATGTAGTGTGAGAGGAGAGGTTCTGAGGTATAACATCCTTAATGTTGATGTTCCATGTGCTCCACCATTCAGAATATGTTGCATGTTTGGTTTGATGTAGTTTCTCATGGTAACCACTAGGTGATGTGGTTTTGCTACACAACAGAATAGCCTCGAATATCATTATCAGTTGTTTAGAATAGGGATATGGGCTTGATCACAAGAGTCCATTCGGAATTCATTTCTGATATAATATAAATAAAAAGTTTGCAATGCTAATACATCCAGTCATCAAATTGATTTACAGATTATATTTATAGTATCTGTGTGTGCTTTTCCAAGCCCATATTTACTGAGAAAAACTATATGTTTAATATTAGGGACACTGAAACTGATAAGCTAATATTAGTCAAAATTGGCTGGTTAAAGTTGAGTTTGGTTGGAAACTATATTCTCATAAATCAAGGCATTAATAGCTGTGGTTAGTTATATATGTGGAGTTTCTAATTATTCTATGATGTGATTATATTACAGTAATGGGTTATGAATCTGAAGGTTATGTTTTACTTAGTAGCTAAAATAATGTTATTTTCTAACATGCAGAGCTACTGGCTTATATATTAGGGGACGAAATATAATTTCTTGTTTATTTGTGTTTAATAAAACATCTGTATTTCCATGTAATTTCTATTGTTTTATCAACCCTGACGTGAGTATCAAATCATGGCAAAATCATTCTCCTAACCCAAGCACTAACAAACCAAAATTACTTGAGCTTTAAAAAGATAATTTAGCTCTCTGTTTACACTGACACACTATTTGAATTAGATTGGCAGTCAGTAATTCTCTGGAGCACAGGCTCTGTTAAACATGAACACTGCCTGAATGTTGGAACCTCAGAGGGGGCAGGATAGATAAACCTCTGGCCAACCATGGTGGATTTGGATAAGGAAGGAAACCTTCCATTGGCTCACTGGCCACTGCTTTGCATGGTGATATCACAGTCCTTGACTTGATTGGTGAATGCCGGTTGGCGAGATTGCGAGTTGGTGCAGTAGCTGTGCTTTACATAATGTAGGGGGGGGGGGGGGGGGGGGGGGGGGGGGGTGAGGGAGGGAGGGGGGCTGAGGGAGTGGGGGGAGTGAGGGTTGTAGTAGTTTCCAGATTGAATGGTGAAATGGTTTGGGATAAATGCAGGACACAGGCAAAGGTTAAAGAGTCCATTAGAGGAGGACTGTATTTCTCTGGGCTTTGGGTGGAACTTCAAGCTCAATTAAATCATTTAAAATCGTTTTTCCAAAAGCGTACTACCACATTTACACGCAGAATGCACCATTTACGTAGCTATACTTTTTAGTCACTCAAAGGAAGGCATCCCCCTGCCCCTCTGCTCGTCTTCACATAAACGTACACAGATGCACACACACACAGGCTGTGTTGCTTTGCTCTGCTATGTTCACATTCCAGGCACATGGCAACAGGAGCTATATATAGCCTAAGCAGACCAGCATCACAGCAGGACCATGGCTTCCTCACACTAACGTAGGATTCCTCCCTCCCTTCCTCTCTCCTCCTCTCCCTCTCTTCTCTGCTATCAATTCCAAAGGATCTCCTCCTCTCTTGTGCCTTTCCTTCCATCCTCTGGCACAGAATCCCCGTGTCATTCAACTACCACCTTTATCCCCCCCCCCTCCCTTCCCATTCCGTCGTACTTCCACATTTTTGTCACTTCGTTTCTGGTATTTCCCTCGTGTCCCTTCTCCTCTCTGTTCCAATGTCTCCCCCAAGTCACACTAGCGATGATCGTTGGTGCATCTCAGAACTCTTAGCACGATGTCGTATGTGAGCTGCTGGGAGCTTGTGGAATAATCCCAGTTTGATCTGGTATGGAGCCAAGTGTGGTATTACGTAGCTCTCACACCTCCCCGCCTTTGCTGCTCGCGAGGGTGCTCCAAAACCATAGTGTTGATGTGGGGTGGGGAGGGGTGGGAGTAGGGTCAGTGAGATCGTGTGTGTGGGAGGGAGGGGGTTAGTGGATGAGGGGTCAACAGGAACATCCATGCACTTACGCTTGACCGTACAGACAGAAGGCATTACAGCGACTATGAGAGATACAGCAGATCAAAAGATATCCACTGGAGCACTTTAAGGGAGTCTGGTGTCAGTGGTTAGGGCATCGCGCAGGTGATTAGTTCAATTCTCCGGCTGAGGCAACATGATGTTGTGTCCTTGGGCAAGGCACTTCACCCTACTTGACTCTGGGGAATGTCCCTGTACTCGCCGTAAATCGCTCTGGATAAGAGCGTCTGCTTAATGACTAAATGTAAATGTATGTAAAAAAAATCCTTGAGATTCAACCTCCCCAAACATACAGCAGATATAAGATCATTGTCTCTAATCTTCCCCGTCTTCCGTGCCCTTATTCATCTCTACTGTGGTGATATGCTCATCCACTGGGTGTAGATAGTTGCAGGCTACATAAGCATTTTCATAAATGTAGCCTACCAGATTGCATAGGCAATATGTTAAAAGTAATTAAGAATGAGAAATGGCTTTATTGTGTTCACAAGTAAGTTGATAATGTGGAAATTGAGATACTTACACAGCCCTTGCACTCTCTCCCTCCCTCTCTCTCTCTCTCTCTCTCTCTCTCTCTCTCCCTCTCCCCCTCTCCCTCTCTCTCTCTCTCTCTCCCTCTCTCTCCCTCCCTCCCTCCCTCCCTCTCTCTCTCTCTCACCCCTCATACAC
The DNA here is from genome assembly GCA_030340685.1 of Protosalanx chinensis. Taxonomy (NCBI): domain Eukaryota; kingdom Metazoa; phylum Chordata; class Actinopteri; order Osmeriformes; family Salangidae; genus Protosalanx; species Protosalanx chinensis. The sequence continues at coordinate 178,712 of CM059339.1, read as the reverse complement.
ACAGATGTTCCACTTTCCTAAACAGTTTGACAGGACAATTTGAGAGGGGAGTGAGTTAAATGGGAGGGGGGTGAGGTGAATGACGGGGGGGGGGGGGGGACAGACAAGGACAGCTGGGTTTGCTGCATCATGCTTTCAGTTTGGCTCTCAGGCTCTGACTCAAACCCTTGGCTTGATTAGGCTTCCTCCCTCATTGCCAGCCTAGAGACACGTCCGCATGCTGAGTCATCCACAGCCCCCCCCCCCCCCCCTCTCTCTCATGCTCACAAACACCCACAACCCAGGCATGAGTAGCGTTCCTGATTTTCTGTGTGTGGGGGTGTGTGTGTGGGGGTGGGTATGTGTTTCGCTCTTGCGTAGGAAAACATATTGAGTGTCTTGTGCCCTCTCCTTTTTTGGTAAAGCTCAATTTTCGACAGTTGTCTTGCCGTTTGCAATTTGCGTTTGTGTGCTTCCTGTGAGAAGGCTTCGGCACAATCAAGGCCTTGTTTGAGTACGAGCGAGTATGAGCATTCACTTCTCCAGGCTTTAAGGATCTAATGACACAGCTGACTCCTAAGCCAGGAATGTCGAGGCCTCCCACATTAAAATAGCCAGTTTGTCCTGTCAGCACAAACACAAGTGTGCGCACACACAGATGGGTGCCCCAACAGCTGCCCCAGCTCCAGGTTTACAGGGAAGGGGGTGTGTCCAGCAGAAGGAAGCACAGAGATGAAAGGTAGGCTATACACCTACCTGATACTTTTTATACCTTTTATACTTTTGTACTATTTAAAGTTGTATATACCCCTATCCATGTATAGCTATGGCCTACTTTGAATTTTTTATCTTTACTTAAATCCTGTATATGTTATTTTGGCTCATCCTGCCAAAGTAAATTAGTTGATTAGATTAGATTAGATTCAACTTTAATGTCATTACACAGGTACAAGTACAGGGTAACAAAATACAGTTATGGAGTTGGATCCATACATTGGCTTGCAGTCATGGGTGAAGAGGGAGTAGAGGAATGGGCTGAGCACACATCCCTGTGGTACACCTGTGTTGAGTGTGATGGTGGAGGAGCAGAAGTAGGCTGACCTAACATGCTGTGGTCGGTTGGTCAGAGTCCATAATCCAGTGGCAGCGGGAGGTGTTGATACCCAGCTCTCCAAGTTTGGTGATCAGCTTGGAGGGGATGACAGTGTTGAAAGCAGAGCTGAAGTCTACAAACAACATAAGCGTGTATGTGTTGTTGTTGTCCAGGTGTGTGAGCACAGAGTGCAGCGCTGAGGAAACTGCATCGTCTGTGCTCCTATTGCTGCGGTAGGCAAACTGGTGAGGGTCAAGTGTGGGTGGAAGGTTGGTCTTCAGGTGTGCCAGGACCAGTCGCTCGAAGCACTTCATGACAATGGGTGTCAGTGCTACAGGGCGATAGTCGTTCAGGCACGACGGGCTGGAGTTCTTCAGGCCAGGGGATGCCGTCTGGGCCAGCAGCCTTGCGCGCGTTGATCCGGCTCAGTGCGGTGAGGACGTCTGTTGGGTTGAGTGTTTGGTGGTCAGTAGGGGTGGTCAGTAGACGGTGTGATTATAGTGGCAGTCTCTCTGCTGTTCAAAATTGCGTCCCTGGGTGGACGTGTTGGTGTAACTTGCATGGAGAATAAAAACAAATTCTAATTCTGATGAGACCCTGGGAATTAGACAATGAAAAGAGTAAAGAGATAAGAAAGGACTCAGCCACCTGACTCCATATAATATTATAATAAGAATTATAGTATATAATTAAATACATAATATATAACTACCATTCCATCTACCGCATCAAAAAAATCCATGATTATACAGATCGTAGCAAAATACCCCATCAGATTGTTCTACCAGTCATACAAGTAGGATACAGTGTGGCTATACTGATGTGCATATGCGCAGTAAGACCTAGTAGGACACTGATGGGTAATTATTCAGTGCGCCTTCATATGGAGGCGTAGACAACAGCGCACACATGACCCGAGACAGCTGCTGTGTCGCACTAAATAAGAGCGAGGGGGGCCGGAACTACCGTCTTTCTTTCTCTCACACTGACACATTTCATTTACAAGGTTCGAACTGAGGGGAATGGGAGACACTTCAGTGAAACGTCTAACTAAAAAACTGTAGTAAATCACAACGTTTCACACGTGTTCCGGATGTCATGTTCTGAAATGCAGGGTGAAGTACCTTACCCAAGGACACGTCATGTCGGCACGGCCAAGATTCAAACTTGCAACCTTCTGATTACTAGCCCCAGTCTCTCACTGCTCCCATTAACTCTTGACTCCCATTAACAAATGGAAACTTTTCATTACGATCGAATGTTCAATATCATTAACAAGGAAGCATGACACTTTGACCCATGTTTTCATTTCACAACTTCACTAACTACTGTAGAATAGTGATAGGAAGGATGCTTAGCTGATTGTGTGATAGGTAGGGAAGACAAAGACAGCCAACGTGCATTTGAATTCTTTTTAATCACAGAAGTGTTATTATACTTTCCCTCTGGGAAAACAAAAATGAATGAAAGTGAAAATAAACACACAAAAAACAAAACTCTGGACAATTCATTCCCATCCCAGCTTTGTTTTATGAAATAAGCCTGTTACACGTTTATAGTTCTTGAAATTCTAATACATTTTTCATTTGACAAAAATATTTTTTTTGCTGGTTTGTTCAGTACTTTCTGTTATAAGTATAATCTTTCAATATAGTTATCTTTTTTTTCTAATAAAAAAAGAAACCAACCATCCATGTGTTCTGTTCTCCAGAGTTCTCAGCTGTGTGTTGGAGGTGCTGAAGGGGGAAGGGGGGGGTGACAGAGAGCGGTCTTCCCCCAGCCCTGACCTTACATGAGGGACCCATAGTCATTCATCTTTGACCTGCCACAGGTCCACACCATTCTGGTCTGCAGGGCCATAAAGAGCTTCTCTGGGTTTGCCGTTGCAGTCGCTTACGATAGGCTGATCTTTAAGCTCTGTGTGTTCCAGGTTCTGAGCACCAGTCCCGGGTCTGTGGACTCCCACAGCTCATGCACAAGATATGTCCTTTCTTCTTTTGGTCGGTGTTTTTTTTTATGTCCCAACGCCACATTGCTGTTCCTCACAAACAGAATCCTGTGGTGATGATTGGATCCAAATTACGTTAAATTCAGGGAGAACATTTGTTAATATTACTCTCCTACATGTTTGAGAATGGTGTGGCCCTAGTGGACCACGTTAGCAAAAGGCTTCAATTTTGTTTCTGACCAGCGGCTTTTGGGTAGACTGACAGTCACCGGCAGCACCAGTGGGTGGGTTCTTGCCTACCATGTCCAGAAGGCCTGGGTTTCATTCCCTGGGAAATTTCCCCACTGTGAGACTAAAGAGAGAATTAATTTATTTCGTCTTCTTATAAATTGTCAGTCTTTGTAACTTTCAGGGACATGTCAGGAACTTGAGGCAATGGCCTGCGATGGCACAGCCTGGGCCAACTATAGCTCGCCATTCACTAACACATCAAATCTCTACAAAATGACAGCAGCATATCTATACATTCCTTTCAAGACTACTTTCACCAACTGGTAACTGAGGATCCCACACACTGCCCACAAAGAAGTGACCTGGACAAGAACACGAATACAATGGATGCTGGTTCTCTCCTTACATGGAGAAATGGAAATATCTAAATTAACTGGGTCAAGGTAGACTGCTTACTCTTTTAAATATATACCTATATTTTAAACAATTACTATAAAGATTTCATTGGTTTCTTATTCTGTTATGAAAACCATGTTGCTGGTTTTAGTTGGATAGTTGTTTTTACAAAACATAATTCATTATTTTTAAACTCACGAGAAAGGCATCATTTATACACAAGCCCGTGACTTTCACCTTTTTAATAGGCCTAACTCACACTCCCTATCCAAGCCAACATAAACCTCGGGTTTTTAATACATCAATAGTTGGCCGGCAAATATACTTCTTACGCCACAATATTTTAGTATTACAGTTCGATTCGTCATGCACTTAAATCTGTCATTTTGCGACACATCCTATTGCAGATCCGACTCAACTGTACTATCAGCTGTTTCAACTAGGATACTCAGTCGTCATCCACGTCCTCTCCTTCGGACTCCTCTCTCCTCTCGTACATTTTATCCCGCTGTCTCTCCTGTATCTCTTTCATCTCATCGGCGTAGCGACTGAACGCTCCTCCAAACTTCCCCCAGGCTTTGAACGGGATGGTAATAGAGTTCCTGTAGCTGGGCTTGACCTCGCTGACTCGCAGGAACACTCCGTATTTGTTGGACCCGACATCAAAAAAGAAGCGTTTAGAGTCCACCATTATGGATGTACCCTCGGGTAGCTCGCCATAGCCACCGGCAGCGGTTCCGCCGGTCAATTCCTCATCGTCGCCACCGTAATCATCTATGAGCTTGGCAAGGGCGTCTCTGAACTCTATTAAGCCTTGGGCCGGAAGGGCTATGGTCTGGCCTGCCTGCATGCCGCCTCCTGGCCCCCCTAACCCGAATCCTGGCCCTCGGTTGACGGTTTGTCTGATCCGTAAGAACCTCCCTCGTTGGTTCTCCTTCAGATCGAGGTAGTATTTACGATTCTCGCGGACCAGAAACTCGCTCTTCAGGGCTCGCCTTGGCCCGCCGTCCTCACCCACGGAGGACTGGGCAATCTGCTCCGGACTGCTAGGCCCTAGTTGGGCGTAGTGCTCAATGAAATCCCCGAGGTAGTCACGGAATTCCGCTGCAACTGACATGGAAAGGGTCAGTCGACTTTTAGAGCCCCCGGCCCCGACTTCGGCAATTTTTATGAACCTGCCCTTGTTGTTCTGTTTGACGTCCAAATAGAAACGCTTGTTCTGGATGTCAAGTCGCTTGGACGCCAACTCCTGGGTCTCTTGCTCCCTCTGGAAGTGCTGGAACCCGCTTCCACCACCACCTCCTCCACTGCTGCCACCGCGCTCGCTCCCACTGTCACCATCCGCCATCTTCAGCACCGCCAGCCAGCTTCTCTCTCTCCTGCGTATTTCTCTCCGCGTGCACACCCCCTTCCCCCACACAACATAGACACGCCCTGGACACACGCCATTGGTCATTCTACTGCCAATTATTAACGTTGCACACAACTCCTGTTTTGGAATTGCCTCGTACGCATGTCAATCACACCTCCATCATTAGTACCTCCCCTCCCAATCAATTGCGCTTAAAATTCTTAACACTTTTTACTATGATGTGGTAAGAAAAGTGCCGATCACGTTGTAGGCAATTATCAAAGAAAAAACTGGGCAAGCGTAGAACAGCAAAACGTTTTCTTTTTTATACAGATTTTGACATTTTAGACACCTACTTTTAACATGGTATTCCAAACGTTATATTTTATTCTTTAATTTATTGGAGAAGACAAATATGTTCTTTCTATTGTCATATTGTGTCACATTTCCCACTTTAATGTCCAAAAATAGTGAGGCGAGAACATGCACATTATGACAAAAGTTTATTTAGTCAACGGCTGTGCTCATTTGGTCAACTAATGACAATCAAAAGCAAAAGCTGCTGTCGAGGTCTCCGTGTTGAAATATATCAAATGACTTATGTTCGTTTCAGCATGTCAGCTGATGTATGGCGTATGTACAACTATACAAGAATGAACAATATGGAGAATGTTGCAACAACGTCCATCATAGTTTGATTTGTAATTCTGAATCTGACCGTCGGCTTTCCAAAATAATTTGCACAGACTTCTTTTTACCAATGGTCCAATGAGGTTGCAGGAATGGGTAAACAATCAATAAACAACACTGTAATTGGTTGTCAAGAACCCCAGATCAGCATTCGTTCACGTTATTGGTTACTTAACCCCATTCATTGGCCCCGAAAACTAGCAGACTTTTATTGTTCGCATTTCTCTCCCCGCAAGAATATCGCTTAGCACAATAAGGAAGCTACCGGCGATATGGTAAGCGTATTTGCATAAATACATCGATTTACAAATTATTTCAACACATAACACTGTAGCATGATAAATGCATTCGTATACTTTCAGTCCGAAAAAAACGCATATGTAGAGAATCTTACGAGAGGGCGCCTTCTACCTAGCTAGTTTTGCCTGCTACTGTTAAGGATTAGCCAATGGTGGCTGAAAACAATCATTCGGCTCTTAAATAGTAGTTTAACGCACAACATGCAGTATTTCGGGTCTGAAAGGCCAACAGTAACCGATATCTTTTTTTCGTTGTGTTTGACAATATGCTAGTACAGTCGGAACCGTGGTTTTCAGTTAGCTAGTGTAAGCTATCAGGCTAATTTCACGCAGCGGGCGGGAGAGGACGAGGCTTGAGTCATGACAGTATGCACGTGCAGTTCGGGTTTAATGTTTAAGGCGTTGCGCGTGGAGTTTTATTCTAATGTTTCCGTGTTCACTGCTACTCTGTGTTATTTGATAATATTCGTCTTCTCATCCTGCCCCGGTTCGCCCTCTAGGCAGGAGGCAAAGCTGGAAAGGACAGCGGCAAAGCCAAGACAAAGGCTGTTTCTCGCTCTCAAAGGGCTGGTCTCCAGGTAAGTGCTTTTCAATCATAGCTTGCAGTTAGCGTTACAAACCTAACTGAGGTTACACGCCATTGCCACTTACACGCACAACTATCCCACGTCTACCTGTGTCCACGTGATCATGTATAACGGAAACAAAGGCATATTTTAGACAGGGAACCAGCTTTAAAATAAATGACTGATTGCCTTCATCAACCTACCCCAAGGGCAAAATAATTAAAAAGACTGTCACAGCAATGCTTATATTTAACATACGAAACCCATCCTTTACATTTCTTTCAATTTGTAATTGGCATAGTCTCAATTGTTACATCCCTCCCTCTCTCTCTCTCTTTCTGTCTTTTTCTTTCTTGGTGCAGTTCCCAGTTGGGCGTATCCATAGGCACTTGAAGACTCGCACCACCAGCCACGGCCGAGTAGGAGCCACAGCAGCTGTCTACAGCGCTGCTATCCTGGAGTACCTCACTGCTGAGGTCAGTCTTCGTTATATCACTGTCAGGCCAGCACTGAAATTTGACATGATGAGATGCTGCAACGAAGTTGTCGACGCAGTCCAGGTGTTATTAACTTTGTTTATTGAAAAATAAACAATTACCGACTGTGCTTGTTACTTAAAACACAGTTAGGTTCTTACCTCAAACCTGGGACTTGTTACATGTTATTGTGTGTGTGTGTGTTTTTTTTAATCTCACAATATGAATTTACAGATGAATGCAGGTAACCAGTGTAATTCCTCCCTGTCTACTTCAGGTGTTGGAGCTGGCAGGGAATGCCTCCAAGGACCTGAAGGTGAAGCGCATCACCCCACGTCACTTACAGCTGGCTATCCGTGGGGATGAAGAGCTGGACTCGCTCATCAAGGCCACCATCGCAGGCGGAGGTGGGTTGGCAATATTCTGCTCGCTACTTCTGGCATCAGTTTCTGAGACTTGCTCTGCGTATGACAACATGTTTACACGTCCTCCCTTGTCTCCTTGGATACAGGCGTGATCCCTCACATCCACAAGTCTCTGATTGGGAAAAAGGGCCAGCAGAAAACAGCTTAGAGGAAGTGACCTTAACCATCAGGAAGGAATGGGCAGCCATGTTTTTGTTGTTTCCTGTTTCAGTTTTTGTTTCATTTGCTATGATGGGTCTAGTATTTGGGAGTTGGGGCGGGGAGATGTGTAGCGTCTTGACATCTACATTCAGTTATACTGTTGCAAATGGGGAAATGTTTTGGGTTAGGGTTATTTTTTAATGACAAGTAATGTGTACATTTTGTACATAGACCAACAAATGTCGATTGGCAGTTCTTGTCATTTTTGGGGGAGGAGTTGCGTTAAATGGACTTTGCTCCAAGTGTTTTATACCTAAAGATCATCTTTTTAATAAAAAATAAAAAAGTCTATTGGTGTGGTGAAATTTCTTAGTTTTGATAATGCAGAGAATAGTTAAAATGTTGTAATGAAAGACTATTGGATAGTATTTGGTGTAAGAGTATTAACTTGGTTGTGTTTTGTGAATAGTCAACATTTTCTTTTACTTGGAGCAATTGCATTTCTTGGCATGTTAAGCAAAGTAGAATTCTGTGGAACAACTAAACATTATAACAAATTACTTTATTTAAACGAGCTTTGAAACATTTGTGTACACAGTCAGCATTTCTTCCATTTAAATAGCACAAATCTGTACAGTTATTGCACACTACAATAGGCAACAGAGCCATCAAAGTATCAACCCATGTGTGAAATGATTGGTCTAGGATTTGCTAATGCTTAGAACTTTTCCAAACAGCGAGGTAGGTAGAGAATGATGCCTGATTGACACAGCCGTGGAGCAATGAAACGTAGGCCCATTAATGTCTTGTCCTTCAGTATTGGTGAGGGTATGGCTGGTAGGCTCCCATTAGAGACGCAGAACTGGAGGGCACTATGAATCCTGGAAGGGCAGCATAGTGGTAAAGAGAGTCCAAGGCTGGGTTAGACCCACCAGGGGGAGTCAGGGAAGCTGAGGCAGAGGTGTAGTGCATGCTGTGGGGCTGGAGATAGGTGGCAGCGGTGGGACCTTCTGGGAGCAGCTGGGGGTGGTAGCTGGGGTATGGGCCTGGGCAAAACGCCTGGAGCTCGGAGTAGTGCAACAGGTGAGACGCCACCTTAGCCTGGCAGGCGTGTGCCAAGGCGTCCTGCACGGTCCTCTTCAATTTCATCCGTCGGTTCTGAAACCAGTTACGGATCTGGGGAGGAACAAGGACAGGAAAATTAACAATATATCAATGAGGTTGTTAACTGATGAACATTTAGAATTTCATTTGGGATCAGTAATGATTTTATCGCATTTCTTTAACCAAATTCCTCTGCATATTTGGAATATACAACGCTTGCTGTGTCTGCGGCTTGTTCTATCATCAACTACAAATCAGAACACACTCAAGGTGTAGGAGTGTTCCAGAAAACTACATCTGAAACCTTTTCTGAAGTAAGTGATAGCTGTGTTTTACATGTTGGGTTATGAGTGCGTTGGCCTACCTGCTTGTCTGATAGGCTGAGTTTTTTGCAGAGCTCAGCTTTATCCTGGGTCCCTAGGTAGGCGTTCCTTTTAAAGGCTCTTTCCAGGCTCCTAATCTGCTCCGTTGTGAAGGCGGTACGCGGCCTCCGGCCTGACGAGGGCGATAAAGGGGGCGGGGAGACGCAGTCGAGGGATGCGGACGGGGAGAGCGAGTGGCCTCCCTCGCTCTCGTACCCAGAGGTCTCCTCCTCGGTCCCACTGCTAAAGCCTGTAGGAGCCACTTAGAAAAAGGAAAAAGGGTTCGGTTTGGGTGATGGTCAAACAAATCCAAACACACATACTGTATAATCAAAGCAACACAACTGTTATAACTCTAAAAAATATTGTTTTAGTTGAACTATTTGAATTAAAACATATATCTAGAAAGATCACAAAATCTCAACAGCAAATGTTAGTCTTTGTATATTAAACAACTTTAATGAGCTGTAAGGACTGCAAGCTGTAGGCCTTTACCTTGTTGGCTGTTAGGAAAACGAGGACTCTGGTGGTTTGTGCCTCTCTCAGACTCAGTGTGGCCTGAGGGGCATCTGCCCTCTTGGTGGTCCTGGTTCACTGGTCTGGCAATGGAGTAGAATCCAGCAGGTTCTCTGAGTGTGTCCCTGAGGCGCTGGGTCCATCATGGAGGGGGAGACAGGCAAACATTGACTTCTTAAACCCTGGCTGCTCTGGGACAGCCACTCAATAGAAAATTTGTCCCCTCACGGCCATTTGACAAAGTGTGGTGAAGTCCCAAAGAATGTCAACCAAAAAAATATAACGTTTTCTTTAGCGCAATCAATACAGCAAAGTTATCCAGAGAAGCTCAATAGGTCTGGTGTTAAGTACATCCGCCTGGGATCTCAGGCCGCATCTGTGTCTGAAGAAGAAATGATCTCTGCTGAAGCCAGGTCTGTATTTATGCAGGGCATCCCTCCTAATTTACAACTCAGTCAGCCCAGGATCAAAGCGCATGTTGTCCCCTCCCTTCCACCCTCCCTCCTTGAGTTTTCACAACTGCAGTAATTAAGGCGTCTCATTCGGACTGAATGAGGCTGTTACCCACTGGCTCCACTGAGTCTGGTGAGGTTACCCCCCCCTTCTAACACACACACCTCATCATCCCATAGGCCTCACCTAAACTCCACATACATACATGATGATACACACATGTATATGTCTTGTCATGTACTGAAAGTTTTCTTGCTTGAATCATAAATTATTTCCTGAAATATTCGTCTCAGATTAGAAGCATGTTGGGAACATCCTTAATCAGTGAACTGTGGTATGTTGCACTAAATGTGGATCAATCAATCAGTGTCCATGTTATCTAATCATGGTGCTTTCAAAGATATTTTAGTTTTTGCAGATTTTTGGTATCATTGAAATAAATGATTATCTAGATTGATTGATTTAGGGTAATGTAATAATGTCTCATCTAGTTGATCCCATGTCAATCAGTTGATCTTTGTGGAGAACTTCCTAGCTTTGGGAGACACTAATATAATCAGAATCAGAATGAGGTTTAATCGCTATGCAAGATTTACAAACATAGAATTTCACTGTGGCAGAAATGAGCAAACATATATGAACATATATGTGGCATAATAATACAAAAAATGAATACAATGTAAAATACACTACAATTTTGATACAAATAACATACAAGTACAAGTAACATAAGTACAAAGTGGGATGGGTATATATAGTGGGGGGGGGGGGGGGGAATTAAACTACATCCAACGGCTTGATCAACATGAAATTGTTCCAACTTGAATTACTTGCCAGAGCGGCTAACTTTAAATACATGTCACGTCCATTGCGGGTGTGCGTTTTGGTATCAAAGTACCATGAGTCTTTGAAGTATCCGGTCTCGGTTAATGACCTATTAGCACCAGGTCTATATTGCTAACCGTGGCGCACTGTCCGGAGACAGTTGTCTGTCGAAGAGATTGTGAGCGCAATGCCCGGATCCATTTACTGGTCCAGGCGCGCTCATTATCTTATCAATGGGATAGTTCGTGATTGAGCCAATTATTCCCTTGGACACAATGTAAGAACGCACTACACACTACCGCTCCCATCTTCTAAAACAGAGCAATGAGGAGACAGGCTATGTGGTAGGTATCAAGAAATCCCTTACCGTTTATCCCGTTGTCGTGAGAACGATTGACTTGATCCCCTGATCCCCATTTGAGCATGTTAATTTAAGCATAACAATTCGGAATGATTGAAACAGACGGGACAGAATCGACGATGGGCGTTGGGCCCTCATTCTCAGATTAAACTGTAAAAAATGTACCAGTCAACTACTGTCGTTGTAGTGGGGACAACTAAATGACAATATTATAATAAATAAAAACCTTTAAATGCAGGGTTTACTTAAATTCTTCGTTGTTCACTTACATTTATGGAAGGCTTTTATGTAGACACTGTATTTTTAGTTACTTATTTATACTTTAATATATATGTTTACCCTGCTGCTGTTGTGAACTGCAATTTCCACCTCCTGGAGGACAAATAAAGGTTCATCTAATCTAATACTTGATGGAAACTGGATATGGAAACTGTACTTGGTGGGCAGTGGGCAGTGTGCCCCCCCCCCCCCCCCCCCCCCCCCCAACCCCCCCCCCCCCCCCCTCCCAACCCCCCACAACCCCCCCCCCCCCCCCATGTCTCTCTCTCTCTCTCCTTGGCCCATCAGGGCCACATCAAAGAGCGCCACAGCCAGCCCACTATCCAGTATCAGGATGGAAGATGGAGAGAGGCAGAGGGGGGGAGGGGGGGGGGGGAACGACTGATACCCACTTTACAATGTGGAGCCAGTTGTGAGAGAAAAGAGAGACAGAGAAAGATAGGGTTATAGATATGGGGAGGAGAAAACGACTGATCGGCATCCTTTGAAGTTTGAACTGTAATCAGTCAGACTGTGTGTAAATTCCGGAGTGGTTTTGGGGAAGTGGTGATGGAGGACTGCTTTTAGGAAAATAAATGTTAGGAATATTTACCCTGCAGTCTGCTACTACCACAAGTTAATGTTGGACGTTCTTTTAGCACATTCCTGGGTTATACTTGAAATTAAAGTCCTTAAATGGAGCTGACAGTTTGTTTGTTTGGCATTTGAAAAATGTGCCTGGACAATGAACCATACTGCTTGTTGGAACATGATGTCTGTTTATTTGGTGTAAAAGTGTTCAAACTTCTTATGCTTGGGACTGGGGGATCCAAGGAGACAAGGTGTCACCCTCCCACCACCACCTTCCCCGGCCCCTGTCCCAGGCTGACGTCTGTGGGGTTAGGGTGCTCCCTGCTGTGCTCATCTTTGATTGGCTGCAAACAGAGCCTTTCATCTCTAATGGGCCTGTTTGCTGCTCTGTTATGGACACAAACACACCTCAAACTCTCCAGGCACTGACAGGAACAGCGGGGTAAACGGAAGCCTAATTCTCATAAACCCTACACCCTACACCCTACACAGTGTTCTCTGTCAAATGTACTATGATGAATCTAATGAACATCCCAAGGGGTCCAACTCAACACACTTTCTCGTTGCCATTCTAACTGGCTTGAAAATCAAGTTTGGCTTTTAATCCTTAATGATCCTGAGATTTCTGGCAGACTTTTCACCAACTACCAAGGACAACTGACACAATAAAATAACTCAGACTAATTTCAGTCGCTGGTAAATGGAATCCCAATCCACAGATGCAGCGACTAAAAAATGTATCCTTCCGAGTTATTCCACGCCTGTGTTTTAAAGATGGTGAATGAACACACATCATTGAAGGTTGGGGAAGGGTGTGAGCATGAGTGTGTGTGGGTATGTGGGAAGGCCCAATAATCATTCACCTAGCCTGCTTCTGTTGTCTCCGGCAGTGTTGCTCCCTGTCTGTAACTTGGTCAGTTAGTCGGGCCCTTGTTCGATTGATCCCTATCAGCTCCCTTCAAAGGCTCCCAGGGCTTTGATGAGGGCCGGTGGGACTGGTCTTGTTGAAATAAAGCAGGCGCAACGACTCCAATGATTAAACAGGGAGGAGAAGGAAGACAGGGGCCAGCCCTCCTCTTAAACTACAGGTCTGTACTACTCAACCCCCCCCCACCCACACCCCCACACAGACATGCAAGCGCACACACACCACACACACACACACGCACGCACACACACACCACACACACGCACACAGACTCACACACACCCTCAAAAAACACCACACACCCAGAAGACACAAACGTAATCTCTGCATTCTCTGTGTGTAATCCAGGTATGAATCTGCAAATGACACATGGATGAATGCACCCGTGCCTTTAGCACTAAGGATCTGGACCGTTTCCCTAAATGACCCCTCAAAAGGATGTTACTTCTGTGTCCCACCCACCCAACTTTTGTTTCGCACGTATGGTGTCAGAAAAACTGATGTGTCAACGGGGAATTAGAGGTTTGGAAGGGAACTAATTCTCTCAACTCTTATTCTTTCTCCAACATCCCATTTACATGAACCTAAATTACATTACTCATAACGTATCTTATTAAATTCCCTGTTTTGTACCAACCTGTTTGACAAGGATCATTCTGTGTGTGTGTGTGTGTGTGTGTGTGTTTGCATATTGGTTCGTGTGATAGAGGAGGCTAAGGTGTGAGCAGTAACGCAGCTTTTGAAGTTTAACTGGTATTTAGAGGTTAATGAGGCTTTTAGAAGGTGCTGGAAAACTCCTGTCAACCCTCTCATACACACAGGAAGTCTATGAAGTCCTATCAGAGGTTTTATGCAGAAGTTTGGCCACCCCTGGTTACAAATGTATAACCCTGTGATTGGCTAAGTGAGCGAAAGATGACCTGATTTCCAAAATGTATGAAGTTGAAGATTTATTGCAAGATTCGTTTATTTTACCATTTGAAAACAATAAAACAACAACAAAAAAGGGGAAATGTCTCAAAGCAGAAGTTTAGTACTCAGCAACACCCCTTTTATCACAGTGTGTAAATGCTTTTTGAAGCCAGCTCTTGTTTGGGGTATTTTTGCTAATTCTTCCTGGCTAAAGACTTCTAGTTCAGTCAGAGTCTTGGTTTGTTTTGCATGCTTTGCTCTTTTGAGATATATCCACAGATTTTTTAATGACATTTAGATTAGATTAGATTCAACTTTAATGTCATTACACATGTACAAGTACAGGGTAACGAAACAGAGTATGTACAGGGTATTGATTGATTTGGAAGTACAAGGTCGGAGGACTATGAGGATCTGCCCGCGCCTGAAACTGCCCCTGACCCCACCGATCCAGATAACTGCCCTTTCTTAATAACATAAGGAAACAAAGAAATGGCTACCTTAACATACTATCTTAAATAGTGTCAGTTTTTTATCCTATCCTATTGATGATTGTCAACCAGGCATCACTCAACAAGCTCATTAAGGTCTGATACCTTGGTTAAAGAGATCTGCAAACTCAAATCTCTCCTTTTTCCACTCCATTAAATTGTACAAAACAAATTTGCACTAGTCTTGTTTAAATGTTGAAAAGAATGTTTCATCGCATTTTAAAGGTTAAATTCTACTCGCTTTACTATTCACAGTAACAGACATTTGGAACCTGGGTATCCACATTTTGGCATAAAACTATATTAAAGGAACTCTGTTCCAATATAACTATACAATTTAGAAAGAAAGCGTGTTTGTGAGTGAACATTACAACAAGATCCTTACTAAACCCCCACGTCACTTTTTGACTCGTTCAAGGCACTTTAGACTAAACCCATGAATGGAGGTCACGATGTTAGTTAAGTGTCACGCATGGAAACTCTCACATGATTCTAGAAGAGTGTCTGATGCAAATGTGAGCAGCTGTGTAAGTAGGACACCAGTCAGAATGGGACAACACTCATTTCATGTAACGTAACCTTACGCCTTTACAAGCTTACATTCAACAGAACATCTTACACATCACAGAATGTACGTCTAAAAACACTTCATTTATTGTGCAAATGAACAAATACCCTGCCAAATATTTCATGTTGACACAGCCAGGGTTCCAACTGTGTACCTTCTGAATACTAACCGAACTCCCTAATCGACTGCGCCAAATTATTCCGTTTTGTATGCATCCCCTTAATACGTGGCGTACAGTTCAAGCATTCCTCTCAGTGGGGGGGATGTACTCCAGACCCAGATGAGCAAATATGTCCTCTTCAGAACTGGCCCTCAGATATTTCCTCTAAGAGAGAGCAAAATAAAAAAGATTTAAAGAGTGAGCGAGCAATACTTACGAGCAACAGTACCACACGGTCGACGGCTTGTTGTCTTTCAAATTGAAATCAAACTCTTATTAGACCATTTGGGTATGGGTGTGTTGTAGTGGTGGCAGGCTTGGCATATTCCTACGTTGGTAGGGAAGTGTAAAAGAAGTCCGAATGCTCTAAGGTTCAGGGGAAAACGACACCACAAATGACTTTTTTAGCCATTCCAGAGACTCGGATGAAAACAATCTTGCCTTTTCAGTCTGAGGAAGAAACTTCCCATTTTGATCAGGTCATCTCATCACCACGAGACATTTAAATCTAATTTATTTTCATGCTTAAGCCTTCGAGTCAGTTTAGGGTTTCCTTGTGTTTAATTATTTTGTCTGTCGTTTCTATGATTTTTTGTTTGCCTTATTTGACAGCTTTGTACAAAAGATTTGCTTGATAAATAAATATTTGACTTGGATCACACTCACCAACCCACTTCATATCAATCACTCTTGATCTTCCTTCAAGTAAAACAAAACCATGAAAATGGACAATGCAATGGACAAACCTGTTTGCTGTTATACAAAGCATGGCTGCTTAGAGACATGGCCTTCTCCTGTTTGGCCCAGCGGCGTAATTCTCTCTCAAACAACTACAGACAGATAGGAGAGAGAAAGTGACAAGAGAAAATGAAAGAATGTTGTACCAAGGATCTTGGCTTCACAGTTTACACACATTGAAGTTTAAATCTGATAGATGGTAGAATAGGTGTCAGAAGATCTCCAAAGATGACCAGGTGTTAATGGCTCTTCATCCTACTCGTATGCGACTCTCACACTGTGCATACTCATATACATTCATATTTCTATATTCGTATATTTTACTTCATCTTATTCCTTTTATACTTCAGATTTTTAAATGTATTTATTTTATTGTTAGTTTAAGATCCATATATATATTATATTTTTTTGCACAATCCTGACACACTAGATTCCATGTATGTGCAAATTTACCATGCAAATTAACCAATTCTGACAGTTAGTGGTCAGTGACACGGCTCACCTTGGACCCTGTCCAGCCCAACAAAGCAAAGGCAAACTGGCTTTGAGGAGAAACCACCAGGTCCACCCTCGCTGCTCTCCAGGGTCGCTCCACCAGGTCCACCCTCGCTGCTCTCCAGGGTCGCTCCACCAGGTCCACCCTCGCTGCTCTCCAGGGTCGCTCCACCAGGTCCACCCTCGCTGCTCTCCAGGGTCGGTCCCCAGTACCTTGTGTCGCCTCCAACTCCGAA
Organism: Protosalanx chinensis; assembly: GCA_030340685.1. NCBI lineage: Eukaryota > Metazoa > Chordata > Actinopteri > Osmeriformes > Salangidae > Protosalanx > Protosalanx chinensis. Next base: position 162,119 of record CM059339.1, on the reverse strand, counting down.
ACTCTCAGGATTGAAGCATCTGCGATTGGTTTAGTTGGATTCTCTGTTTTCCCATTTGTCTGTGTGTCCTTCTCTCTCACATTTCCCTCATCTGTGTCCAAGGGAAGTTTGAATATTAAGAAAGACCTCTCGAAGCGGTCCATGTTAGAGGGTGGCTGACCAGGACCCTCTTTTACTTCAAGATAGGAGTTTCTAGTTGTCTTCTGGTACAATAGGAAGCCCTGGGAGGACAGAATAGTAAGTTTAAATATCTACATTTACATTTTACATTTAGTCATTTAGCAGACTCTCTTATCCAGAGCAACTTACATGAAGTACAGGGACATTCCCCCTGAGACAAGTAGGGTGAAGTGTCTTGCCCAAGGACACAACGTCGTGTTGACAAAGCAAGGATTCAGCAAGTTCAAACCTGGTACCTTCTGATTATGAGCCTGACACCCTAACCGACTGCGCCACATGACCCCTCTGATGTTTAAAAAAAATCAGTTTTAAGGGATCTATTTGAATAGAATCCCACCATCACAAACCAACTTGGTACCTGTTAAGAAAAAAACACATTACCTGTGATTCCAACAAGGAAACTACTTTTGGCATTAGGCCCTCTTCTTTGCCCTCCTCTGGGTGGGTGATCAGGAAATCAACATCATGACCAGTCAGTTTCCCCCTCAAGACACAAAGAAATAGAGCCATTTTTTCTACGTTGATAGATGGACCTTTGGACTCTTCAATGATAACTCAGTGACACGTGTAATTACAATGTCTGGCCTACAAATCCCAGCATACCTCCTGAATCCTCCCACCAGAGTGATCTCTGCACCGTCCAGTACAGCGTTAACTGCCTTTCTCACAATCTGACCAATGATATCAGCCTCTGTTTTGGTGACTGGCAAATTGATATCTTCATAATGCTGAAGACCTGGAATAGAGGAAGACATTACATTTGACAGATGCTCTTATCCAGAGCGATTTACAGCAAGTACAGGGACATTCCCCCCTGAGGCAAGTGGGGTGAAGTGCCTTGCCCAAAGACACAACATCATGTTGGCACAGCCGGGGGCCGGAACCAGGGACCTTCTGATTACTAGCCTGACTCCCTCACCACTCAGCCACCTGAATCCCTACAGAAGAAATAACTGCAAATGTTCTTCAGAAAAACAAAAGACAAGTATAATATACATGCTTCTGAGACAAACACACACACCTACTTGTTGCGCTCGGTTGAGCACACGTTCTGACGTCCGCAGCTCTGAGAGTGTGTGTATTCCGTCTCTAAACCAACCATCAGCAGTTTTCACTCCCACACCAAATACGCCTGTGAGGATCTGAAACACACCACTCGTTGACAGAAACCGAACAAGGCTACTACAGGCCAAGGAAGCCAAGTTGTATACGGTTGAGTTCCCTCAAATACACACCTTCATGACCGTATACTTCTTCGAGTGCTTTGTAGTCTCCACTTCAAGGGACGCACCTTCCTCCAACATGTCCTGTGGACGGAGACAGAGAGGGCATTCTACATCCTGAGAGACAGAAAGGAAGGAGAGAGGGAGGAAAGTGAGAGAGTGAGAAGAGAAAAATCGAGAAGAGAGCGATAGAGAGACAGACAGAGGAAGGAAGGAAGGAGAGAGAGAGAGAGAGACACTAACTTTCAAGACTCTAAGTGAGTGTTCCCCGAGACAGGGCAGGCCTTGGAGTTGCTTCAGTCCCGTCACTGGCTGGGGAAGGCACTTCAACACTGCCGCCGCCCTCCGGAATGCCACGCTGCGGCCTTCGTTCTCACTGAACTCTGCACTGTCGGCCAGGATGGACAATGCATCCTGCGTGTGGGAGAATGGGATAAAGGGAGAGGGATCGAGACATCAACAACATAAAGTATATTCCAGTTTGAGTCTAATTCTGAATTCCAATTTTCATCAAGAGTAGCAGAGCAATTGCAATCTTAAAAAATGTACCTCTTTAGAAAAGTGCAAAGGAGGAGGAGGGGGGGGGTGACCCTGTAATTGCTGTAAATTGCCTTGGATAAAAGTGTCTGCCACACGACTAAATGTAAATGCATAGGAGATAGGGATCACCGTAAGCCTGGAATTGTGACCAGTAAGAGGAGTGCGTCTCTGGCAGGCGTAGCTAGGGACGAAGAATTCTGTAAGCTCCATGCCACATTGCTGAGTATCCTTTGGTTGAAAGAAAGATACTTTTTTAAAAGATACAAAAGGGAACTTACTCTGGTATTCACACTTAAAGTTCGTAGTAGGAAGCATTCGCAAGTAAAAAGGGACCCACCTTAAGTCTATGTCTGTCCAGGATATCTACTGGGAAACCCTCCCGCATGCTCTCCGTGTACCAGCTGATGTCCAGGACATGGATTTCTGCCCTACTAGCTGAATTCCTCTCAACTACCGACAGTTCAAATAACTGAGAATCCAGCCAAGTGCGAGCCTCGTCTCCAGAATTGTTCTCGGATACAACATGTGTGACAGACCGGTTAAATACGTCCTCTACCAGAAAACCTTTGCCACGGCCGAGCTGAGTAAGGAAGGATTTTCGACTCGATCCCATTTTTCTCTCCAGTAGAAAAATAACCACCTGCGGGAACTTAATGGTTCCGTCTTTAATACTGGCAACTTGCGTTTGTATTCTTCTTTTCTTTATCGGCACCATGGCTACAGCCGACTTAACTAAAACTAATGTTTAGATAACTTTAAATATCTAGTGCTATCAAACTTAGAACGCAAACCACTTCTTAATTGACTCTCTTTCCCTATTGCCTGCATTGAAGCCACTACCGATAACACACATAAGTTAAGCTTAAATACTTTTATTTGAATGAAAGACAAACTACATATATCAGATATAACAACATAACTAACCCTAACATGCAGCTGATTACTGTGCAGAATGCAGTCCAACACCCAAAATACTTCCGATGGGGAAACAGGAAGTAGACCTGCTTAAAGGCGCAAACGTTGAAAAATTAACACCGGGTGTTCCAACTTGAAGTGAACCCTAACTTCCACAGCTCTTTTGTACTTCCACAGCTCTTTTGTACTTCCACACCTCTTTTGTACCTCGCTGACTTGCACCCATGTTACCTGGATCGACTCCTACGCACTAACTGGAGGTTAGCTATCGCGAAACGCCCCCCTCGCCCCCTCCCCCGTTAGAAAATAATACATTTGGCCAATAATGACCTTGATAGTATACATAACGTGTTTGTTATGGTCAGTCAAAATACTAGCCACATAATGGAGACGTAGCTGACCGAAAAACAATTCTCTCTCTCTCATCATCATCATCACCCCCCCCCCCCCCCCCCCCCCCCCCCCCCAGGCGAGTATGAAACAAGTGATCATATGATCCCAACTTCCTCAAACTTCAGACTGGCTCTGTCGTGCGCCCTGACAGCACGCTTAGACCAACCCCTCATAGGTGTTTTTGTATTCGCCCCCCTTTGCTGTAAACGAAACCTTCGCAGCAGATAAAGTGGGCAGCTTGCTAATGGCAAGTTCGGAGACAATAACCGGACAGAGGCTTGGACAACGGACACTAACAGCAGGTGTGAGGAGGGTTGGATTATTCCTTGCGTTGTTTACCTGCATGCTCAGGTGTTCAGAATGTCAAAAGCCGAGAAATATCGTCCTAATACTCGCCGACGACCAAGATGTGGCACTTGGAGGAACGGTAAGGAAGTCATAGTTACATACCGATTTAAACACAATTTTAGCGAGATTATACGATCAGAAGGATATATAATGTGTTACGATTGGGGTCCGTATTGTGTAAATGAACTTGTTTGATCGTCTGCCCTGCATGTAGCCAGCCTGCTTCCCGAAGGCTACTTATGCAGTATTGCTGTCCAGGCTGTGACTTTCTCTAGGCCGCTTCAGGTTTAAAACGTCAACTATGTTGTGCGACCAGTTAATGTTGAAATATCTCTTACCAGGAAGGAAGGGCCTATTGAAGACTGCGTGTGATTCTGTGTGATTCTTAAAACAAAAACAAAATGAAATCCTGTTCGATGAAACCCTACTTTAGCCATGGTGAAGATCAGTTATAAATGTAATCAGACATCCTGAATTCTTTTGATGATCTGATCTTCCCTTCAGATTGTTTTCTTGGTTGGTTTTACGTTTTTTCCTTTTTTAAGTCTCACTTCTCTTCCATAGACCCCAATGAAGAAGACCAAGGCCCTGATTGGAGACGCAGGAGTCACATTCTCTAATGCGGTAAGAGGGAGTGTAAAATACACTTTGAACAGATGGAGATGGTCTATCCTAGACATGCCAAATATTCATACGCCACTTCGGCCAAAGCCTCAACATCCTAAAACCTTTCCTTTTCTTTCCTTCTTATTGTCTCCCCAGTTCACTGCCACTCCGCTGTGCTGTCCCAGCAGAAGCAGTATTTTGACGGGTCAGTACCCTCATAACCACGCAGTGAGAAACAACTCGCTGTCGGGTAACTGCTCCAGCCTTCTCTGGCAGAAAGGCCCGGAAAGTACAGCCTTCCCTTTCTACCTCAGCAAGCAGCAGTATCAGACCTTCTTTGCTGGAAAGTATCTCAACCAGGTATACACACACACACTCACACACACACACGTACATACAAGGTCCTACGTTTCC
>CM059339.1:105000-152500 GCA_030340685.1 Protosalanx chinensis | reverse complement strand
AAGGCCACACCACCCCTGACCCTTCCTGTCCCAAATTGGGCCCTGGATTGTCTGTGAGTTTTCCCCAATCGCCTGAATTTCCTGCTATCATTCAAACAGAACTCCACTAAGACGGTTGTCAGTAACAGTAACACAGCCCTAATATCTTTCTGCCGTTAATGTCGTCAGGGCGTAAATTGCAGGCTTTTATGTTTCCTTCCCTCTACAGCAATGTTTCCCTGACTGTGTGTGTGAAGATGCCTTCAACAACACTTACGCATGCGTCAGGACTCTGATCGGACACAACCTACAGTACTGTGAGTTTGCAGACAGTGAGGTACGTGTGTGCGCAAATAGTTTTGATAGCCAAACCCATTGGGAGGAGAAAGTCGTGCCTGGACCTTGAATGGCATGTCATTATAAATAGTCCCTGTCTTTTTAATCTGTAAATGTTCCAACTCTCTCACATACTCTCTCTCTCTTTCAGTCATTTGTTGAGGTGTATAATCTGACTTCAGACCCTCACCAGCTGGAAAATATCGTCAAGAAGGTTGACCCCACTCTCCTGCAGGCCATGAACCAACGGCTCATCAAGCTACAATCATGTGTGGGTGAGAGCTGTCGAGATACAAGTGAATAACCAAAACCAAGCGATAGGGTGGGCGGGACCATAGCTCTAAGCCTTGTACCAAAGTTGAAAGGTCATTACCATGAGCGGGAACTGATACCTTGTTGTTAGAGCTACTTTTTACAAGTTTTAATCTGAAAGAATCGTATTCGCTGTGTCATCTGAAGCGGCACGTATTCTTCGAATAAGTGCCTGTTTAGGTCGCACTCCGGGGTCTTGTCATAGTACTTATTGATGCTGAAATCTTGCAGTATATCTCAGACGATCCGGGCACAATGAGAATATTTTGTAGGGAGCAAGTTGCACTATAGGTTATGGACAATTAAGGATTAGCTTGTTTTTTTGTGTGTAATACATTTGAAAACAGGGTATGGAAGCCAGCTGCAGACAAACAGAACCAATAACGGTATTGTTTTTTTTGTCAGTATCTGAAAGTCAGAAGGTATACAAGGTTTACTATTAGCGGTATCGAGTTTCCACAGTAATTCATGCACTGTTTTCTGTGTTCTTGTCATTTATATGGGGATTTGGGGGAAGTTGGCCCAATTTATGCTAATAATAATAGACAACTTCAGGTTAACCGTCTCCCATCATCATGTCACCAGTGTATGATCAGCACCCATGATTTAGAGCACTTTTACAAGAAATTAGTTGAAGCCTGTTTCCTTTTTACTGTGAGCCCATGGAGAACTACATCCTGTTGTGTTGTGCCTTTTCAGTGTCTAAGAGCCAACAATTTACTTTCTGTTGATCACAAAATTATCATCAACTATTCAAAATGTTTTACAAGTACAAATGATAACAGTAATTAAATTGCTGTGAGATCTTTAAATATGGCGGAAGGGAAATTAGCATCACTGAGGATTTTTTTTTCTGTCAATGTGAAAGGAATGTTGACTAATCAAATGTGCATTGATATTTAAGGGAAATGTATCATATTGCAAAGTAGAATATGATGTGTGTGATTCAGTCTGTGTGCCTTTGTCCCTTTGCACTGATACAGCTTGTGGCTGCGATGGTGTAGTGCACCTGTGAATACAGATTCATGCGTTTTCCCCCTCTACTGAGGCAGGTGATTTCTTGACAGTTCTTGGCTAATTATCGAGACCAAGAACAGAAGAGACTGAAGGTTGGGGATATGCATGTCCTTGGAGTGAACTTCTTTTCATGTGAATGTGAATGCCGTTGTGAGAAATCAATAAATCGTAAGCATTTGAATGAAAGTCTTTTTTTAATCATTCCTACACACACACTCATGAGACCAAAGGCCATTTCTTTCTGCAGGTTGTGAAATGCAGATCGCTAATCTGCTTGATTTTAAAGGGGTACATCCTGATTTTATACCATTGGATGGCAAATGCTTTTCAACAACACTTGACTGGCTAGCAGCCAAGTACAATTTAAATCACGTGACATCTGTCTGGTCTTCAGCTGAAGTCCCTCATTTCAGGTCTTCACCACTAGTCATGGGTCCTCAAACATATTTATAAACAGCCTTCTGGCCCAGGGTCTGAATCTCCAACTTGACAGGGCATTTGTAGAAGTGGGACAACAGCTCTTCTGAGTAGCCAATCAAGAAGTAGAACTTCTGTGGGGGCATTTTGTGCAACATCAGGGCACACACCAACATCAAGTTGCCACGCCTTTTGATCACGATCTCGTTGGCCAGACAGTTGGTAAAAGTTCCAAACATGAAGCGTCGCACAAACACATCCTCCACGGTTCTCTCTGCGGCACCTTCCTCCTCTTTCAGGTTACCTGGAGATATCGATGAGGTCAGTTTCATGACCAAAAGCATGTTTATTTATCACAAGCTACCCTCATATAAGTAATATTAACCCTTGTGCTATCTTCAGAGGGTAGAATGACCCGAAACTAGTTACCCACAATGAGACATTTAAATTATATGTTTTATATGTTCAGCATGGCTTCACATTTCGGTGCCTAACAGGGTCAAATGTAATTAACCTGCTTTATTTCATGTTGAAGGTGGGGCCTTTTGACCCTTAGGACAGGGAGAGTTGAAGAATGAAAGCGAGCACAAGGGTTAAGAAAACCTGTATCAAAACAGCATTTTCTTCCACAATACTGGAGCTTTGACAATGAATTTAGTTCTTTGTAAAAAGCTCTCTCTTGCAAGTCTGCTAAATGAATAAATGTAAATGTAGTACATGATACTACACATACTGTTAAGTAATACACTCACTGCAGTGTTGGGATAACCAGCCCTTGCGGTGGCCAATGTGATGTGGATGGAGGGCTTCCTCATAGCTCAGCGGACGGTCTCCTTTCCTAACACGAATGCGGGCTGCTCGATTCTAAGAACCGGAGAAAATGACATGGATAAGTTTACATATAAATTGAGTCCTTTAGCAGTCGCTCTTATCCAGACCGGGGACATTCTCCTGAAGCAAGTAGTGTGAAGTGCCTTGCCCAACGTCATGTTGACACAGCCGGGGTTCGAACCATGGATCTTCCCATTACTAACCTGACACCCTAACTGACTGCAACACATGACTAGTTGGACTTTACCACTACAGATGCTAGAAGCAGGTACCTGTCACTCAAATCAGTTACACGAGAGGTATATCTAACCATTCTGCATCGCAAGGAAACAGAAGTATTATTATTATTATTATTATTATTATCATATTATACAAAAACATTACATCACATGAACATACCTTGCAACACACTGAAGTGACATGAAGTCCTCGAGTTCTTGTAGTGACTGCGGTCGTGCCAGCTCTGGAAAGAGCCGTCTAAAGACAAACAGTAAAAATATTAAACAGTCAATTAAGTGCAGTACAGCAGTCACAAATACAACACTCAACATAAGTATAAAACAATTATGTTGTGTGCGATAGCTTCTCACCGACAACATAATTCTTAGATGGTTCAAGGACGCAGCCATTTCCGATTGACGAAATGATTATGGGGAAGGGAAAGATGGTTTCATCGTTTCTCTAGGCTTTTCTAATATTTTAATTTCTTTAGTGAGAAACCAAAAAATATGTAAATAAGGAGCATTTTGGATGAAACAGACCGAAAATATCTATATATCATTTGTTACGTTCAAACACGCTTTTCTAACGTATTAATTTGAGTTGCGGAACCTTTGTTACAAGTAATCGTTTCCTTACAGACATATATATCAGTGCATCTTTGAGCAGGATGTGGATAACCAAAATAGCTAAAGGACGTTGCTATAGCTAGGCTACTCAGACCTGCATTACATTGATCAACAGCTAAATTGAAAACAAACTAGAATAATCGCGTCTTTGTACCTTGATTAAAATAAAATAAATCAAATGCCGACAATGTCATCGCCCATGGAAATGACAGAGTTGTATGACAACGCTTTGCTCGGGATCCTGCAGCACGTTGGAAACATACAGAACTTTCTACAGGTTTACTTCGGCTTCCTTTACCGCAAGACAGACTTTTACCGTCTGTTGTCAACTCCTAACGATCGAATGGGTTTTCCACCTGGAGTAGCAGAGAAAATGGTCCTCAAGGTGAGTTTGCTGCGAAATGCGAAACGACTTACTAACATGCGTTAGTACTCTAACAAGGGAAAATACAACAAGTTGTGTAGACAATTTAAGTCGCAACGTAAGTATCTAACAACGTCCTTGTTTTGTTAACGCATTGTTGTTGTTTTTGTTGATGCGGTAATAACGTCTGGTCTTGTCATGAGATAACAGTTGGTCTTGTTTCTATCCAGACATTCAGGCTGTTTGAGCGGGTGGCGGAGCAGGACAGAGAGCGGCAGTCGAGGTTGCTGCAGGAGAAGGAACAGGCCAAAGCGGTTCCTCCTGCAGTTCAGGAGTTGGAGGTGACGTCCATGAAAACAGAGGAGGCCAGCGAACCCCAAACAGAATCTGCCCCAACAGCCTCAGACCAGTCTTCAGCAGAGCCAGGGTCTCTCTCTGCTTCAACCTCCAACCAGGACCCCAGCCCACAGCCTCCGGCTCAGGGGAACCTGCCAGTGGCTGCCAGTGTAGACTCAGCAGAAGCTGCAGCAACAGCGTGAGTTCGGCCCTCAGTCCTTTTTCATTTCCTGTCTTCCAACCGTTTTCTCATTTGAATAATCTGCTGAATTGTAGAAAAGGTTTTATAATTAGTCATTTGGGCACTGTTTTCAAAATCAGTACGTTTGAGACCCATCTGGAAGGCATTCTCAATCAGAGAAAATGGTCTGACAACTCAGATACTTCATGAGACCATTTACTCTGAGTTAGAATGACATCTGGATGGGGGTCGAAAGTTGATTGAAAACAGTGTCCAGATGACTAACCCTGAAACCTTTTCTACAATGGAACACTCCTGGACGGATGAGGTTATACACAGACCAATGTGTTGAATTACTATATTATATTTGTCAGTGAATGCTGTGATAGTGGACAGGAAAAGTATCAGGCTGACCCAGAGAGCTACAACGGGGCGGTCAGAGACAAGTACAGCTGGTCTCAAGACTACACTGATGTCGAGGTCCGCGTTAAAGTTCCAGTGAACATCCAAAAGGGCCGACAGGTAAATGGTCCCACCAAACCTTTTTTTCGCTGCTCCTTTTCACACTTGTTCACCGCTGTTTTGTGGTGTTGTACTTCTCCCCTCACCCCCAGGTGTTTGTGAGTCTGCAGACGGGTAGCATTCGTGTGGGCTTGAGGGATGGGAGAGAAGAGGTAGTGCTCGTTGAAGGAGAGCTGACTCATAAGATCAACATCGAGAACTCTCTGTGGAGCCTGGAGCCTGGGCGTTGCGTGGTGGTGCGTAAAATAAGCGCACTTGTACACGCGCAAGGGGGTCAGGGTGGGTTTTGCACACGTAGGGTTCTACGTGTCCAAGACACACACTTACCTCAATCCGACTGACCCAACCCATCCCTCTGTCTCTCCCTGTCTGTCTGTCTCTCTCTCTCTCGCCATCCCAGGGAACAGTCATAAGGGTTAGGACTTACATTTACATGTATTCATTTATCTGACTCTTTTATCCAAAGCGACTTACAAGGGAGAGCTTTACAAAAGAACATCAGTCACTTAGCATAGCAACTTGATAGACCCCAACATAGCGGGCATCTAGGTTACAAAACATACATCATGAGAACCAATAAGTGCCAAGGGAAGAACTATAAGAGCATTCAGCTGAACATTATACAAGTCTTAAGGTGATCCTCTGCCAAGAGTCATAAAGTAACACAACAGTAGGGAGTTTCAGAACTACAGCAACAACAAGTGATATTTCCACACTAATTCTGATGTTTCTAAGTGCCATTAAAATCTTGGAATAAGTGGGTTTTGAGCCTTTTCTTGAAGGTCTACTTTTCCATCCTCTCCAGTTGTCTCTCAGTAAATGCGGGGAGGTGTGGTGGAGTGCCGTGATCAAGGGAGAGAAGGAGATCGACATCAACCAGATCAACCGGGAGCGCTCCATGGCAACGGTGGACGAGGAGGAGCATGCAGTGCTGGATAGACTCACCTTTGACTACCAACAGAAGCTGCAGGGAAAACCACAGAGTCATGAGATGGTGAGGAGCTTCCTGCTGGCGCACCAGGCACTCTCACGTCCTCAAATGTAGCTTTTTTATATTGCTCAATTAAGTGCATCAATTAACATTAAGTGCTGTACCGTACTTTGCTGTTGCAAACTGTAATTTCTCCATTGCAGGACAAATTTATTATTTGTAAATAATATTTAAATATATTTTCTTAAATGTCTCTAACAAGAGTCATGTGGCGCAGTCGGTTAGGGTGTCAGTCTAGTTATCAGAAGGTCCTTGATTCGAACCCCGGCTGTGTCAAAATGATTTTGTGTCCTTGGGCAAGGCACTTCACCCTACTTGCCTCAGGGAGAATGTTGCTCTGCTAAATGACTAAAGGTCAATGCAACTGAATACACAAATAGTCTTACTGTCCGCCTACATTCTTGGTGTGATTGGCTGTGGATTTTTGGTATTTCTAATGCCCCTCATGTTGTATTCATGTGCTCTGTGTGTCTTTGGCAGAAGGTGCATGACATGTTGAAGAAAGGCTGGGAGGCTGAGGGGTCACCCTTCAAAGGCCAACAGTTTGACCCCACCATGTTCGACATCCCGCCCAGCGCCGTGCAGTTTTGAAACATGCCGGTCCGTCTGGAGTGAACAGTAGTTTCCGGATGAGTTTGTGAGGTTTTCGGGGCGTGAAAACGAGTAAAACCAAGAAGAAGAATGCTTTCAAAGTCATCGTAGAAGCTTTGGTGGTCAAAACATGCCTTCATTTCACACCTTTCTGGGAGAACTTTTTAAATGGAAATGAGGTACGTCCGCTATACCCTGTGGAAGATTTGTTACTTTGCCGTGTTCATGTAATGTACCCCATCATTAATTCAACTGTGCGTAAATACGTGTACATGCTTCTGACAACTGTGAAATGAACAGGTGTAAACTTGACAGCGGGCGCTGAGGTAATTCTAAAGTTAACTTCATCTAAATGTAATTATCTTAACATGTTCAATGTTCAATCCAAGACCTACAGCCAACAGCCATCTTCACATCTGCTGTGAAATGACAAAACAGACCACAGCCATAAGTTGTGAACTCATGTATTCAGTGTCTTTAGGCAACATCGGCAAGTTTCTGAAAGCCTGTACCAAATTTGACATTTTGTGTTTGGAACTGACAACTCCTTCCTATTATTTTTTTCTTTTGAGTCGTTTTTGTGTGTGGAAATAAATAACTACTTGGGTTCCTGGCTTTTTCTGTGTTACTAAGAATATTTCGATTTGAAACCGTTGGCTGACACTAGGCCACTGTTAGTCAGTAGACTAGCTCTGTGGGCAGGCCGGTGAAACCTCCACACCTTATATCATTCAGAACACCGATTTAGATTCATAGAAGCATATCTAATAATTAAATGTTGGTAGCTCGGCCAACAAACCAGAAAACAGGATTTTTCCTTGCGTCGTGTCCGCATTTCTTGGCTGCAGACATACTGGTGCAAGTAACCTAACGCCCCCTAGCGATGTCAACTATGTATTTCAAGCGCACTCAGTTCTGCCGCCAGTGGAACCGCAGAAAAAGCGACCGTAGAGTGACACAGTTTTCGGGAGGGGGAGATCCGGAGGTATCCAGCATTCCTTTTTTATTCCGTTGAAACAAATATTTTCTATTTACTTGTCAGTTAAAACGAATCGATTTCCCAGCGGCATCTTGACCCAAACTGCATCCCCAAAACCGCCACAGTGCAGAAGAGAACATATTAGGCGCAGGATCCTGCAGCGATAGACGGATCATGGCAGTAACTACCTGTACACGTTTCACAGATGAATATCAACTATACGAAGAACTTGGAAAGTAAGGCTTTTACGTATTATGTTACAGCACTAATATGGGTAGGATTTCCGCGTAGGATTTCCGCATTTCGGGCTAGCCTTTCATGCAGGTTTCCACCTCATTTGCAGATGTGACCGCTCTGTAAAGGAATCCGCATCTCATCGCTCCTTTGACACTACAGACTGTGCAACTTGCAAAACAAAACGCACGCCGCTGCACTGCATTCTATTGTTTTAGATGACAAGTATTTGATCTGACATGAGTTATTCGGTCTGGGACGGGGGCGCACGCCATTGATGTTGAGCTGTCAAATCGCAGTAGTTACGCTCACGCGTTTCTGGGAAGGCATGCAAGCCTACAGATTTTAATCCACCTTCTTGATTATTTTTCCCTATAAATTGTGTTTATTTTAATCGCTTTCGTGAGTATATTAATTACCTGGGCCAGAGGTATTTATGTTTTTGTCTTTAACAGTCTCTCTCTCCCCCTCCCTCTCTCATGTTTGTGTGTGTTTTCTTGACAATGGTTCACACTGCATATGTTTTAGAAATAAGGGAAAGAATGACTGCATAAGCAACAGAGGGATAGGAAGCGCGTTGCCAACCCCACAGCAGATGCAGGACTAGAATCAGTCTGTCAAGCTGTGCGTGGGTGGGACAATCCTTGCTGTCTGTCAGAACCGTGAACTAGAACACGTCAACTAAAAAGTAATAGAGTGGTTATCGTAACAGTAAAAAAAAACGAACAGGAAAGTTTGATAGGTAATGGACTTTTGATTGCATCAATCTAAGTCAGGTCTAGTTACGTGTTTGGTGTCCAGCCCTTGGCTGAGTGTCTCTCCATGTCTATGATAAGCCAGGGACAAGAACGGCGGCTATTCTTCCTGATAACAAACCCTTTATCGCGGCGAATGCGGTTCCAACATGTCCATTTTGAATAACATGGATTTGTATTCGTCATTCTCGTTCCTAAAGTCAGTTTGAGAGCTTCAAACAGACTGTTGGTGAGGATGTACTTACCTTTTGATCCCCCCCCCCCCCCCCCCCCCCCCTCCCAAATAACAAGAAGAGATGCGATATTGGACTACTCCCAACCTTTGCTGCAGCAAATTACGCTACCAGCCACGTTCCATATTGACCTAAGTATCTGGAGAGGTTGTCTTTCACGAGAGTCCCACCAAAATGCACGAGTGACTGGGAGTATAAGAGCGGGGCAGTAGCTCTCAGTTGACTGGGTTTTATTATGTAACACCACTAAGGTGTGCTATAATTAGCTCAGCTATGACAGAGACAGTTACTGTTGTTTGCCACTGCTGACTTAGTTATGCAAGCTTTCCTCTAAAATACTGATACCCCTAAAAATACACACACACACACACACACTGACACACGGATCAGTCATTACTCTTGATACAGTTTGGATGAATAAAACGCGTGACAGGTATTTTTTGTAACGTTTTTTTCCTTGTCGGAGGAGAAATGTAAAGTTGGTTTCACCATGGTAAGCTACTGTTTAGTAGTGCGACGTGGATACAAGTGTACCGGAAATCCCTTAAGGATCTCAAGAATGCAGCTAAGGCAGAACTAGATGATACCATGTAAGGTACATGTACTGTGTACACACACACACACACACACAGGTCAAAGAGACTCAAAGATGTTGAGATATCAGATATTAAAACAATAGGAACAGAATGAAGACACATTTGTGGAATGCAAGGTGACATCTGCTACATCTCCATTCTTTGTTTCCCAGGGGAGCCTTTTCTGTGGTGCGTCGTTGTGTCAAACTCTGCACGGGGCAGGAGTATGCTGCCAAAATCATCAACACCAAGAAGCTCTCCGCTAGAGGTGAGAATCCCCCCCCCCCCCTTCCCCCAAACCAACCAACCCACCCACACCAAACTTTCTTCAAAGGGACAGAATGTGCCCCGGAGTCCACCTGCATTATATCTACATTATATCTACATTACCATTACCAGTGCGCATTTAGTGGTGGACAATCAATCCCACAGTCCACCTCCAGTGTTTGTTCATGATGGGGGCATCCTGTGTGTCTCTGTGTGTCCCAGACACTCCAGTCCCCTATTAGCTCTTAACTCTGAACTCCAGAACGCGATTTGATTGCAGTGGGTGAGACAGTCACATGTGTTACACTTGAGGCAGGAGGACTGCTGCTCCACAGCCACTCTAACCTCAAACCGCACACAGCCGATGGAGGAGGAGAGGGGCCTGCTGTCTAGTTTAAGGCTATTCGCTGCCTCTGTTGATTGGCTGATGAGTGTGATGACCCCTTCCCTTTGTACACACACACGTACACACACAAACACACACCCTGTCTTTCGGAGTAAACAGCAGTGGATGTCACATTTGGAGCTTTAAAAAGGCCCTACAGTACGAAGCGAACACACAAGTATCCTCGCTCAAATACACAAGCGCACACATTGGCTGAACGCAACCCATAAAAAAGCGCCCCTCAAATTCAGCCATCTCTCTACCCCGGCTGGCGTTCGTGTGAGAATTCAGCCTTTTAAACACCCCCCCCTCCTCCTCCCCCCCTCCTCCTCCCCCCCTCCCCCTCCTCCTCCCCCCCTCCTCCTCCCCCCCTCCTCCTCCTCCTCCCCCCCCCTCCCCCTCCTCCCCTCCCCCTCCTCCCCACCCCCCTCCTCCTCCCCCCCTCCCCCTCCTCCCCCCCCCCTCCTCCTCCCCCCCTTGATTTGTTGATTTGATTGAATGAATCACTCCTTCTCCCACAGACCACCAGAAGCTGGAGAGAGAAGCTCGGATCTGCAGATTACTCAAGCACTCAAACATCGGTGAGTGTTCGGTGCCTCGGTCAGACCATGTGTGTGACTTCATTCGACTGATACGCTGCGTTCGCAAGCCGGGTTTAGTCACGTCTCTCTTTTTGTTGCTCGGACAGTTCGCCTCCATGACAGTATCTCGGAGGAGGGCTTCCACTATCTCCTGTTTGACCTGTGAGTCCCTTCTCTTGATTTGTCTTTCATTCCTCCCCCCCGTCCCTCTTTTTTCTTTATCTGAGACTTTGACACTTTTCTCCAAAGTGACCTTTCGTGTTTCCCACATGGGCTCGTGGCGTTTCTGCTGTTTTCGCTCCCCAATCTTCCTTGTGCGATCGCTTCTTCCTCTCCTCCTCATCCTTCTGTTTCCGTCTCTCTTCTCTTTCAAACCTCTCTTAACGGTCTCCCCCATCCTCATTCCTTGTTTCCTAGGCAATTTTCCCCTTATTACATAACAGCCCCCCCCCCCCCCACCCACCCACACACACACACATACACAGACACACACACACATTACTCCCCTGCTCTGGAGCCTGTCTCCATGGCAACCCAGTCAGAGAGAATCATGCAGTTGGGATATCCCCCTAACGAGGACATTCCCCTACCTTGTGTGTGCGCGTGTGTTTATGTGTGTGTGTTTGTACATCCATTTTCAGGATGGCTTATTCCTCGCAGCATGCGTTAACTCTTTGCTCTCTACATTGTAGGGTGACAGGAGGAGAACTGTTTGAAGATATTGTGGCCAGAGAATACTACAGCGAAGCTGATGCCAGGTAAACATCAAACAATCCCTTCCCCTTCAGATGTACATGGGTTCAAATCCCCGCTTCGCAGGAGATAGTTTGACACCGCCCTGCCGGAAACCACCTTTTCTAAACTCCTACCATTTTTTTCTTTGTACACTGAAATGTCATCGAACACACACACACACACACACTCTTGAACTAAACACATGTACTTCGATGTACACCCGCTCACAAACCCACACACACTCACCGTCTAGCCCTTCAGGAGGGGAGACTTAAATCAATTTGACTGTGGAGGCGTTTTGTGGAGGCGAGAGAGAGGGAGAGAGAGAGAGAGAGAGAGAGAGAGAGAAAGAGGGGTAGAGAGGGAGAGAGAGAGAGAGAGAGAGAGAGAGGGAGAGAGAGAGAGAGAGAGAGGGAGAGAGAGAGAGAGAGAGGTAGAGAGGGAGAAAGGGAGGGAGGGAGAAAGAGAGGGAGGGTGTGAGGGAGGGTGTGAGGGAGGGAGGGTGTGAGGGAGGGTGGACTTAAAACAGACGTAAAGAGAGGGAAACAAAAAAAGCAAGGAAGCAACATTCTCAATATCCGCCCCACCAACTCCTCCTTTCTGTTCTCAGTACCTCCCTAATGTAGTCGCTATATATATGTTCTCTCATCTTCTTGCTCCTTTGCCGTGCCTGTTTTCCTGTGTAGTCTAGTGTAGTTTTCCCCTTTTCTCTTCCAGTCTCCTCCTCTCTTTGTACATGGCATGTTTGTTATTGTTACTGTATGTTGGGTTACTGGCCACTGTTCTTCCTAGCTGATTTCCCCTCCTCTCCTTTTTTCCTGTACCCTTTTTGTCCACCCTTCCACTCTGCTCCATCTTTCTTTCACTCTTTCTTCTTTCTTTCTGTCTTTATTTCTTTCTGGATTCTGCCATGATTCTCTCCTCACGATTGAAACCCTCATCTAATTATCTTCTGCCGTCGTTATTTCTCTTTCCCCCTGACCTCTCTGGCCATTGACATACCTCTACATTATTCACACCACTTCTCGCACCAACACCAAATCTTTGCTCTTTTTTTGCCGTCCCAATATCTTTTTCCATCCTCCTCTCCTCCTTCCTCTATTCTGCATTCCTTTACCTCTCTCTGTTTTTTCTGTTTTGTCTCCACAGTCACTGTATCCATCAGATTCTAGACAGTGTGTGTTACACTCACCAACATGAAATAGCGCACAGGGACCTCAAGGTGTGTGCTTGGGTTCCGTCTCGTGCGTTTGTGCCCATCACACATGGGTTTGTCTGCATTTGCTCGCGCCCACTTTTGCCCGTTGCCGATTGTAACCTGTTTGTGCCTGATGTCTGTCCCATCTGCCGATCTTGCTTTTTGAATATTTAGTTTCGCCGTTCTCTCTAACCTAGAATATGATTTCCAAATTGTAACAACAGTGACCTTGATATAGGTTCTATGTCTCAGCCATTGAGGCTGCGTGAGTGTGGGGGTGTTGATGAACAGGAAATCATTGTGTCAGGTAACTCTGTTGAAGTGCTGTGGCCGTAATTGCGAAACCCTACGAATGACACACACCGTGCTTGAGGATGTTTTGCCAAAAACGACCAACGGATTCTCAGGTTAGGACACCGTTTAGTCAAACACACACAAACACACTCACACACTCACACACACTCCCTAAACAAGACTGCGGTACACGCCTACGCTGCCTGACTCATGTTCATTCCTCGCCTGAAAATAGCACACCTCCTCCTGCAGCTTCCAGAAGGTTCCAGTCTTTCACTCTGATATTAGTAGATCAGTTAGCCAGTGTCACGTGTGCCCCCTGCGCCCGTGCGTGCCCCCTGCGCCCGTGCGTGCGTGCTCAAAGGCATTTTCATGTGTCCGAACTTCTGTGCACGTGACGTGTGATAAGGAGAAAGTGTGTGTGTGTGTGGGGGGGGGGATGTTGAGGCACTGCAGCCTGTGCATGAGACTGTGAAAGGGGGAGGGGGGGTTGGGGGGGTTTGTGATGTGTTGGGACTAACTGCCCCACCTGCTGTTTGCATGCAGTCACTGCATCCAGCAGATTCTGGAAGCTGTTCTCCACTGTCATCAGATGGGGGTGGTGCACAGAGACCTCAAGGTGAGAGGCCTCTGTACTTGTGTGTGTGTTTCAGTGTGTGTGTGTATGTCAGTGTGTGTGTCTCAGAGTGTGTGTGTGTGTCTCAGAGTGTTTATGTGTGTGTCTCAGTGTGTGCGTGTCTGTGTGTGTGTGTGTGTCTCAGTTTGTGTGTGTGTGCTTGTGTATGCCTTAAACTCAGGTAAGTACACTGGGATATATTCCTATCGCTTTGTGCATGTGTGTCTGTGCCCGCGTGTTTCTCGGCATGCAGTACGTGTGCGTGCAGGTGTGCAAATAAACACTTTGATGTTTTCTGCGTTTGATCCATTTGCAAGTGTTCTCTGACAACACTGCCATTTATTTTGGAGCAGTAATGTATCAGGGAGACTCTGGTCTCTCGGATAGTAAATGAAGTTTGAATCCCCTTGTCTTCTCTGTGCTCGGATCAAAACTAAACCGTGTTCCACATATGAACGCTGGACCTTGGTAGATGGTGAGGCTCGCGTGCGATTTGATCGATTTCCTCTGAGGGGAGGGTTTCTACAAAGTTACCAGAGAGAGAAACCGCCCTTAGAATGGACACAGACTTAGGCCTGATAAAGTGTGTTTTTTATTAATGTTGCACAGAAACGTGAGCTGGTAAGACAAATTCGATCTAATGTGTTGTGAATGATGTGCTGCTGATTATTATCCGGACACCCTATAATACCGTTCATATTCTGTAGTACGCGCTTGTCTCCTTCTCCACCCAATGTTTGGATTACTTGTGGAGCTTGTTGACGTTTATGGATGCACCCATGATTTGTGGAAACGATTTTTTGTGGTTGTTGTTTGTTTTGTTTTTAGCCCGAAAATCTTCTTCTAGCCAGTAAGTGTAAGAACGCTGCGGTAAAGCTGGCTGACTTTGGACTGGCCATCGAGGTACAAGGGGACCAACAGGCGTGGTTCGGTGTGTAATGCACGCAAACGCGCACCCATACACACACACACACGCAAACAACATGGTATGTCTAATCGATACACTCAGCAATGGTGTCTATAAATATCTGGGTATTGATTTTTAGTGTGTGCGTACGCATGGGTTTCAGGTTTTGCTGGGACTCCAGGCTATTTGTCTCCGGAAGTGTTGAGGAAAGAGGCCTATGGGAAACCTGTCGACATTTGGGCCTGTGGTGAGCCCTCTCACCCCCCCCCCCCCCTTTACTCCCTGTCTGTCTGTCTGTCTCTCTATCTGTCAGTGTCTTTTTCTGTCTGTGTCTGTCTGTGTCAGTTAGTCTTAGTTCAGCTCCTCTTTCAGTCATCTTCCCTCTCCTCTCCCGATCCCTTTTCCAGCCTCTGCTTTCTAGAAAACCTGACTCAGTGTGTGCTGTATATGTGTGTGTGCTCGTGCTTTTACAGGTGTGATCCTGTATATTCTCCTGGTGGGTTATCCACCCTTCTGGGATGAAGACCAACACAAACTCTACCAGCAGATCAAAGCTGGAGCGTACGATGTGAGTCTAATCCCTCTCAGGGACTCCCTGTGACCAAACAAAACAGATCGTAGAGCAGGGAGGAAGTGTGTCTCAGACTCATCAGACCAAACAGGTTCCAGGAGGTTTTCTAGGGTCCACAGGTGAACACGTTTACACGCCATTATTGTGTACCTGACAGGAAAACATTCGTAGTTTACAAACTCTTGTGTACCTGACAAGAAAACATCAGTATTTGACATGCTGTTATCATGTACCTGTTACATGTTCACACATCGGTGTTTCCTGAATGACAGCCACGCTGTTTGTGTAGTTTCCGTCTCCAGAATGGGACACGGTGACGCCCGAAGCCAAGAACCTGATCAATCAGATGCTGACCATCAACCCTGCTAAGAGGATCACTGCCCAGGAGGCCCTCAAACACCCATGGGTCTGTGTAAGTACACACACACTCACACTCACTCACACACACACGTCCCCAGACAGGAACACATGATGTACATAACCCCCCCCCACGCGGGTCTTCACACACACACACACACTTTGCACTGATGCCTTGTATCTTACATGACCCTGATCCACACATCACATTTCCTCTCCCTCAGCAACGCTCCACTGTGGCTTCCATGATGCACAGACAGGAGACCGTGGAATGCCTGAAGAAGTTCAACGCCAGGAGGAAACTCAAGGTGCTCATTCCTCCAGGAAGAGGGGGGCAGGGGGGCGGGGGGGCAGGGGGGCGGGTGTGGCGCAGTCGGTTAGGGTGTCGGAACAGTAATCATAAGTAAGAGATAAGAGCGTCTGCTAAATGACTAAATGTAATGTAAATGTGACCAATCCGTAGGGCCTACACAAAGAGATTTCCCACCGCTGAACCATATCGAAACGATCGATAACAGAGATCGATAGTGCTGTTTCTTTATCTTCTCTAATCCTTCCTTTCTTCTCTGTTTCTGTCTCTTGGTTCCACCTCTTGCCGCCTCTCCCTCTTTCTCTCCACAGGGAGCCATTCTGACCACGATGCTGGTGTCACGAAATTTTTCTGGTGAGTCCTTCGTGGTGGGGACTTCAAAGGCAGAGGGGGGGGGGGGGGGGGGGGGGTAGAGGGGGCTGTGTCTGTCCTTGTGAGGGAGAGCAAGAGTCGAGAGCAGGAGGACACACCATCTGCTCGCTTACGACATCCGTTCTCTAACACGCACACGCACACACACACACACACTCACAACGTGGACTCAAACGTCCACGCATATCACACCTACACCCCCTCGCACGGACACACGCACGCTCGCACCACGGCAGCAGGTTCGTGGGCGACAGTGTTGTTGCCGCAGTGGCTGGCGAGGTTGGAGAGGTCCTAGATCCCCCCCACACTACCCCCACCCCACAATCTGCCCCCTGCCCCTCTCACTCGCTGCACTAGGTGTGCGCTTGGAACAAGCGTTGGCCGGTGCCTTCTTGTCAAGATGCTCCGGAGGCTAATAGGTCATGTGGCGCAGTCGGTTAGGCAGACGGGCTAGTAATCAGAAGGACCCCTGGTTCGTACCCTGGTTGTGTCAACATGACTTGTCCTTGGGCAAGGCACTTCACCCTACTTGCTTCAGGGGGAATGTCTCTATACTTGCTGTAAGTCACTCTGGATAAGAGCGTCTGTTGAATGACTAAACGTGACAAATGTTTTTTCAAGGAAAGCATATATCATTGTCTCTTGATTTATTTTTTGCTGCGTGTCTTTCCCTCAGTGGGCAGACAAACCACCGCCCCAGCAGCGGTCAGTGCAGTGGCTGGGACTACCGCTGGAATAGTTGAACAAGGTAAACCTTTCCTTGTCTTTCGCTCCTGTTGTGCTCTCATCCTTCCCTCTCTGTCCCTCGTCTATCACTTGGGTCGTCGTTTTTCCTCTTTGTCTTTGTTCACCACATGAAACTCTCCTCCTCTCACGCTGTTTATTCTCTTTCCTGCTTTTTGTCAACTACTACTAAAATGAACGCCAAGGTAAGCAGACTTGAATCTTTTCTTCCTGTCACTCTTAAACTTATCGACAAAAGGTGTCCAATCCTGGTTCTTGACGGCCACTGTCCTGCCTGTTTTAGATGTTTCCCTGCTCTAACCCAACTGATTCTAATGAATGGGTCATTATTAGGCTTCCACAGAGCTCAATAATGACCGATTCATTAAAATCAAGTGTGCTGGAACAGGAGCAACATCTAAAAAATATTCATTTAGCAGACGCTTTTATCCAAACCTTCAGGACAGTGGCCCTCGAGGACCAGGATTAGACACCTCTTATAGACAATCCTTCCAATTGTTTCCGCAGCATGTGAGGTGATTTAAGAGAGGAGAATGGGAGTTAAGAGTTAAGAGTTAAGAGGAGAATGTGGTGGA
This sequence comes from Protosalanx chinensis, assembly GCA_030340685.1. NCBI lineage: Eukaryota > Metazoa > Chordata > Actinopteri > Osmeriformes > Salangidae > Protosalanx > Protosalanx chinensis. The sequence goes on along the minus strand of CM059339.1, from coordinate 135,087 downwards.
TTTGTCGAGCGGTGGTGAGATTTTGCGTCTGTACCGATCCCTTTCTTAGTCAAAACGGGATTAGAGAGATGGAGGAGCTGGCTGAGGGAAGAGGGTAGAGTGGAGCAGGTAGAGACGGATGTAATCAAGGATTAGAACGCTGTCGACTCTCAACTCATCCACACCAGGGCAGAACATTTGACTCCCACGGAAAAAGAAAAAGTTGTTTGTTGCCATGGTGATTGATGCGAGTGTCTTCCTTTTCCGATGTCTTTTCTCTCTTTTCGCTCTCTCTCTTTCCCTCTCCTTCTCTCTGCCCCCGATCAGTCCGCCAGCAGATCTGTCCCTCTTTCTTTCTCTCTTTCTGCCCCTGTAGTTTCGTTTCTCTTCTTCATTGTCATTTTCTCCCTCCCTCCCTGTTTGTCTCTCACTTGCTTTTGGTCCATTTTCCACGAAGAACAGCTCTGCCCCAGATAGATTCCCAAACCCGGAGTGTTTGTGAATCGAGGACAGGTTCATGATGATCCATGTGCACCAGGGGAGCACGAGAGATCAAACCTCCGGTGCTTAACAGACGCATCCCACAAATGTGAGATTCACCCTGATGCATATTTCATTCCCAAAGAGGAAACCGCTAATCCCCAAAACTAATCCCACCTCCTTCTGAGATTAACCCGAGCCATTATCGAGCACCTGCATCTCAAATTCCACTCTCCCCCTGCACTTTGACCTTTAATCCATCGCGCGCCTAAACCAACACGCATTAAACACGCATTAAACACACGCTCACATGGTCTGGTGATTGACATCCTCCATGCCCTCTCCTGATCCCTGCTCTGGGCATGGGTTCAGGGTTAGTAAAAGGCAGTTGGATTGAGATGGTAATGCATGACTATCTGCGAGTGCGTGTCTGCGAATGTGTGTGTGTTGTTGTCTAACATGTGTGTTGGGGGAGGAGAGAGGGTTTTGCATGTTGTTTTTTACTCAGCAACAGTCGAAGGTTGTAGGCATCGAGCAGGAGGTTGTCACCGTGCAAACGCTTCCCCAAATCTTTTGTTAGCGTTCGAAGGTTTACCGAATGAGTGCGCAAGCACACTTTGGAGTGTCTTTCCGTGTGTCCTGTATCAAGTTTGGTGTGAGCGCGCACACGCAGAAGTCCATATATGACGGTGTGTTGAGGTCGCAGAGAGAGTATCATGTGTACTCTTCAGTCTGAGAGTGTCTCCTTCTGCTTTTCCTCAGCAGCAAAGAGTCTTCTGAACAAGAAGACTGAAGTGAAGGTAAGACTCTCTCCTCACCTCCTCCTCCTCACCTCCTCCTCCTCACCTCCTCCTCCTCACCTCCTCCTCACCTCCTCCTCCTCACCTCCTCCTCCTCACCTCCTCCTCCTCACCTCCTCCTCCTCACCTCCTCCTCCTCACCTCCTCCTCCTCACCTCCTCCTCCTCACCTCCTCTCCTCTTGTCACTTGGTCCTGCACTCCCTCCAGCTGTGCTTGGTTTGGCTCTGTCTGCTCCCTGCTCTTTCGTTGTCGTAGAGCGCTGCCCCGCATGCTTTTGCTTATAAAAGCGGACTCGTGTTTTCGTATTGTCATGTGTTGGCGTGTTGTCATGTGTTGGCGTGTTGTCATGTGTTGGCGTATTGTCATGTGTTGGCGTGTTGTCGTGGCATGGCAGTTTCGAAACGCGGCGTCGGCTTGAAGAATGTGTGAAAGCCGGTCTGGTTTTATGTCGACGTGACCGACATTTCATTTTAGAATAGCATCTCCAGTCATCATCTCATCATAAAGGCACATCAATCATCAAAGTAAGCCATCTGTAACAGCACAAGACAGTTACTGGCATGTAACTACTAAATGTTTACATTCTTATACCAATTCATGTTTATTTAACTGTTGTCTTTGTCTAAAAACGGCCTTGACTTCTTCACCCTTCACTTCATTCTTCTTCTTCCCTGCCCCCCCCCCCCACCCCCGACACTCCCCCCGACATATACACATTTTATCCTCCCTCCTTTCACGCAAAGGTCGTTTAAACCATATTTTCATTGAAGGTTTCAAGCCCCCTCCATCCTTGTCCCTCCCTGTCCTCTCCTGTGTAGAGAAAGTGGACTCCCCATCTCACTCTCTCTTTGGTTGGCCCTGCTGCTAATCTGAGATTATTTCTCCACAGATGATTAATCTGACATTACATAATCCCAGTTTCCCCCTAGCTGCACTGTGCTCTGGTGCTGTTTCAGTTTCCCCAGCACAGTTTGTGGTCTAAAGATGTTCAAACAAACACACACACTGTTTTATTTTCACACACACACTATCTCTCACACACAGACACACACTATCTCTCACACACAGACACACACTATCTCTCACACACAGACACACACTATCTCTCACACACATACACACACTATCTCTCACACACAGACACACACCATCTCTCACACACAGACACACACTATCTCTCACACACAGACACACACTATCTCTCACACACAGACACACACTATCTCTCACACACAGACACACACTATCTCTCACACACAGACACGCACTATCTCTCACACACAGACACACACTATCTCTCACACACAGACACACACTATCTCTCACACTATCTCTCACACACAGACACACACTATCTCTCACACACATACACACACTATCTCTCACACTATCTCTCACACACAGACACACACTATCTCTCACACACAGACACACACTATCTCTCACACACAGACACGCACTATCTCTCACACACAGACACACACTATCTCTCACACACAGACACACACTATCTCTCACACTATCTCTCACACACAGACACACACTATCTCTCACACACAGACACACACTATCTCTCACACACAGACACACACCATCTCTCACACACAGACACACACCATCTCTCACACACAGACACACACTATCTCTCACACACAGACACACACTATCTCTCACACACAGACACACACTATCTCTCACACACAGACACACACTATCTCTCACACACAGACACACACTATCTCTCACACACAGACACACACTATCTCTCACACACATATCCTCTCTCTCTTTCTCTGTCGAGTGAGTACCCATTTTCGTTCTCTCTCTCTCTCTCCCTCTATGCATTTGGCCCCACCAGAGAGGTGCTACATTGTACTCCCTACTCATCAAACCCTGCTCTCTCCCTACGACCCCCCCTATCATACATCACTCCCCACTGCCTAACCCACACACACGTATGCAGTAATGCATGACTCCTCTACCGCAGTGGCATACTCCATAAGCGTGTCTTGTGTATGTGCACGCACGCGTGCGATCTGATGGAACTGGGAAGACAGAAATAGACCCCAGCGGTGCACCTCTGGTGTTGCTTAGAGATCCTCTGCTGGTGCAGTCCTGACCGTGGATCTCAGAGAAGCAATGTGAGCCAGGCTGGGTTTATTCCAGTCAGATTTACATTACGTTTATATTTAGTCATTTAGGAGACGTTCTCATCGAGAGTGCTTTACAGCCAATATAGGGACATTCTTCCTTGAGGGCAAGCACATTTACATTTGACATTTAGTCATTTTTAGCAGACGCTCTTATCCAGAGCAACGTATAGCACATACCGTAGGGTGAAGTGCCTTGCCCAAGGACACAACTTCATGTTGGCACAGTCTGGGTTTGAACTGGGTACCTTCTGATTACTAACCTTACGCCCAAACCAACATGACTTCCACATCTCTTCATCGTCTCCTCCTTCCACCACCGCTGTCTCCTCTCCCATCATCTCTTCGTCTCATCATTCCATCCTGATGTCCAAGCCAGAGGTGGAAATCCAACCCAAAGGTCAAATCCTGGTGAGGTCATAATCCCCCCCTCCCCCCCTTTCATCCCAGCCTGCATGATTTGGCTCCTTCCACCCTCCGGGGGCTTGTGCTGACAATGGCTGTGTGTGTGTGTGTGTGCGCACTGTTGACTCTGGCTATGAAATTGGATGTATTTAGTGAACTTCTTAACTGGTCTGTTGGACTGAGAAGTTCGTAAGCCATGAGCTTTCCATTATTCTACTCCCCCCCCCCCCCCCCCCCCCACGTATGCATATCTTTGCACCAAAGGGGGGGGGGGGGTATCATTCAGAATTGACAAATGGAACCCTGCCAAAGCCGTCTCAGTTGGAACAGTGTTGAGGGGAACCCTTGAGGGGAACAGTGTTGAGGGGAACCCTTGAGGGGAACAGTGTTGAGGGGAACAGTGTTGAGGGGAACAGCGTTGAGGGGAACCCTTGAGGGGAACAGTGTTGAGGGGAACAGTGTTGAGGGGAACAGTGTTGAGGGGAACAGTGTTGAGGGGAACAGTGTTGAGGGGAACAGTGTTGAGGGGAACAGTGTTGAGGGGAACAGCGTTGAGGGGAACCCTTGAGGGGAACAGTGTTGAGGGGAACCCTTGAGGGGAACAGTGTTGAGGGGAACAGTGTTGAGGGGAACAGTGTTGAGGGGAACAGTGTTGAGGGGAACAGTGTTGAGGGGAACAGTGTTGAGGGGAACAGTGTTGAAGGGAACCCTTGAGGGGAACAGTGTTGAGGGGAACAGTGTTGAGGGGAACAGTGTTGAGGGGAACAGTGTTGAGGGGAACAGTGTTGAGGGGAACAGTGTTGAGGGGAACAGTGTTGAGGGGAACAGGGTTCCAGGGCCCCAGGCGGCGGCTCTCTCATTGCGTTCCTTTTTAACATTTTGTGTTCTCTGTTCAGCCACAGACAAACAGTACGAGAAACAGCATAGTCACCAGCCCCAAAGGCAGCGCAACTCCTGCAGCACTGGTATGCTGCCCCTCCTGTCTGCCTGTCTATCTATCTGTCTGTCTGCCTGCCTGTCTGCCTATCTATATATCTGTGTGTCTGTCCATCTAGTTATCTGTATTGATCTATGTGTCTAGTCTAGTTATCTATCGATCAATCTATCTATCTGCCTGTCTGTCTGTGTATCTGTCGATCTGTCTGTATGCCTGTCTGGGTGTTTGTCTGTCTGCCTTCTTGCCTGTCTGTACATCTAGTTATCTGTCTGTCTTTCTATCAATGTTTACTGTCTGTCTTTCTCTGCAGTTTGTTAGCTTTTATTTGGTTGCATCCCTTGTTCCAAGAACACGTTTCTTTTTGATTGGAATCTCTTTTCCAAGTGACACTGTGTGACTGACCTGGCTCTGTGTAGAAGGTCACGGACCCTTGAGGTTTGTTGTCTGTCTCTTAGGTTCCCCTGGAGTCAGTCAGGTTGCCTTCTGTTTGCAGTCTGGCCTAGTGTAGAAGTTCTGATGTGACAGTTACTGGTAGAACCATTTTAGAGTGTATTTTATAGCAGTGTGTATGTGTTGATATGCTATCATGTGGATTAGAAAAGGACAGGCTTTCTGAGGGAGAAATAGATATACTGGTACCATGTACATGGTAGATATCTAATAGTAGAGATAGGTAGAATCTAATCATATCTCCTGTGTTCGCAGATGTTTTGTCTCTGGAGCTCTGACTTGTCTTAGCCCTCTCTAACCTTTCATAAAGAGATTATCTAGCTGTGCCGCCCTTAACAGAGCCAGTCTTACGTCCTCTCTCTTCTCTAGTCATTGTTCTACCTCAAACCTGACTCTTATCTCTTAACTCATCCCATTCTATCGACATTCCTCCCTCCCTCCCTCCGTCTCCCCTCCCTTCCCTCCTCTCTCTTTCCTTTCGCCCTCCATCTCCTCTCTCTCCCTCCCTCTCTCTCCCTCCCTCTGACCCTCTTTCTCTTTCTCCAGGAACCTCAGACCACTGTTATCCATAATCCAGTGGATGGGACCAAGGTATATCCTTCTCACCCCCCTCCCTCTCATTTTTTGTCTTCCTGTCATGCTTCATTCTCGTCTCCCCCTCCGTCCTCTCTCTCTGTGTGGCCTAAACTGTCTTTGGCGATGGTTCGCGAGTGCGTGCGTGTGACTCTGTGTGTGTGCGCATCTGGATGCCTGTCGAAGCGTGCAGGTCCACTGTTCTTCGTTGTGCAACGCTGCCACCCTCTGGTGAAAGGAGGGTGGAGCATGTCTGCATGTTAGAGCAGAGGCAATATTTACATACCGAAACTCAACTGAAACCGTAGCCACAGTGTAGCGTTGCATCCCTACTGTGTCCCTACTGACACATTTCCATGCAGATGCAGCCTAAAAGTCTGTGTGCAAGTTCCATGCGTGCACAAGCACGTTTTAGTCACTGAGTGGTTTCACTGTGTCCTCAGGAATCAACAGACAGTAGTAACACAACTATTGAAGATGAGGATGTAAAAGGTGGGTACACACACACACACACACACACACAGACTGTACACACACCTAAAGGGGGGGGGGGCTAGCTCAGTCTCAAGCTTTGTATGAGTAGGAGCACGGTGGGGAGGGAAAGAGTATATTTGAACCCCCCAGGGAAGAGAGGAGAACACAAGCAGGAAATGAGTAACATGTAACATGTGACATGTGAGTAACTCGGCCAAGCTTCCTTCTGTACGTCAGCCCTGTGTGACTGAGGCAGGACAGGCCTGCATGGGACGCTGTCTTCACATGGTCTGTGTTACGTGTTGCCCTGAAATTCACTTGGTCACTCCGCGTGAACTTTACCCTCCGCAGCTCGCAAACAGGAGATCATCAAGATCACAGAGGAACTCATCGAAGCTGTGAACAACGGGGACTTTGATGCTTATGCGTGAGTAAACTCCCAGCAGGCACCTGGGCCAGCGAAACACAAGTGTTACATCTGAATTTGTTGAAATGTTTGTAGTCGATGTAGAACAGGAAGAGGCAACCTTGGTCCTCGAGAGCCACGGTCCTGAAGGTTAGATGTCTCACTACTCCAGCACACCTTATTCAAATGAATGAAAAGAATGATCTGGCTTCAACAGAGCTTGAAAACGACCCATTCATTAGAATCAGGTGTGCTGGAGCAGCGTCCAGATGAGAGTCTCTCTGAAACCTCTTCTACAAATATGTGTTTGCCTACAGGAAAATATGTGATCCGGGTCTGACCTCATTTGAGCCTGAAGGTCTGGGAAACCTAGTGGAGGGCATGGACTTTCACAGATTCTACTTTGACAATTGTAAGACTGCCCCCCCCCCCCCCCCCCCCCCCCCAGGCTAAATATCCTGGAAAGTACCTTTGAAGGGACTGGCTCTTATTGAACCTTTTTCTACGTGTTCTTTCTTCCTGCCGCCTCGCTTGGTTCACCTTAGTGCTCTCCAAGAACAGCAAGCCCATCCACACCACCATCCTTAACCCTCACGTCCACCTGATTGGTGAGGAAGCTGCGTGCATCGCCTATATTCGCCTCACGCAATTTGTCGACCTGCAAGGGCACCCTCGCTCCAGCCAATCGGAGGAGACGAGGGTTTGGCATCGCCGGGAAAGCCGGTGGCAGAACGTCCACTTCCACTGCTCGGGGGCCCCTGGGGCCCCTCTACAGGGATGAGGTACGCACACACGCACACGGAGGGAGGGAGGGAGGGGGGGAGGTGGAGGGGGGGGAGGGGGGGAGGTGGAGGGAGGGAGGGAGGGAGAGACAGAGAGAGAGAGAGAGAGGGGGAGGGAGGGAGGGAGGGAGGGGGAGGTGGAGGGAGGGAGGGAGAGGGAGAGACAGAGAGAGAGAGAGAGAGAGAGAGAGAGAGAGAGAGGGGGAGGGAGGGGGAGGTGGAGGGAGAGAGGGATAGAGGGAGGGAGGGAGGATGAAAAGAGCGCGGTGGTCAACGTGTCCTCCTCTTCTTCCCTGCAGGCCTCGGTCCCCTCTGCCGACACCACCTGTGGCCCCAACGCAGCATCATCATCGGGCATGCACACAACATCAAAGAGCCTATCAGGCACAAAGCTAACCTCACCAGCTTCTCCAAGCACCCCTGCAGTATTATAGTGAGCTTAACACTTCTGTCCAGCCCTCTAACTCGCACCCTCTCCTTCCCTATTCCTTTCCCACAAGGCTCCGACACACACTTCTAGGATTCCGTATTCATTCATTGTATCATTATTATGATTATTATACTACTATGACGGCAAAGGTTTCTTGCTATTTGAATTGTACAGTCTACTAAATGGTCGATTTAACACTTTTCGTTTTTTAAAAGCTTAGCATGACATCGTTAGTGTTACTATCAGTGTTTTTGCATGAGCAAGAATGCCTGTAATATCAATTTAGCTGTATGTTTCACAGAAAAGCTGTAGACGTGTTTTAATGCTGTGCTGTTTTGTCTTTTATTAAGTTTAAGTTTCAGATCCCCCATTTTAGTTTAGTTGAAGCTACAGTAAATGTTTTTGCTCACCTTTTGATCAATTGTGTGAGACTTCCCTTTCTAAACATCATGCAGCATGCTAAATGTATACTGGTTCTTACTTGATACTATGTGTATTTAACCTTTCAAGTAATCACAAATCACAAAAATGGCAAAAGGTTTAAAACGAATAACTATATCTGTATTGTAAAACTCCGATGTTATTGTGATTTACAAAAGTGCAAGTGACTTTTTTTCTGCATGATATTTAACTATGAGGCTAAATTGGCTGTTTTGCGTGTTAAGGTCATTTTCTACTGAATGCGGTTCGATAAACTACTGTCTATTTTCTGAACTCTCAAAAGGACATTAGCTATTTTTGTCTTGAGAGTAAGAAGTAATAATATCTGACACGACCAAGAAGAAATATTATGATGATGATTGTAGCATGCCTTTGTACAGTGCCTTTGTTGGTCACTGGCATTGTGAAGTTGAAAATGCTCCATACAGCGTTTAAGAGTGGTGTTCAGGTTTTAGATTCACGCACTACAGATTCATCTAACAACTTTACTGCTGGTTAAGACTGTCACGCATCGTGTTATCCTCTCTATCACATAAATGGTATTTGGTCATTTTTTGGGTATTCTCTTTCACTGCAGATCATTGGTGTTTCGAATATATCTTTTGAATTTAAACGTCTAACTTCCATGGTAATGTGTTTACACACTGCAAACATGGTCGCGCGCACATACACGCACGCACACACGCACACTTACACTTCTCTACAGTTACACAGAAGCAAATACTGTGTTGAACATTAACAAAGTACTCAAGGCGAGCCTGCTTGGGACTGATACAACGAGAGAGAACGAAAGAGAGACGCAGAGAGAGAATTAAAGAGTGTTTGGAAAAAAAACGGACTTTGGCTACGCCTGCGCAGTCTCTCTGGTGACGTCCTTCATAAGAGCGTTTGTAAACGTCAACAGCGGTTAAACCCAAGAGGTTGAACGTCATTGATGTTTTTCCAGTCTATGCCCGGTCATAGATGTGGGTGTTTGCGTATATTTTCTTCATCGTTATCGCCTCCTGTTGTAATTGTACCCCCTCGTTCCTAGTGCCAATCTAGGTGTTTATGGGATGAAAAATGGAAGGACACACGTTTCATCAACCGCTCATGCAAGTTTAGATTTTTTATCTGAGGACAGGGCATAAAGCTCGAGCATTCTTACCCTGAGGTTTTTGCGTGACCTCCCTACCTTAAGTGCTTTAAATGGGTCTCGTCAATAACATTCAGCACAGGGTTTGATGAAAAGGAGAAAACTATTTTTAACTGCAAATGAGAATGCGATGTGAATCCAATTCTTGCTCTTTATCTCTCAAGTCCTCTCGTAATAAAGATGTTCTTCCAATGTTAATTCCTTGTGCTCGACAATGATAAAATGTGTTCAAACGTTGTCAGTGTGTGACCAATAAAATGAGGAGTCCTATAACCTTATCGCTCGCAAGTCCGTTCTGCTTGTGCGTGATTATGTGCGTAATTTATATAAGTGTTTCCATCTGCATTCATCCATCAACTAAGGACAAAGTTTTATTTGAACCTCCCCAGCAAACATCGGACGTCGTAAAGACGTGCAGATCTTGTCAGAAAACACAGTACCTACATGAACAAATATCTAAAAGTTTGTATTAACCAGACGACCTGGAGGACACTCAACTACCATATTTTCAATAACTGATAAAGGATACTCACGCGTAATATTCAAACGGAATGTGTTTCGAGTAGCCTGCAACATATCTAACCGATAGCAGATATTTTAATTCCCACACCACACTGGGCCTAACCTCACAGCTGTTTTCAAATAAACACATGCATTGTTACAATTAATTTATATAAATATTTTTTTTACACAAATACACTTACACGTAAGTGCTCAAATCCATTCCATTCACACGACGTTTTGCATGTGTGTGTGTGCGTCCTAAATCCAGTTACAGCTTCAAGGTGTCTCCGCATAGTTCCAGCGCCTCTTGACGTAGGTAGTTTCTACAACGTGATGCTGGATATCAGCACTCGAAATACTTGGACAGTGCCAGAGATCCAGGCACGACCTGAAAAGCTGCTTTATCTTCCTAGACTTCTCCGGGTGGCATACCTGTGTACATGTAAGCCTGTGAACAACTGATTAAAAAAAACTCTCAACAAAAACTAGGGTGGGCAAAGTAAGTACGCGCTCTACAAATTCCACTTGTTCGCTAGTACTGCGTATAGCGCAATATAATAAGATAGCACTTCAAGTTAGACATGCTAGCTTTGCTAAGCTAAGTTACTTAGGTCGCTCATTCTTGAATTGGGCTGTCTGATAATGCACGATTCATCCTGGCTTGTCGAAGTGTAAATGTATCTTCTGTACAGATGAAGGATGAAACGCACAAATTCAATCGCTAGATACTTTGATGTGATGGCACGCTGTCTGGCAGGTGTAGTAAATACTCATGATGCGTTCAGAATCACAGGGAAGCGCACCTTCAAGGTCGTGCTTAAAATTGAGTTGAGTTGAGTTCTAGTCCCACAAACAGGCTTTAAGGGCGTGTCAATGTAATTACCCCGGTGGTGCAATGGTATGTTTCAATTCACATCAATATTCACGTCTGGCTGTAAAGTCTAGATGCCACAAACACACACAAACACACACACACGCAATCTCCCTCACACACACAGTGTGTCAGTCTCTTCATGATCTTGCCCCCCCATGCTGAGCCCCACAGCCCACACACCCCCCCATGCTGAGCTGTTGCCCTGTGTTTAAGGTACGGGGGCACCACATAGCCCATTTGGACCCCCTGGACATCAGCTGTGTAGACTTTGACGATGCCCCTGTTACAGTAGGCTTCCAGAATGTTGGTGAGAGATGACCTCCTGCTAGCGGCTCTGCTGTCTCGCTCTACGAACCCCTCGCATGTCTGCTTTAAACCACGTCTCTCTCTTTCTTTCTCCCTGTTTTACCTTCCAATACATCCTTTGTTATCCCATCTTTTGTTTTCATTGCTGTTTTTTTTCTTTCTTTCATGTGTGTGTTTATACTGTGTTTTGTCGTTTTGGATTTGTATTCGATTGGTCCTCCCCTCCCCCACCGTCTCCATTTGCATGTGCCCCCTCCCTCTTCCCCAACACCATTCATCGCTAACTGGACACCCTCCAACTCCCCTCACATCCTTTTTACCCCCACCCCCGCTTCCTGTGGGATGGCGCATGAACCGCGCATGTGCAGATCCGGGGTCACCACGTCGCTCAGCTCGACCCCCTGGGCATCATGGCCGCCGATCTGGAGCCCACCCCCTCTGACATCATCACCTCCGACGATAAGCTGGGTGAGGAAGGGCGAGGATGTTGAGCGACTGGTTTTCAGATTAGCCACATCAAAGCCACGCCTCCTTACCGTGCCGGCGTTAAAACACACAGTACAGGAGCGCTTCGTTTGCATGGCAACCACTGATCTTCTGGTGTGTTGCTCAGCAAACTATTTGAAACGGAAGTCACTGTGAATTTGTCTTTGCACAAGTTCAGTGATCTGTAGAGAAGTGACATTAACTTGTGTGTCCCTTCTGTTTCCCCTCTTGTTGAACATTCATGTCTCTCTGCTTCCGACTAAACCAACCTAGGTCGTTTGTGCTTTTAGTGTTGTGTCGTCGTCAGTGTGTCGATAAGATCTGACTTCTTCTTCATCTGCTGAGCCAAGTAGACCCCCCTTCCCCCCCCCCCCCCCCCCCCAAATCATCCATAACTCCCTCTCTCACCCCATGTCTCCACTGCAACGGTGAAAGGCTTCTACGGCCTGGACAAGTCCGACTTGGACAAGGTGTTTCGGCTCCCCACCGCCACGTTCATCGGAGGCAGCGAGAGCGCTCTTCCTCTCCGGGAGATCATTTGGCGCCTAGAGGTAAACTAGAGGCCGTCACTCTCTCTCTCTCTCTCCACCCCCAACGGACATCCCCCCTTTTCCGTTTCCTGAATGAATGAATATCTTTATTGTCATTAAACATGTACAACAACATTGGATACCAGGTGCATTTAGTAAATAAAAAAATACGATCAAAAGGGTTTATAAATTGACATTTATAAAAATGCACGTAAATAACCGTCCTCCACTGTTAGATGGCGTATTGCCGGCACATCGGAGTGGAGTTCATGTTCATCAACGACCTGGACCAGTGCCAGTGGATCCGGCAGAAGTTTGAGAGGCCCGGCGTTATGCAGTTCACCCTGGAAGAGAAGAGGACCCTGCTGGCTCGCATGGTTCGCTCCACCAGGTCCGTTGGCCTTCCCTCCCCCCAGCCCTCCCCCCAGCCCTCCCCCAGCCCACCCCCCAGCCCTCCCCCCAGCCCACCACCCAGCCCTCCCCCCAGCCCTCCCCCCAGCCCTCCCCCCAGCCCTCCCCCCAGCCCTCCCCCCAGCCCTCCCCCCAGCCCTCCCCCCTAAGGAACAGCCTCATGCTGTCTGCGTATGGCCCTCTGTGTGTCTGCCGACTAGGCGTTCAACCTACCGTAGAGAGGCCCTGTTCTTGTTGAGATCAACTTTACTTGACCCCTTTTTTGGGGGGGAATGGAGGGGCGGGGAACATCTCAGATCAACCGACCCGGATGGGTGTCTCGTCGAATGGTGCCATGTCGGTTAACTTCTGGTTATTAACCCCCCCGTCCCGGGGCGGCTAGGTTCGAGGAGTTCCTCCAGAGGAAGTGGTCGTCAGAGAAGCGCTTTGGCCTGGAGGGCTGTGAGTCGCTCATCCCTGCGCTGAAGACCATCATCGACAAGTCCAGCGCCTGCGGGGTGGAGAGCGTCATCATGGGCATGCCCCATAGGTATGATGCCACCTAAGGGGGGCGCTACGGCCATATAGACCCCATCCCCACCCCCAGGGATGGTCTTGATCAGAGGTGTCCAATCTTGGTCCTCAGGGGCTACCATCCTGAAGGTTTTTGATGTTCCCCTGCTCTAGCACACCTGATTCCAATGAATAGTCATTATCAGGCTTGCAAAGAGTTTGATATTTACATTTGTACATTTATTCATTTAGCAGACGCTTTTAGCAATACTGACCCATTAGTTATAATCAGGTGTGCTAGAGTAGGGAATAATCTTAAACTCTCAGGACAGTGGCCACGGAGGACCAGGATTGCCCACCCCCGGTCTGGATCTGCCAACCCTTTGGATAGGCCCCAACATTCAACTTCATGTAAGAGGTTAACTGTGTGTGCACATAATCAGCTACTTTCCCCCTCTAGGGGGAGACTGAATGTGTTGGCTAATGTGATCCGAAAGGAGCTGGAGCAGATCTTCTGCCAGTTCGACTCCAAGCTGGAGACAGCCGACGAGGTCAGAACCTGCAGCTGACTCACTTAGGCACTAACCCTCCCCCTCTCTTTCTCACTGTGACCCTGTGCTTCTCCTTCTTCCTCTCTTCCTCTTCTTCCTCCTTCTCTCTCCCAGGGCTCCGGAGACGTCAAATACCACCTTGGGATGTTCCACCGGCGGATCAACCGTGTGACGGACAGGAACATCACACTGTCGCTCATGGCTAACCCCTCCCACCTGGAGGCTGTGGACCCAGTGGTGCAGGGCAAGACCAAGGCTGAGCAGTTCTACAGCAGGGACACGGAGGGAAAGAGGGTAACACACACACACACTCTCTCTCTCTCTGTCTCTCTGTCTCTCTCTCGCTGTCTCTCTCTCATGCTCTCTCTCTCTCTTTCTCTCTCTCTTTCTCTTTCTCTGTCTCTGTCTCTCTCTCATGCTCTCACGAGTTTTCATTTCTGAATGTTCCATCCAAACACTTTCTGGATCTTCAAAGGTGATGTCCATCCTGCTCCACGGCGACGCAGCGTTTGCGGGTCAGGGCATCGTCTACGAGACGTTCCACCTGTCCGACCTGCCGTCCTACACCACTCACGGCACGATCCATGTCGTGGTTAATAACCAGGTAAACGCTCCCATTAAGAAACAGGCTCTCTCTCTCTCAGGTAATGTAACTTTGGTTTTTGTATCATAAAGCATGATACACTACCCTACACACACTACACACACTACTTCTATGTGGAATGTCATTTGCAATCTTATCCCATGTTTTTCATAGATTTTTATAATATTTTTTATTATTTCTTATAAGTGTTGTACTGTACTTTGCTGTTGCAAACGGCAATTTCACTACTGCGGGACAAATAAAGGATTATTTGATGTAGTCTTACACCCACGTGCTCATTCAAACTCTCATTTCATTCAAACTCTCATTTCATTCAAACTCTCATTTCCTCGCTGCAGATCGGGTTCACGACAGACCCCCGCATGGCACGCTCGTCTCCGTACCCAACCGACGTGGCTCGCGTGGTCAACGCCCCTATTTTCCACGTGAACGCAGATGACCCTGAGGCGGTGATGTACGTGTGCAACGTGGCGGCCGAGTGGAGAAACACTTTCCATAAAGACGTGGTGGTCGACCTGGTAGGTTGTGACTGGGAGGGAATCTTTGATGATCCTGTGTGCTGAATTAGGCAAGATAGTGTCTCTGGTACAATTTATTTACATTTATTCATTTAGCAGACGCTTTTATCCAAAGCAACTTTCAAGAGAGAGCTGTTGATCGATCTACTCCAGTGGTCCTGTCCCCCCCTAAGCGCTTTGCTTGTTGTCACCTCGCAGGTGTGCTACCGGCGAAACGGCCACAACGAGATGGACGAGCCCATGTTCACCCAGCCGCTGATGTACAAGCAGATCAAGAAGCAGAAGGGTGTGCTGCAGACGTACACCGAGAAGCTCATTGCCGAAGGAGCCGTCACCAGGCAGGAGTACGAGGTGACTTGGGGCGTTGCCTGTCTTACCACCGCAGGCAGCTAAAGGCTTCGAGCTGAGCTCGGCCACTCTCGCCTCATCCACCCCCACCCTCTCTCCTGCTCTACCTCACCCACCCCCACCCTCTCTCCTGCTCTACCTCACCCACCCCCACCCTCTCTCCTGCTCTACCTCACCCACCCCCACCCTCTCTCCTGCTCTACCTCACCCACCCCCACCCTCTCTCCTGCTCTACCTCACCCACCCCCACCCTCTCTCCTGCTCTACCTCACCCACCCCCACCCTCTCTCCTGCTCTACCTCATCCACCCCCACCCTCTCTCCTGCTCTACCTCACCCACCCCACCCTCTCTCCTGCTCTACCTCATCCACCCCCTCTTGACACTTGTGCAGGAGGAGATTGCCAAGTACGACAAGATCTGCGAGGAGGCGTACACTCGCTCCAAAGACGAGAAGATTCTCCACATCAAGCACTGGCTGGACTCTCCTTGGCCAGGTGAGCACGTTTGTGTGTGTTTTGGTTTTGTTTGTTTCTCTCGACCTCCGTCACTCACGCTCTCTCTCTTACTCTGGCACCACCCCCCCGTCTACACATCGGTCTTGATCGCTCTGCATTTCCAAGTATTGTACAGCCGGATGTTGATTGCGTTGCCCATGTACATGACATACCATCTTGTCTTGACGTAAAACGTGTGTGTGTTGTGTGTTTGTGTAGGTTTCTTTACGTTGGACGGTCAGCCTAAGAGCATGAACAGCCCATCCACAGGACTTCCTGAGGAGGAGTTGAACCACATTGGAAACGTCGCTTCCTCCGTTCCCATGGAAGACTTCACCATACACGGAGGTCGCTATTCGCACACACAGCACAAAGTTGTCTATCCTCACAGTCCGTGTGTACTGAGAGATTCATAGTGAGAGGGAAAGAGAGGGAGTGAAACACTGTGGTCAAAACACTGTTGGCTTACAGCTGTTATTTTTCAATATGCTTTTTGAGTAAAATTAACTTTCTGACTGTAATGGAGATCATTCCAAAGGTCAAGACACTGGAAAGATTGTTTTGCCTAAATATGACATTTTGTGTGTGTCAGGACTAAGTCGTATTCTCAAGGGCCGTGCCACGATGGTCAGTCAGCGCGTGTGTGATTGGGCTCTGGGGGAGTACATGGCCTTCGGATCGCTGCTGAAAGAAGGGACACACGTTCGCCTCAGTGGGCAAGACGTGGAGAGAGGTACTTTCAGGTATACACACACACACACACACACACGTTGAAAGGAGTCAACACTACG
The DNA here is from genome assembly GCA_030340685.1 of Protosalanx chinensis. Lineage (NCBI taxonomy): Eukaryota > Metazoa > Chordata > Actinopteri > Osmeriformes > Salangidae > Protosalanx > Protosalanx chinensis. Next base: position 118,734 of record CM059339.1, on the reverse strand, counting down.
GCCAGATTGACCTCTGACTCGCAAGCTTCCTCACTCCTCCTCCTTTCCCTCCTTGTTACTCTCCTCCCTCCTCCTCTCTCTTTACCTCTCCCTCCTCCCCTCTTCTCCCTCCTTCTTTCCCTCCTTGTTACTCTGCTATCTCCCTCCTCCCTCCCTCCTTCTCCTCTTCTCCCTCCCTCCTGCAGCCACAGGCACCACGTCCTCCACGACCAGAACGTCGACAAGCGGATCTGCATCCCCATGAACCACATCTCGGACAGCCAGGCCCCCTACACCGTCTGCAACAGAGTGTTTGTGATATAATGTGTTTGAGTGATTGTGTTTCTGTCTCGCTCGTCGGGCAGCTGATCATCTTCACCCCCAAGTCGCTGCTCCGCCACCCGGAGGCCAAGTCCAGCTTTGACGACATGCTGCCAGGTGAGAAGGGCGATGTGGAGGGTAGTGGAGAGTGAGGGGCGGGGTCATAACTAACACACACTCTAGTGGAACATACACGCTGAGTACATGTGTGTGTTGTGTGTGCGACCACCTAGGGACACATTTTCAGCGAATGATCCCAGAGACAGGTGTGGCATCAGCCAGTCCTGAGGGGGTGAAGAGGGTGGTGTTCTGCACCGGGAAGGTGCACTACGAACTGACCCGTGAGCGCAAGAACAGGGGCATGGAGGCCGCCGTCGCTGTCACTCGCATCGAGCAGGTAACAGCAATTCAACCGAAACATGACATCCTCCAATCAGACTTTTGTCTAATAAGAAAGTTTGGAAATGTGTACTCTTGTGTCTTGTGTAAAACCCCTTTATGCTTTATTGACATCAGCAGAGTTGTAAATCCTGCCAACGCAAGCTTACATGCATGTGTTACATTGTTAATTATTATTATAAACAGAAATGTAAGACTAATGTATCTATTACTATCTCTGTTGTATAAAAGACACTGTTCAAAATCAAGACATTTCTACTCCCATCCGAAAGTCATTCTCATGGGAGTCGAAATGTCTTGATTTTGAAAACAGTGTCCATATGACTCCATCATGAAACTCTGTTCTACAATAGAATACTCCTGGACGAATGAGAGTCCGCACCGACTTAGTACTATTCCTCTACAGCTGTCACCGTTCCCATTTGACCTGGTCAAAGCCGAAACGGACCGCTATCCCAACGCCGACCTGGTCTGGTGTCAGGAAGAGCACAAGAACCAGGGTTACTACGACTACCTAAAGCCCCGCCTCCGAACCAGCATCCATCGCGCCCGTCCTGTTTGGTACGGCCCACCACCGCCATGCTAAACTTTAAACTTGGGGAAAGAAACCATGTCATCTTTTCTGTTTTTAGTACCCCGCCTAAGAACCGAAAGTAACTGTGATAGGCTCCAGTCACCCGTGACCCCTGACGGGAATAAGTGGTACCGCTAATAAGTGGTAGAGAATTAATGAATTTATGTTTTTAGCTGTGTCGTGCGCACTGACTATGCATGTGTGTGTGTAGGTACGCCGGCCGCGACCCTGCCGCGGCACCAGCCACCGGAAACCAAGCAAGCCCACCTCCTGGAGCTCCAGCGCTCCTTAGACACGGTGTTCAACCTGGAGGCTTTCGCTGGGCAGGAGTGACAGCCAGCAGAGCCGCTTACACCATCCCCATCACCTTTGACCCTGTGACCTAACCCCCCACAAGCAGGACTGACCACTCCACCACCACCATCAAAAGGTCACCCTCCTAATATCCTACAATGCACACACCTTAGCTGGCAGGAGTCTGGAACATTGGCTTTGTTCACCCCTGGATGTCCAGAGTATCCCGTCGGTGGGAAATGGAATGTAGTCTGTCCACCCCAGCGTCCCTCCTCTCCTGCGCTCTCTCCTTCATAAACATCTTTCCATTCTGCCACCCTGCGTCCCTTTTTCATTCTTTTTCTCACTTCGTCATTTGCTCACCTACCCTGTACCAAACCCCCCCCACCTGTGCCAAATTTAAACAAACCATCAGAAAGTTACTTGAATCGCATTCCAAGGCTTGTAGGTTACATTTACATTGAGTAATTTATCAGATGCTCTTATCCAGAGTGATTTACAGCAAGTACAGGGATATTCCCCCCTGAGGTAAGTAGGGTGAAGTGTCTGATATGAAATGATGGTAACGAAGTGAAACATTTATTTATTTTTGTATCGTTGTGTGTTGTTTTACTCTGTGCTCATCATAAAGACTAGAGTTCCTCTGGCGCCATGTTTAGAAGTTTCCTTTTTAAAAGCCATGCTGGTTGAGAATTGCCCTCAGCAAACGCGTCCCACCACCAGGTTAGCCACATTATTTTCTGTTAAATCTGTCATATTATAATGCATCTAAGATGTATCTTACGCATTTAATATAGAGTATTAAATATTAAACAAAAATATTTTACGTTTGGTCAAAATGTATCAAACACTTTATAATAATCAGTTTGAATTGTTCTAGCGGTTAGATGTTTCAGTTGTCCTAAATCACAATGATTATTTTTATGATATACTTTGTCGCGCACGTGCAAAAGCACAATGTTGTTAGAGATGACACGAAAGCAGTGTTCAGAGATTCATCTTGAGCGCAGAAGATGGCTCCGAGAAGGTGGCTCGCTTCACAACCGACTCCTCTTCTCATCCAAAGTGTTCTTGATGAACTGAAACACGTCCACAGGTTCGTGCCGATTCACCTCACAGTAGTCCTCCAGTGTTTTATACAGCTTTCCTGAAAGATGGGTGAAGAAACAGCCCAGGGAAGAAAAAAAACATGAGCAGGGAAAAAAACAAACACTGTTAGCCGGATAACCAATATGCTTGGATTGTCAACAAAGCACACATATCCTAACCCCATCCTGTGATCGATCGCAGCTCCACATACAGAGGGATCACACGTAACATGAACCCATCTAAGCAAGTCACCATACAGGTGACCCCCACTTGTAGTTCATCATGTGACCAGTGGGTGGATAACTTACCAACTGTCGTTCCCTGTGTGACCAGTAGGTGGTACACATCCTGTAACTCACTCGCCATCTCGGTGTCCTTGAAGGTGAAGAACCCCAGTCCCCTCTCAGTTTCTGCAGCTGCCATCAGCTGGATGAGAGCTAAGACACACATATACAGGATAAAAGAAATTCATTGTCTTCATTCATCCCATAGCTATTTGTGTGGCCCCATTGTGTTCTCTGGGGGTCAGAATGACCTGAAAATATGTTTTTTTTGTGCACACATCCACATTTATGTATTTAGATTGTGTCTGCTTGATTTAACTAAGACAAAACTAAATATTTCTGATTCATGTGCAGCATAGTATATTTCAGTGTCCAATAGGATACAGGGAAAAAATTGATTAACCTGCTTTATTTCAGGGTTGAAGGTGGGGCCTTTTTGACCCTTAGCACAGGGGGGGTTTCAGAATATGAAGTGAGCACAAGAGATGCACGAGGATTGACTTGTGCCCTTTCAAGCACTAAGAGCTGAAATACCTTTGAGTTTGGGGTCTCCGTTAAATGCTCCGCAACCCCATTTCCCCGTAGCAATATCTGGCACGTCGCTTGCGTCTCGCTGAAACCCACAATACGCCTAAAACAGGGACATGTCTTTAGCAGACAAGACGAGCCTAGTAGACATGTGCCTTGTGAGAGCCTTGTGTCTTCGAAGATTTCAACTCTTTGTAACAATTCAAGAATTCGAGGCAGGTTCAAGTTATCTACATTTTACATCGATCCAACTGTCGCACAATTCTCAGCGTCCGTGAAGTCTACCTTGTTGAGTTCCCGATTAACCGAGCTCATGTGGTACTGTTGTGTCGGGTATCGGAAGTGTTGAGCGTCGATGGCCAGGATCTGCCTGTGTAGCCGTCCCCAACTATCCCTGTGTTGGAGGAACCAGTTAACTCTAAGGGACAGCTGTGTGTGTCTGTGTGTGTGTGTCTGTGTATGTATCTGCATCACCTCTTGGTTAGGTCTTCAAACGGGCCCGTCCACTCAAAGTTGTCACTGTAGCCCCTGTAGCTACTGAACTTCTGTGAACCTGACAAGTAAAAATGGTAGAAGGATAACTGTTTGTTGTACATCAAGCATATTCAAGACATTTGTAATCTAGATGCCTGCTATGTTTGGGGTCTCTCACGTTGCTATGCTCAGTGACCGAAGCTCTTTTGTAAAGCTCTCTCTTGTAAGTCGCTTTGGATAAATGAATAAATGTAAATTTGGGGGGGGAGTTTTCAGCTTTATTGTGATAGCAACAGAGGAGAGAGATAGGAAAGGCAGAGGGAAGTGTGGGGAGGACATGCTGGAAATGACTCGGGACTGTATGTGAACCGAGGCCCCTTGGCTAAGGCCCAAGACTACAAAAGACAACAACATGCACATGCGTCACACGGGGGGGCGGCTGACCTGTGACCATCAGGCATTCCTGGTCAGACAGTTTCTCAGTGAACAGGCGAGCCACAATCAGTTCTGGGTTCATGAGGAACAGAATCTCCTCCTGCACCAGGCCCGCGCCTAGCACGCCTCCTCCGACCATGTTACAGGCAAAATCCACCTGGAACACAGGCTCAACGCGTAAGCAAACCTTGACGCCGCTGTTCGACAAGCAAGCAAGCGTTTCCACCAATGCCCCCCCACCTCCAACACACGCAGCTTATTTACATTGATGCATGCCGTCGTAGATTTCTCACCTGTAGCATTCCTTTGCCCTCAGCCTCTATGCTGCCTTCTGAATTGACATGGAGTTTTGACAACTTCTTTTCAGAGCTGCCATGGGGGGGGGGGGGGGGGGGGGGGGGGGGGGGGCACATTTAGCGTGAATCAGTCAGACAGAACACAAAACACAATGCTGAAACCAGTCTATGGTACCGGGTTTGTGGGTACCTTCTCCATGCGGGTTCCTGCACGAGGAATCGTCTCTTGAAGGTTACCAGTCCATCAGGTCTCTTGTCTGCAGTGACAATAGCAAGGTTTAAGGGTCAAGAGGGAATTGCGTACAGACACAGGACGCCCACGCAGTGGAGCATGTCTGAGGAAGTAGACGCAGGAGCGACTTACATTCATCGGTGACAATGCTGAAGTAATGGAAGATGGCTCGAAGCTTCTCTCTCTTCCTCTCTGGTCGACCTCCAAACAGACTGTGCAGAGGGAAAGAGGTGAAAAGGCTTTTGTAGGCTTCCAGTAGGAAATCTTGTGTGGGACCTGTGGAGTTCGACAGATTGTCTGACCTGTTGAAGTTGATGGTGGGGTAGTTGCTGTATTCAGCCTGCGCCTGAGAGGAGTTCCGGTGAGGAAAGGTACAGAAGAAAGCGTTGGCCAGAAGACAGGCTATCTGACCCTGCGAGAGCGTGAGGGAGGAGGTGCGTCCTTTCTTGAGCAGAGGGATAGCCTGTCGGAAGGACACACAGCTTCCGTTAGCCTTTCTGTGGATTTAAAGCGAAGAGAGACTAAAATGAAGTTTGTGGACATTTTGTCACCTTCTTCACATAATGAGGCAGTTTGGAAGCCAGCTTAGCGATCTTTGGCAGCAACGATGGGTAGAAGTTTTCCACTGGGTGGACACTCTGAAGAGAGGGAGGAGAAAGACAAGGTAAACCATCAAGAGCTTGAGTCTTGACGAGGCTAAGGGTACCGCTTTTGGATTGGGTCTATTCAGATTGTGTCATTGGTCATTGGTGGAACGGCAGCTGACCTGGACAAATGACTGTAGAACATCGAAGGACCACTGTTCCTTGTACTTGGGATTGTACGTCTTGATGGCTTTCTGCGCACGGGAGAAGGAGAGGTCAGCCGCAAACACACAATCTTGCTTGAATCTCACTCTGTGCCGAGCGTTCAAAGTGTTCTTGTACCTCCACGGCCTCGACCGATACGGTTCTCTTTTTAGAAAGGCTCTCCAGTTGTTTGTAAATGACGTCCCATCGTCTAGTTTGGGTGACACCGCCTAGAGTCTGTAACACATCGCAGGAGCATATTTGCATCAGAATACACAAAGACAAAAAGTGTGCCTAAAAGAGACGCTGATCTGGGAACATAAATGAGGCCATTTGGCGTAGGTTTAGGGGCGATGCTAGGTGTTAAGATTACTAAATTGTCCCCACCAATATTTTACCAAACTCCTATGTGCTGCTAAGTAAACACTAAATGGTGGAGGGGATCTGAGCTGGAACTAAACCTAAGCCCTTGGTGTTGGCAGAAACAGAAAGTTCTGGACCAGCACAGAGGGTTATATTTCTGAATAAAACCGTGGATGACGTCCAACCTTCTTAACACTCATCATGCTTTCTGGCCAACATGGCAGCTTTACAAAGTCGTTGTTCCAAAAATGCCGTCCTTCCTGCGGCCTGACACATTTTGTCTCTCCGAAATGGTTGACCTACAAGGGACAGAAAGTTGTGAGCGATACAGTTGATCCCATGTTTATCGAGAGTATATGTACTGTGAGACTGCGGTGACACTGGTGAATCAGCCCACACATGTGTAATTACTGGAAGCCTTACGTCTACAAGAACACTGTGGGTTCTGCTGAAACTCAGCGGGACCTGTGCTGTGTGGTCAGCGTCGACTTTGTGAAGGTCCGAGAGCGAGCAACATGATGTTCCTTTCCCCGCTCGTTTCTCCTTACTCTCTTCATCTCTCTCCTTCCCTCGTTCCTTTGGCACTTCAGGGGAAGGTTTCCGGTTGGAGCCATGAGCCAAGTCCGTGTTCAAATCTATTAGGTCTTTCCCCCCAGGGTCAGAGTTGCTACCACTGACCCCCTGGTTGCGTTCCTTATCATTATGACCATGATCAGGTTTCAAGATGTTGTTCATCTGGGAACTGTCATTTCTTCTTGTCATCTCTAAGGAAATTCAAGACATCTATTACCAGGTTCACATTAATAATGGCCCTTCTAAAATGTAATCTGATGACAGTGGTGTAGACGGTTTAACACATTACTGATAAATACGGTGTCAAGTATTTTGGAGATCGTGAGGTGTTAATTAATTAGACATTTGTCAAATCGAACAGTATGCCAAACACCCTTAGCTTAACTGAGAAGATTCTAAGCACAAATACGTTTCTTTCATTTGACTCCTCATACGTTACATAAATTTTAGTGACAGATCGTGCAGAACTATGGGCCTACCATCGAACTACAGGAAAGACAACGTTATGCGTTCGCTTCTACACTTATTGCATGACGTACCTGAATTAATTCGAAGAAAAGTTTAGGGAATCCGCCGATACGATTTACTCAAGAGAAAACGCGGTGAAAGATTTCAATGTTTTAACATACGCTAAAATGAAAGTGAAAGTGATAGTTTCCTATCCTAGTGGTGTGTGATATCAGCCGTCAGTTTATAAAACGATGTTGTATGGGATGGATATGGGTAGGAAGCGTATACAAAAGATAACATTTGGATCAAACCCCCAAGTCAATGCTCATTCGTTCTATTTATTTTAAACTTGTACTTGTTCAGGGTCGGATCAGCAGTTCTCCTGATCAGCTCAGGATGGCAGTGACGAAGCACAAAATGTATACGGACTAAATCGCATCCAACATCCAACAATAACCTATCCTCATGAATTAGTTCCACCAATACAATAAATGTCCAGGGGAACACCTGGGGAGGTGGGAGGGGGGGTTGTGTTTTCTTAAAATATTACACCGATTAGTCTTTCATACAACATACAACGAACATATTTACAATGTCAACCCATTAAGTAGATAGCCTCTGCCAGTTCTTTCGTCAGTTTATTGATCGTCACTGTTTAGTCCCAGGCCAGAAATAAGTAACCACAATGGAATGCTTGCTTGAAAATGACACAGGGACTTAAAGGGCCCGAAAGTAAAGAAACTCCTCTTTAGTAGAAGTGTAGACTGGGCTTGCAGGTCACCCAGAGCCTCCTCCATCCCCTTTGCTGTTCACTCGGGAGATCCGCACCAGATCCGGTGGTTGCAGCTACGTACGTGTCCTTGCGCACGTGTGTTTATCCCTAGGCCCACGAGGAGAGGAAATTAGTAGTAGCCTATTTATAGAAAATGTTTCGGTGTCCAGGTACATCTGGACAGTTTTCAAAATCAAGACGTTTTTGAACCCCACCCAGGGGCCATTCTCAACCAGGAATGATTATGAAAACAGTTGTGTCCAGATGACTACATCTAAAACCTTTTCTTCTATGCAACCCTCCTGGACGAATGAGGGTCTACAGTACACCGACTTAAAAAAAGATACTTAAAAAAAAGAGTGTTATATTATGTGACAGGGTCAAATCCATACAGAACCTTCAACTGTCCGTGCCTGCATGTGTGTTTGAGAGACTAGGGACCGTGTACGCATTCTGCGGCAGGTCGTGGGGGGTGGGAGCAGGAGGGAGGGGAGGGAGAGGAGGGGGAGAGTGCATAGCTATGGATAGAGGGCGAGAAAGATGAAGAACAGAGGATAATCTCGGCACCTGTTTCCAGGGCAACAGAGAGCCGAGGAGCGTAGATCGGACTTTTTTATTCTCCACACTGTACTGCCCTCCAGCAAGACACTGCAGACACCTCATCTAACTGACTCTCATACGCACGCACGCACGCACGCACGCGCACACACACATATATATAAACAGTCTCGCGCGGCAGAATTCCATACTGCCCAACTGAAGTCTAAAGACGCTTTGACGGGTTCGCTTTTTTCATCATCAAAATAAAATGTGTGTTTGCATTCCCCCACATGTGTATTCCTCTATCAAACCGAGTGTCACGACTTACATTACCCGAATGCATAAAATTCCGCCTTCAACCACATTTGATGAACGATCGTTCAGCGTTTACGTCACTGTCTGAGGCAGATGGTGACATCTCTCGATGAGTCCCTCCCTGGATGCTCAGCTACTCTAGTCTGCCAGTACGCGAAGAGAAGTCTGCGAGGAGGACATGAAAAATGCTTTTCTCCGGTCAGAGACTCGCGGCCCCGTGATCTCATGAATATGTTAGCGAGCCATTGTGCAATAGTCAGTCAGGAAGCTATGCTACCAAGCCACCAAGCTTTGCTAGGATACGGCCTCCCAGTCTGACTTTCCAACATTCAAGCGGTCCAAACCTCCACCGGAGGTCCAAAACAATGATAGCTCCCGTGCTCTGCGTTGACTGTTGGGGCACGTGTAGGCACTGAACCACGGGCAGTCGTTTGCAATTGAGGACATGGATGTTACGATCAGATCGTTTGACTTCTTCATGGAGAAAAATCCAAAACGGCGAGTATCCAGACTGTGTTGATTTCATACCTCTTCCAACGATCGTGGGGATAAGCCAGCTCCCGTAGCTACGACACATTAGCACCGAGAGAACACGAATTCTGACAATTCACTCAACCACGTCAGGCAGTTGGAGTCAAAAGGTGAGTAAACGTAGTCTAACCAACATGGAAAGCCAGATAGGCTAACGACCAGCATACCTGTTTGCCAGCAGCAGTCACCTAACTACCAAGCTATAAATCTATTCCACGAATGTCAACCCGATTAGTGCATTTAGCTGCGTTAGCTTCACGCCCGATCACATTGCTTGCAAGCTAACATTACTGCTAGCATTGTAGTAAAGCAGAATGTTAATCGGTACTCCTTATATCTATTGACAGCTATTACATGAAAGGAGCATAATTGTTTGGTATGTATACACGCTAATATGGATCAACCATGAATTTCGGATCGAAAACATGACGATGCTGGTTAATAGTCAGGATCAAGCGGTACTTGTAAACAAACCATGTCGTAACCTCTGGACCCCCGTGTGAAAGATTCAGCTACAAGGTTAGGTGAAACAAAATGTCTTCCATTGTTAACATTATCAGCCCGAAGTGCTGCTTACACTGCTGGACTGCATTGGAATTCTCCAACTAATCGGTGAGAAGACATGTCGCAAGAACGAACTGGGCGCAGTACACAATGTATATCCAAAGGTGTGTTCCACAAAGAAAGCAGGTATTGTGTCATGTGTGAGTTGTTACCTTTTATGTAGCGTTGACATTTGCACAGCAAAGACAGGGAACTACTGTAATGGTCAAACAAGCACTATATTTTGCGTCATCGTGCAAACTTTATCTGATAGGAAATACAGCGGAGACTTTGTGGGTGACATATGGGTGGAAATCGTGTAATTTCTCATATATATTTTTAACAAGCATGATTCCTACCTAATACTTATTTGTTAACTGCAATTCCTTAATGTTATTGTTAATTTTAATGTTATGTCTGTCATTGGTTAAGCTGGCAGTTACTATGCTTTTTTTCTTTTGATGGTGATTAATCTACTGATGGCCATGGTTTCAAACAAGCTGGATAAACTGAACTCCTATTGTCAAATTGAGTTTGAATAGATACTGATGGTAGGTCAATACTAGGTCCTTCTTCGAAGTTTCTACTCAGGCTGACTTGTTCCATAAGGCAACAACCCCAACATCTGACCCTAACATGTGACCCCAGCATTTGACCCCAGCATCTGACCCTAACATATGACCCTAACATATGACCCCAGCGTTTGACCCCAGCATCTGACCCTGACATGACCCCAGCATCTGACCCTAACATATGACCCCAACATCTGACCCTAACATCTGACCCTAACATATGACCTCAGCATCTGACACCATCACCTGGAACTGCCTCAGTGTACTTGGTTGCATTTCAGTGTCGCTTGAGAAATATTTGCTAAAAAGTACCCTCTGGTCTCAAGTGTGAGTAAATCATCGATAGCCGTTAATATGAGGAACAGCACATGTCTGTTACATATCTGTACAATTGTAATTTTCGTGGTAAAGAAGTGAGGGTAATCACATGACTCAGCGGTTAAGGTGTTAGTGATCGGAATGTTGCAAGTTCAATTCCTGGCTGTAGCTACATGACTTGGGCAAGGCACCTCACCCTACTTGACTGGGGGGGGTGGGGGGGGGGATGTCCCTGTATTTGCTGTGAGTCGCTCTGGATAAGAGCGTCTGCTGAATGTAAATGTAAGAAAGAGCATGGCTTCCCCTGGATGGTTTTGAATCACATGTTTATGCTTTCGTATTCATATTTCAACCTGTAAAACTGACCCTTACTTTCTTAAAATGCTGTTATTGGCATCATCCTCTAAAATAAACAGTGTACACATATTTGTATTTAAAGAAAGGGGAAGAAGGCGCCATCTTGTCCAATACTTTAAACGTGACTTGGTTTTCAGTGAACGTGGTAAAGGTCACACGCCTCTGACGAGTTGTCAGATCCTTCCAGACGTGTTCTACAAGAAACCCTCCTTCTCTACCTCTCGTTTCCTCATAGTAAACTTGTAAATAATGCACCTTGAAGTTTCCCCTAAACGTACCGACTTCTGTCATTTGACTTTGGATAAAAGCATCTGCTAAAATGAAAACACGTTCACATATCCATAATCGACACCTTTCAGGGCCGAGAAGATCATGTTGTTCTCCCAGGGTGGTGGTTTAGCCTCACGGTAGTGTTTGACTTCAGTACTAACATGTTAGCCAGCATGTGATTTGATATGCAAATCCAGTGTGACTTTGTTCAGGGTGATGATGAGTCATCAGTGGACATGAGTCTTTTCGACCCACGTTGCTTTGACCTTATTTAAAAGACTTGCAGCTGTGACGCAGTCTGCCGTGGGAATGTGTGCTCACACACACACACTCCTTCACACACACACTTGCACGCCGACATGTCTGTGTTGGGTGTCAAAGATGTCTTTCAGTTTACAGCACCGAAGCGTATGATAAAAACACGTTTTTTTCTCTTTAGGCTGAAAAGGGGATCATCGATATGGAAGGTCCTTCAGAGCGTCTTTTCATTTAGGTGTTTATGCAGTTGTGACATACGCTGAGGAGAGGGATTAAGCAGCCAGTCTGTGTGGGATTTCAGAGAGAAAGGGAGAGAGAGGGGAGAGCGAGAGACAGAGGGAGGGAGAGAGAGAGAATGTGAGAGGCAGAGAGACAGAGAGTGAGAAAGAGAGGGCACTATCGGGCACTACAGCGAAGAGAGGAGGGAATGGGGAGGAGGAGAAAAGCAGAGACGAGACCGCCCAGAAAAGAGGGGGAGCAGCCTGCAGGAGGAGAAGAAGTGCATGAGGATCCAGTCTGCAGAGACAGAGGTAGTGAGGCTCAGAGCGGAGCACAGAGTATCCATACCCCGCCCCCAGTGTAGGAGGCAGCATGGAACAGGGTGTTCCGTTCATTTCCCAGTGCTGGGACAGGCTGCCCCCCCCCCCCCCCCCCGACTAGCTTTAACAACAGGCTGGAGGGTCTGAGATTAGATATATTTTTTCTGGTCACCAAACTCAGGTGAGGCCTGTTTACCAGAAGGGTGTGTGTGTGTGTGTGTGTGGACCCCAGGAGGGGCGGCTGGGGGTTCTGATGCGTCTTGATTTGAAGAAGAAAGAAAACAGTCTGCTAATGGTTTTGGGGGCCTTTTGATGATGCAGAGATATGAAGGGTGGTTTTTGACGGAGGCATCTCGCTTTTTATCGCTCTCTCTATCTCTTGCTCTCTCTTGCTCTCTCTTGATCTCTCTCTTTCTTTCTCTCGGTATAACTCCCTCCTCCTTCTCCTATGCACCAGCAGACCCATCCCCCCCATCCTTCCCAACTCCTTCTCCTGCTCCTCGAAGCTTTAAGTCTCACTCTGACCCAAATCGAGGAGGGGGTAGAAAGCAGAAGGAGGGGTGGAAAATCTCTGTCTGTGGGTAATTAGCATGTCAGTTTGGGAAGCTAACTGTGTGATGAAAAGCATTTATTTGAGGAAAAAATGTATGAGGACACATGGAAGAGGGACAGAGGAGATAAGGAGGGAGAGAGGGATGGAGGGAAGGGGTTGGAGAGGGGGGAGGCAGAGAGAGAGAGAGAGGGGGTTTTTGACAGGGATCCAGATACTGCTAATGGGCGGGCTAGAAGCTCAAAATATAGTGCGTGTCTTTTTTTTACTTGGGGTTAGAACAAACCCCCAAAAATTTGACTTGGGGTTAGAACAAACAAATATTTTTGGGACTTGGGGTTAGAACAAACAAATATTTTTTTTGACTTGGGGTTAGAACAAACAAATATTTTTTGACTTGGGGTTAGAACAAACAAATATTTTTGGGACTTGGGGTTAGAACAAACAAATATTTTTTGACTTGGGGTTAGAACAAACAAATATAATTTTTGACTTGGGGTTAGAACAAACAAATAATTTTTGACTTGGGGTTAGAACAAACAAATAATTTTTGGACTTGGGGTTAGAACAAACAAATATTTTTTGGATTTGGGGTTAGAACAAACAAATATTTTTTGGATTTGGGGTTAGAACAAACAAATATTTTTTGACTTGGGGTTAGAACAAACAAAAAAAAAATTGACTTGGGGTTAGAACAAACAAATGTTTTGCGGACTTGGGGTTAGAACAAACAAATATTTTTTGGATTTGGGGTTAGAACAAACAAATATTTTTTGACTTGGGGTTAGAACAAACAAATGTTTTGCGGACTTGGGGTTAGAACAAACAAATAATTTTTGGACTTGGGGTTAGAACAAACCAAAAAAATTGACTTAGGGTTAGAACAAACAAAATAATTTTTGACTTGGTTAGAACAAAGGGGGTTAGGGTTAGGGTTGGACTTGGGGTTGGAACAAACAAATATTTTTGGACTGCCAATGTGCAGCAACAAGAGCTGGCTGCTTCCTTCCATCTCTGCTCTCTTAAATTCCTTTTCAAATCAAGATACTATATTTAGTTTCCAGAGCCCCTCCCCCTCTAGAGCCCCTCC